>CM060833.1:125317500-125817500 GCA_030762175.1 Metallyticus violacea | reverse complement strand
AATATTTCATTTCAGGTACCATCAGTGTCCACCACCTGTAGTGCCTTAGTAAAAATGAGTTAAACATAATTAAAAAAAAAACGGTGAACAGGTCTGCCTTCTAAACCCACGATCGTAGGTTCAATCTCTGCCAGGATCATTTTTTCGGACGTAATAATCGTAAGTATGACTTCCTTCGGAAGGGAAGTAAAACCGTGGGTTCCGCATCGTACATTAACGGCACGAGAAAGAACCTCAAGCCTGAAAGAAGATATCTCTGAGCACAATTTGTTTCACGCCCTGAATTGAATGAGCAGCTGATGACCTGAGATGTTAAAGAGCATTCGGAAAATATCCAACCCAAAAAAAAAAAAAAAAAAAAAAATTGAAACAAAGATATTCTTGTTTGTACTGTCTTAGGAAGAGCTAGCGGTACGTTTTATGTGGCACTTATTTCCTCGGAAATAAATGAGCATACTCGTTATAAAGCTACACAAACAGTGCGGTCAAATTGTAGGTCGGTCCACAGAAGTAATATAATTAGTCAGGATTTTTGGTTCTTTACGTTTCCTTATTTGTATATTTCAAATTCATTAGATTATTTATTTGCACTCAATAGAAAGAACTGTTGGCAGAAACTGTATAAACAGAAGTTCTAATTTTTATATTTGTATGCTTTCTCCCTTTACCTGTGGTTATGTCTTCCTACAGCGTAAAATTATTGTTATCATATTAAACTTTAGTAAAAAGCATCCTTAAGAATATTACGTGACTATTTATAAAAGTATTGTTGTCATATTAAATTTTAGTAAAATGCATCCTTCAAAATCTCTACGTGTTTTCTATTTATTGAATAAAACAGCAGTCGTTATTTGAAAGGGGAAAGATAACATGTTTCATGTTGAACCGTCAAAATAGAAGAAAATAATGTAATAAAAGGATATATATATATATATATATATATATGTGTGTGTGTGTGTGTGTGTGTGTGTGTGAGTGAGTTATCTTTAGTCTATTATCATATAAATATGCAATGAACTCTGCATTTCAACTTATTTCTTTATAATAAGCTCGGAAGAACCCCACTAGAGGTTAGCCGAACCTTTATGGACATTCAAAGAAGGGTTTCCTGCTGTAACAGCCCAACGGACAATATGGTGTGACAGGTATCTTACAAGAAAACATGAATTCTGTACATTTCTAAAAGTGTAATTCCCTATTATACATTGTGATGTAAGCGGATAATCCTATAGTCCGAAATACATTTTATGAATTTGTTTGTGCTCAAGTGATGGCGTTAAAATTTATTTTAACCGCATTGTGTTTTCCGACGAAGCGTGATTCCCCTTACATAGACATGCCAATTTACCAAACAGCCTATTGAGACACACACAAAAAAATCTGCTTTATTACAACCAAAAATGCGGATGTGGTGAGCAGTTAGTGACAATTGATTAACAGATACTTTTTAGGAAACAATTGTGGTTGTAGGTGTATAATTGTTATTTTGCAATTCTTGCTAGCTAAATTAACTTTCGGAGAAGATAATCTTCTATTTGTTCCATCTTCTACGACATCAATATCACAGCCAATGTTTCTCTACAGACAATTTACTACAGTAAACGATACAGCTAATATCGATATCATCTGCTAGATCTCCGGATCTAATCTACTATGATTATTATCTAGGAGTATTCAAATATAAAGTGCAAAGGATAAATCTACATCCACAGACAAACTGAAAAATAACTAAACTCATTATTAAATTTCCCTTGTGAACTAAGAAAGGCAATGGTTAATAAATATTGGGTATTTTTTCTTCGCGCAACAGCTCCCCGTGCAATTTACCGCAGTTGAATGAGCTCTGCAGTTCTAATCTCGTTTCCACGCTTGAAAACCGACCGGGGAGCTGGAGGGGAGGTCAGTACAATTTTAACTGTAGGTAACGGACGCGTCCTTGTGAGTTGTACAATAGTATTCATTACAAAACCATTGAACCCGAAATAGAGACTTCAACATGAGTTTTTGGTAATCATAAGAGAACAAAATTCTATTTCTCAAATAGTATTTATTTATTTATGATTTGTGCATGAGTGCAAAATCGGCTCGAATGTATGCAGAATGTTTAAAGAGAGGTTCCCTAATATTCAACTTCCAAGTCGAATTTAGGTTTACAGATTGGTAAATAAATGTCGTAAAATAAAAAGTATTCTTGATAAAAAAAAAACGTACACAGCCTCCTACAGCACTCATAGAAGCCATGTTAGATAACAATGGATATGCTCTGGAAAGTTCCCCTAAAAATCAACAAACGGGAAATTCGAATGGCTGCAAAGTTACTGACGATAAAAAACCGTATAAAATTACTGCAGTTCAAGAACTTAAACGGTCGATTCTGCATCTAGGAGTCAATTTTGTGACTGAATCTTTAATAGTGAGCATGACGAAGAAATTGACCCTAATGTAATGTAATTTATAATCTTGGTGCGTTAATCCATAAAACAACCGATACTGGAGATCAGAAAAGTCAACCTGCTTCACGAGAAACTCCTGCGTGATCAAAAGATGAGAGTGTGGTGCGCCATTAGCGGCGAGAATAATATCTCTATTTTGTTTGAAGAAACAAGTTATAGTGATAGGCATGTACTGAATATTTTCCAACGTTTTTTCTGTTAATTAACTATGAGTGAAAGTAAGTTCGTAACTTTCCAACTTCCAACTGCCATGGCACATATGACCCATGTCTCTTTGCATGCAATTCATGACAATAAGACTCATCACTAACAACATATGCTCCCTCGGTTTCCCAATTTAACTCCCTACGATTTTTGTTTCTGGAGGTCATTAAAGTAAAAAGTGTACAATACAAATCCACACACATTATATGAGGTGAAAAATAAAATTCGTGAATGAATTTCATCCGTTTCTCAGAGGAAACTGCAGAGGGTAATGGTTAATTTCATAAACCGATGCCAGATATGTATGGAAAATGAAGGGAGGAAGTTCCAGCATTTTATTACTTGATAATTGTGAATAAATATGTCTTTTAAGCGTTTAAGTGTTAATAATTTAACGGGACAACCGGAGCTGCGAACTTTCTCACTTCCTCTTGCTGCGGTACCAGATTGAACCGACCGACCGGCTGTTATGCTTGGGGCGATCCCGCTAAAGAAAATCTCTCATTAAATCAATAAGCAGCTGTACATTGAAAATTTCATTAAGAAAACTATATAATAATGATGAAACAAATACAAACAGTTTATTCACATAAATACACAATATGTATTACGTTATTATTTTAAATGATAATAAACACAAAATTTCAAACACAATTCGTCCTTCCCAACTATTACCTAACAAATGACTATATATTATTAACCTGTTATAATTTGTAGTAGCTGTTTCTTATCTTTGTAATCTTTAACGTGCACTTCCTTCAAAATTCGGCATAATGTAAGGACACCACATACCCCTCTAACTTAATTAAAGCATAAATCAGCACGCATTTAAAAATATCATTAAATAGTTTTCAGTCAGTAGCAGCTTTCCCAAAAAGTTTGAATCCGGATAATGTTTTAAACATGAATTACCTGCCCAGGAAGCACCACTTCGCAACTGGGAAAGTGACAGAAACTGTTCAAAGCTTAAAACCAAAGTGGTACATTCAAGTTGGCAGTGGACTTAATGCCTTGGTGTGTGTATGTATATACGCTGCATGTTTACACGCTTCTTAGTTTCAAGATGTACGTAATGGAAGATGCTTTCATACTTATAAACCTTGTAAATCAAGGTTTTTGCCATAGAAACTATTAGTATTTGTTTTAACAGGGATTTTTGATAACGATAAAATTATACAATCTTAGTGACTGTTCGAGCTATTCCGTTGAAACTTATATTTAACTTATTATACAAAACAAGAAGCGAATGCAGTTTTTAAAGTCAAAACGTGATTTAATGTAGAGATTTTCCAACACATTCTCAACTCCAATACATTTTTGACATTTGAAAATTTCTCAGAATCGTTCTTTGCACCTATGAAAAACGTTCTAGATATATTTGAATATATTGTCTAGAACTACATACTACAGAACTAGACTGTTGCGTTCTTTTCTATCCATCTCTGTTGTAAATAAGAACCTAGCTCAAAATATGGTGTTTTTACTTTAAAAGTTGTATTTTAAATAGTGCAACGATCTAGTTCTCCAAATAGTGTAGATTTTCTTAACAGGCGTTTTAACTCACAGTTTCTTGTAATTATATATTTCAAATAAAAAGAGAATTCTGACGTGTTGTTTTATACTAACTTTCAGGCGACAGATCTCTTGTACTACGAAGGATAAGTCACGCTCTAAGATATTGCAAATATTTTATTTTTTTTTTTTTTTTTTTGTCTCGAGAACAAGAGAAAACCCGAAAAATGTAAGGAATAAGTTTGAATGCCTAGTGGTGCCCCCAACGGAAGGCTGAATGTGGGCGGCCTTCGTAGGGAAGAAGCAAAATAGCATGGTTTATTAATACATGAGCAAACGTTACACAAAACTACTGACACAGGTTTGCTAATCCGTCATAGGAAGGTCTTAAAGATAATCCACGGTGTTTAGTAGCCTTTGAAGTAGTCTATTGAAACATCTAAACTTCTTGCCAGCAACGGGGAAGGCGATGAGTACCATCTGCTGCACGTGAGTTACTAACGTGAACCATCTCGGATCGATATGCTGTCAAAATGTCCGCATTGTTAGCAAAACACTTCCCCCGCACTTTGGAGATGAGATCATAATCACAGGGAGTGGGATCGGGCGAATATGACGGGTGTACAAGAACTTCCCCTCCCCTTCCCTCCACTATAAAAGACATTTGACACTGTCAGCTGTTTGAGCTGTCGCGTTATCGTACAAAACAATGGAGTTGTTCAAAAGTTCTGGCCGTTTGGTGCGTGCAGCGAAGCAAATGTAACACCAAAAAACATCTATATTCAGAAATTAGTTTCTAGTATTATTGTGATAACTATTCATTTAATATGGTGATTGATGAATAAGATTTCACAGTGGTCCTCTGACTTACAGGATGACACACACAAGCACACTGATTATCATACATCAGAATGACTATGACTTTTGTTGATGAAGGAGTTTGATGAAACTTGTGTTTTCGTGGTGACCCAGGGTGACTCCACTCATTGGACTGTCGCTTGAGGACCGCCATGGGTGGCCGAGGTCGTTAAGGCGCGTACTCGTCAACAAGAGGTCTGGGGTTCGAATCCCGCGAGGACCGTCCTCCCTGACTGAGGTTTTTTTTCAGGTTTTCCTCAATCCTAAAAGGCAAATGCCGAGGAGGTACCCTAAACTTAAGCCTGTAACGTTTTCTTCCTTAAAAATGTCCTTTCCCAATATATAATTTCATCTCATGTATCATCAGTGTCCACTACTTGACTGCCTCAGTAATAAAAACGGGCGTTAAACATCATTCATAAAAATGTCCTTTGAGTACTGGATCATACACTCTTGCCCGAGTTTCATCATTTTCAATGATGTGATGCAACATGGTATCCTCTTCTTCCTGAAATCTCGCCAGTTGGTGCGATATATTTTTTTACCTCGCTTAATTGATGTGGTACCCACTTTGATATGGAAATATATTTTCCGCTTGCTCAGGTGCTCCCGTAACATGCAGTGCACTGTTTTTACCGGACTTTCTGTTTGCTATTCTAATTCAACAAGTGTCCAAAGCCTACATAGCTTAAGACTGCTCTGCTCTACCACCATCCGCAGAAACAGGACGCCCACTGCGCGGAAGATCGGCAGTTGACGTTCTTCCCCATTTGAAGACCTCTGTTCATCTCGCCAATGTTTGACAGGACAGCACTCGCGCACCCAGTGCTTTCCGTAGCTCTGTGTGACATTCAAGTACATTCCTGCCGCGGAGAAATACTATTTTACATAAGCACGTTGTTCATTCTTCATGACCTCTATTCTTGACCACTGTCGCTCACCAACTGAATTTCGGGGCATGCTGAGATGGACAGCTCTGCTCATAAACACCACCTGGTAGCTTCATTCGAAATATTCCATACAATTTCAATCGTATATCTTAAATATTTTGTGTTGTCGACAATGGGAACTATATATCCTATTAATATTTTACTATTTTGTTTCTTGTATTGTATAAATTTATTTGGTGCTTATGCCACTTTTGATGTATAATTTAGCTGTAATTCCATATAACTACCCCACAAGACCCAATACAAAAATAATTCTTACCATATTTCATTTTAGGGTTTTTAATATTGTTTAATGTCTATTTATGTCACAACAGGCGATGGAAAAAGGCCCATGTTCTTTTAAAAATAATATCATTTTGGGAAGGAAGTGTTGCAAGCAATTTCCTGGAATTTACTATTTATGAGGACAGAGGAAAGCCTGGAAAACCCCTAGTCCGATAGGACGGTCATGGAGGACACGAGTCTCCCATATAAAGGTCAGTTTCCTAAGTTTATAGGACATTTATGGCAAACAAACGTGAAAGACAGCAAATCGTTTTATCTTTGCGATCGCTCCTTTACGGGGGATGGCATACAATAAAGATAGCACATTTTATTAACCTGCTTATAAAATGACGATGCGTGACTGAGTTTTTTGAATTTGGAAGTTTTCGTTAAGTAGACGACATGATCAACATTAGCACATCACAAGTCGCACGAGTCACACCACCAAATCAAGAGAAGTCGATGCATTATGAAGAAATTTCCTTCATTTACTATCAGTATTAGTTTTACATAACTAAATGTAAAGGTAATATCTGAAAAGACTTGCGAATAAGCTTAAGATTTTACTGAATGTGTTACTCATTCCCAGGCCAAGATTTTTCCTCATAGTTTATTTATTTATTTATTTTAATAGTGTTTAACGCTCGTTTTTACTACCAAGGCACTACAGGCGTTGAACCCTGATGATACATGAGATGAAATGATATATCGGGAAAGGATTTTTTTTAAGGACGGAAACGTTCCAGGCGTAAGTTTTGGGTACCTCTCCGGTATTTGCCATTTATGAGGATTGAGGAAAACTCGAAAAAACCTCAGTCAGGGAGGACGGTTCGGGTGGTTCGAACCTCAGACCTCCCACTCACGATTCCGGGCCTGATCGACCTCGGTCACCCATGGCGGTTTTATAGCTTTAACATTAATAGACGTAATTCAATAACATTTTACACGGACATACCTTGGGCTATGCAAAGCAGGATAATCTCACAGCAAGTGTTGAAGGTGTAAGAATTAAGGTATACCTACACACGTCTATCCATATTACGAAAGATATTCAGCAACCCATCCGAAGTCAGTCCCATTTACCACCAAATGTGACGTCAGTGATTGCTGTGATATACTTTCTTTTAAGTTTGCTCAAAGAAAATTATCTCATAAGGTCAAGTGTTCTTGGTGGTCAAACACTTTTACAAATATTATAATCGTTAATTAAGGAAATATGTTGTCATTATTGCAGATGCAGCAAGTATCGCCATACCACTGAAAATAGTAAGTAAGGAGCTTCTCGCCAACTTGATTCAGAACTCAAAGTAAACATCCATAAAGATTTCGGTATCCATTAATTACGAGATGAAGATATGACCAATAGCATGGCGACGCGACAGAGCATATCACGCCCATTTTCAGAGAACAATGTGTAGTCCAGTATTCCTGTGCATTGGCAGAGTTTTGGATCCAATGACAATAAATGAATTTCTTTTGTTCATTGAAAGGTTTCAGATTTTTTTCTATACAATAATGTAAAATGCTCGCATTTCACGCAAGAATTTTTGTGGGGAGAACTGAAGTCTATTTTCCACCTCCTCTCTATTGCTTCTGATTGTTTCTGATGGCCCCCTTCTTAAACATTCAATCTTCTTATTATTTGAAACTTCTTTACCAGACACTGAATTATTTTTTCCTGTGATTTTTGAACAAAAATGTCTTTAGCATTTCTTTATCGACACTGGATTCCAGTTCGACAATAAACATGCCGTTTCACTGTGCACCAGTTCATACTCTACTGCACGCGTGTTTCTCGTACATAGGAGCATGAATAAGTATTGATGATTCCATCACAACAGTACAGACAGATGCAACACGAAACGCAAAGTCTGCTTTCATGGGGTATAGGTAGTGGCGCTGCCACTAATGTCATGTGCTAAATTATTTCCATTAGTTTCAATGAAATATGAGAAAATCAGGGGCTGAGAACGAATAAAAAAGGAAATGGGAAATTTACGCTAACTCAATAGCTGCTTTCATATCAACAGTACAACACATTGTAAATTTTTAGGGGCCTTAAATGTATCAGTTTTAAGGGCAGCATTTTTAATGGAGAATGATGGAAAATCAGCTGCTTAAATGTTTATATTCTGCGCTACAAAAGTTTTTTTACAATCAAAGCCAAAAAACTCTGTTCGCCAAAGACAAAGTGTTGTGACAAAGCCAATTTCTGCATAGGGAAATAAATACCGGGTATTTCATGGTTTCGTTCCCCGCTTTACGGCAACTGGCGGGTCTGCAGTCAGAGCAGTAACTCCCGACTAAGTGGATGTAATATTTTCGCAACTGACTCAAGTTTTCACAATTACAACTACAACTCCAACAAAATAGCGCGTGCCTTATGACAGAAGATGCTACATATATACATTTCTCATATATTTTTGGAAAAAATATATTTCACCCCAATAGTTTCTCTTCCTATCGAAATTGAGCCAATTTAAACTTGAAAGCATATAAAATCACTGTTGTAGACATATTTGCAGGCAGGAAATCCTGATATTCGAGTACATTTCTGTGATTGAAAGCTACGTTAAAATATTGATTAATGTAACCAATTCTTTAACGATGAATCACTTCCATTTATGTACTCATATTTTGACGCAAATTAATAAGCACTGTAGTAGAGGAAACCCCGATTTTGTATGCGAAACCTCCAAAAAATGTAATAAATGCACACGAAGTGATGTGCTTATCGTTTTCTACCATGTGCAGGAATAACATACTCGTAACAGTTTTTAGCAACAACAGCAAGAACTGTATTTGTGAATAATAATAATAATAATAATAATAATAATAATAATAATAATAATAATAATAATAATAATAATAATAATAATAAAGGGGTCAGAAACCTGTGCATGAAACAGAATAACAGTCCCACTATCTGTCTTCAAGCGCTACTTGACTATTTTCATTATTGTTATAGTTGTAATTATAATATCTTGTATCAGTTGCTCGGATATTACATTCTCTTCGCTGGGAGCAACCATCACTTGCTGTGAAACGGGCGACAGAGACATGAAATAACTAGTATAATGTATAATTATGCTCCTATCCAAAGAATCTTACCTTAATACACAAAATATTCTATTCCTTTTTGACGGTAAAATAATTCTTTATAAATAAAACTCTAGAAGCTTATTTTCATTTTTTCGCTTATTTCCCCTCTAGTATCCCTCCCCCAAATTGCTGGCTACAGTTTGTCACACTTTATACCTTGTACAAGTTTCCATAAATCGAGGGGTTTAAAAGCTGTTGTTAGCTGTATATGAAAAGAGATGGTAAAATACGAATATGTTAGCCCCCCTCTCTCTCCCTCTCTCTCCCTCTCTCTCTCTCTCTCTCTCTCTGGCCTATTTTGGAATAGAGGACCTTAAAAAATTCCTGTCAACTGCAGAAGCTTCCATGTTTGACTAGAAATTATCTGTCAAGGGGATTACGTCATTGTCAGGAACTTCTATTTTCCTCTTCGTATTTTACTGCCTCCGCTACCGGGATTAGAAATGCAAACTTTCTTAAAGAGAAATACTAGTAGCTTCAGCATGAGCAGTTTAAATTAATCCCTACCAAGATTACACATAACACAATGCTATTATCTTTTAGCTTAGAATTTCAGGAGAACTCCTCAAGGAATTCCAGAGTGAGATTACTGCACTTTCAGTAGATAGTTACTCATGAGCTTGGTAACTAAAATACAATACAGATTGTTACACTGTAATGTTTTCTGTTTTGTTGAGTTATTTGAAAAGCACAAATAAACGTTTTATTTTCACTCTAAACAAATATATAGACTGTGAACCATGTACTCTAAGAAAAAGTTCTACAACCTGTGTTTGACTTGTTCAAGTGCTCTGATTTTAATACAGTTGAATAACGCCAAGGTATATTAGAGGTTACAGCTGAAACACCGGAGGTTGATAAAGCATACATTAGAAATGTAGATTAATAATATGGAAAATAAATTGGGATATTTATATATGTGTACTTAACACAAAATAAAATAAGGGTAAAACTAATCTGGTATAATTTATAGAATTTCACGATTTTAATCTGAAGTTTACAGCTAACTTTTGAACTTTAGGACAAATAATGCATTACTCTCTTTGTTTGTTTTTCAACGAGCTTTTCTTTTTACCCCTTTTTTTTTATCTGTTCTGTTAACTTTGAATGCTTCCATCTTCCATCACATATCTACGCAAAATATAATAAGGTCTAGAGCCCGAACTTTTATAATCGAAATTGCTATAAATAGCGCCCATATTTTAACATTTATCTTCAAATGAGAAAAAGTAATACAGTTATATAACCCCTGACCTTAAATTAATACCCCTATTCTTCATTGCAATTGATGGCAGCAAACATAAACTTCTCGGCTGTGTATGGCCAACTTTAGTCCAAGAGAGCATTGTATAACGAGAAACTTCTTCCCACTTTCTCATTAACCAAGAATGAGATATTGATTTAGTTTATTTACGGACGATCTTTAATATCTCAGGTCATCAGCATCCCATTCAAATCAGGGCATGAAACGGCCAATTTTGCTCAGAAGCCTCATTTTTCAGGCTTGAGGTTCTTTATCGTACCGTAAAGGCACGACACGGGACCCATGAAGGAAGCCATACTTAGGATTTTTGCGGCCGAAAAAATCCATCGTTTCTGGCCGGGATCGAACCCACGATCTTGTTTTAGGAACAAGTATGGTTAGTACTACATCACCAGGACTGACAAATGAGACGTAGGTATGTGTCAGCTCTATTGAATGCATTAACTAGTGCCTACTTTTCATAGTGTGATTTTTTGGTTAGCACATGCTTTGTTTTCGTTGATACCTTTTTGTCAATATTACCCAAATAATCTTACACATTCTTAAGTAATACTATAGAGTTTTACTTTGGGCTGCTGTAGAATGCACTGGATAGTTGTCGGTTTGGAGTCAACATTTGTCTTAAAGCTCTTTTCCTTCAGTTTCTTCGTCCTTTGTTGCAGAACTGCTCGAATTTCGTTCGCTTCTTGTTTGCTAAATGAATTCACAATCACTTTCACTGTTTGAAACGTCCACAAAAGTGAAAAAAAACTTCTAATAAAGTATTGCATCGCGTTATTATTGGTTCCGAATGTGAACGAAAATTTGGTATTTTGGATTATTTTCTGCCCGAAAGGGACTTGAAAAATACTCATATTTTTTGCTATTGTTGGAACAGAATGACTGTCGTTTAAATGTTAACATAAAGCGTCTGCTATATGATATTGTTATTTATAATTAATTTTATATAGGCGCATTAATATGGCATCTCTTTATAATTATTATTTACAGATTACTGAAGCATTGAAAAGCCAAAAGCTGTATTTCACTCTTTTATCTCCATTTTAATGTAAAAAAAGTTAAAAATATTCTTTAAATTTAAATAACGTTTTAAATATTTTAAAACCTTAAAAATGACAGAAATATATTTACATTTTTATATTTATGCAATCACAACTCATGTGTTTAGGAGGGAAGGACATTGCATAAGATGTAAGAAATAAGGATACATATAATCCAAGTTCTGATGACAAATGTTAATAAGCATAGTATCAGTAATACAAACATGAAATCCATTTGTTTTGGACACACCATTTTATGCAGATGATTTTTATGCTTTTTATAATCGAACTTATATAGTGATGTGTTTAATCGGTTTGAGTGCCGTTTTAGAGATTTAGCAAAGAACAAAAATCTCAGTTTTAATTGAGGGCCTATAATTGAAGTCTGGTATACTAGGAGAGCCTCAGAAAAATAGAATAAACGGCAAAATTTCCCGTTTCAGCATCTTAGAAGAGAAAATATTTTAAAATAAATTTCATAATTTTTAAACTAAAATAATATTTTAATAATTTATCTAGTCCATTTATCCGTTAATGCTACTAGATTTATTTGTTTTTTATAAGAAATTGTGTGCATATATTCTATTTTTTCCATTGTTGATATTATTCCATAGTTTACTGATGGCATGCGTAGACTGTTAACAATTCGGTTCACTGGGTTGTGTAAAACGTGATTCGAACAAATGAAAGCAGTGGTATGTGAAGATAACTGCAATATGAGAAAGGTAAATTCACACTCGCAAACTGTAACAGTCAGCATAAAATATGCTAACATG
The DNA here is from genome assembly GCA_030762175.1 of Metallyticus violacea. Classification (NCBI taxonomy): domain Eukaryota; kingdom Metazoa; phylum Arthropoda; class Insecta; order Mantodea; family Metallyticidae; genus Metallyticus; species Metallyticus violacea. The sequence continues at coordinate 125,805,077 of CM060833.1, read as the reverse complement.
GTACGTTTAAGTTAGTGTGGTTGCAGAAAGTAGTAAACCATTTCAGAATAGACACGCGTCCTTAAAGTTATACTTTGTTTGCACTCTGTGATTTCCTGTTTCTTCGTTTGTTTGTTTACTTGTCCGATATATGTTTGTTCTTTCGTGTGTTCGTGTTTGGTCATTTGTCTGCAAACAGGCTCGCAGTTCGCAGTCTTGTTTATTTGCTTATTGACCAACTTGTTCTTTTGTGTATTCGCGAGAGCACCTAACTCTTAATGGAAGTTTCTGGAAGAAGTTGAAGTAGTTTGTTGCCGTGCAGTTTGTCCTATTGTGTTCTTGAAAGGGAACAATCACATGCTGAGCAGTAATTGAATCGTTTCTTTTGGTCATTACTTTAATTGGACGGGGTCGCCCTGACGACATGTCTGTCTTCCACGTGACTGAGCCACGAATGTGAACCATGCCCTCCAAACTTAAGACAACTGTGCTTTCTGCAGAGCATTTCCTTGTTTTTCGAAGAAATGCACATGCCAGTAGCGATATTAATATTTTATTATTTTCTTCTTACCTTCCATTCTCTCTCTTAATGACTTATTGTTTAGATGATTGTTTCTCGAAGCTTCACAATTGACTGCAGTCGCTACCCCAAATGTTGCTCTTGCGTATGTACTCCTTTTCTTTTACCTTTCTTCTTCTTCTTCTTCCTCTTTTTAAGCCAATTATAAAATTTCTCTCTCGTGTTCTTTTCTCCTCCTACTTCTTTTCTATTTCTACTTTGTGCTTTTCTTCTACAGTCCTATGTGTCTCCTCTTTCTACAACCTGCTTCTTCCATTTCTTCTACTTCATGTGAGTTTCCAATCTATTGGCTTTACTTGCAATTATTGAATTACACCCAATTCTATTTTGCTTATTTAGACAAATTTCCGGGTTTTTATTGATTCTTCCACATTCCGCTACTCATTATTTTTGTTATCTATAATGCTCCTTTTATCTTTGCTGTATTTTAACCTTTGTTTTCTGTTCGATATCGACTAAGGTATTATTAATGTTATTTTGGGCTTCCCTTTACTGTTCTTTATTCTGCAATAATCGTTCTATATAAAATGACAACAGTTTTATCATGGTCGGCAGCTTGAGTTACTAGTGTAAACGTTATCTGTCCTGGTAAAGGGCAGTATCTTACGAGATACTGGCCTAAAGTAATTTTGTTTCTCTTCTATCATAACTTCAGATATGGACTTCTCCTGTGTATTGCATTCAGAAGGCACATTCCTCTGTAATTCTGAAATAATCTGTCATCTTCCTGTTTAAACGAACACACTTCTACTTTCCATTTTCATGATATAATTATTTCAAATGAAGAACGACTTCTCCAGCTTTTCAGAGCTCCATCTGTGTTTTTTGGTTTTTTTTCCTTCTATTTTTTGCGTTTTAAGAGCTTCTTGAAGTTCTTGAAGTGTTATCCTATCCACCGATATCTTCATCACTAATCACACATTCTCTTATTTCGTAAGCCACAACTCTTCATAATGTTTTATTAAATCTTCTTTTATATGATGCATATGATGCTTATTTTTGTTACCCTTTTTCTATTTAGATGGTTCATTATTTATATCCAAAATCTAGTCTTCCATGTATGTCATTTTCAGTTCCACTTATGGATATTTTCCGGTGTGCTTTTGGTTTGCTTTTCCATGTACTTTGCCTTGTTTCTTTTCATCTGTGTCATTGTTTGCATTCCTCGGTAAATAAGTAGAATCCTCTTTATAAGAGTTCTGATTTTCTTTTAAGGCATTTTTTTATTTCTTCACTTTAAATTTTTGGATTTCTCTTACTTTTATTTCTCTTTTTCTTATGCAAAGATTTATCTATGTAATTAAATCTATGATTTAATGTTCTGCCAATTAGCTTCTATGTTATATCTGTTAAGGTGGTTAATAGATAATTTTGTAGTTTGTGTTGATGTAGATTTTACGCTTTCACTTTTAAGATACATTTTGAACATTTCTTCGCTACTGCTCTTGCTTCGTCTTTTCACATTTTTCAATTTTGTGAACAGACCAATCTAGTCATTACTAAATAGTGATCTGAGCTAATGCCACATTCTCTAGATACATGTACATTTGTCAACTGTGATTTCAATATTTCATTCATTATAATCTATGATAAATCTAAACCCTGTAGCACTTCATATATACTTATTGATAACTAATTACTTAAAAAATGTTTTTTTTTTGTTTTGAAATTGTCATAATTTCGAACTACATTAGTTTTGATATATTTCTCAATAAATGAGAAACTTATCTAAATACCCATAGCTGGTGAGCTTTTCCATGTTTAACTTTACATATAGAGCGCAAAATTGCAGATATTCAGTATGTATATGTTTACATAACTTCATTGTAAAACTAAGTTCATTACTACATTTGTTCATTTTTTTTAAATTATCGTTAACATCTACAGCACGACAACAAAATTAAGCTTTGTGATGCCAAATATAAATTTGCGAATGAAAATGATTTGCTGAAAGATTTTCAGGTGGAATAACGCTGAAATACTTTGAGTTATGAAATTCTAGTAAAATATTATTTTTTATATTTCTGTTTGCTATCCATCAATATGATCAGAATTCCAGGCATTAAAATATAACAGCGCATTAAAGATAGAGCAGAAAGTTCTTGTTTTTGGACCAAAAACACATAAATTATCATCACATTTATAGCATGGAATTTCCCATGAAATGACTATGAATTCCCTTCCATCCTGTATATATTCATGTATTAATATTCAACCACACATACTATAAATATAACTAATTCCCTGCTAATGCATTAGCTGTAGAGGATTGCTAACAGTTTAAAAGTTTTCTTTAATGCTAACTTCTGCTTTCATAGAGCAATAAAATAGAACCCCCGTGTAATTGTTGATTTTATACCTTTAATAATGACATAGTTCCTAATATTGAGTTAATTAATTTATATTCACAATCCATAAAATTATTTAAAAGTTTATTGTTTCCATATAAACCGAAAAGTTGTGATTTTAAGTAAATTTTTTCTACTAAATACTTTGTCTTTTTGGTAATATAATATGACCTGAACCTTAATCCAAATTTCCTAAAATTCAGTTCATATTAATATTTGTGCATTTAGCTTCTTCCAGGCCAAATATGAACTCCCATGCTTTACATTGCCTCCTTAAATCACAGGTTCTTCCATTCTAGAAAGATGCTTATGTATCACAGTTAAATAATGTTGGTCATTCCTGATTTTAGATTTAAAATAAAAATCTTTCCGGAATATTTTTACCTATAGATCAATTTTCTATTTTGCACGGCAGACTTTATTGACTACTTTCTGTACTGTATAATCTATTTGATCTTCGCAATTATATGTATGAATTGTTAGAACTTAGCTTACAATACAGGTTACAAAAAATAAGCCTCATAAAGGAAATTACAGGTACTCAAAGACAATTAGTTAGAAGCATAATAGATTTTCAAGAATCCACTTGAAAAATAACTAGTGGTATGTTTGTATAAGATATATTAGTTGAGCAAAGCAATTTGGATAGGCTTAACTTTACTTATCCTCCATGCTAAATAAATAAATACAGTAAGAGTGGTAAATAGAAATAGAACAAAAGTAAAATGAGAATATCATTTGGTAATAAAAAATATGACGAAAGGAATGCGGTGCTCTAGGTCCTGGAAGAAGAGGTGTGACCCTCAGCAAGGTTTACAGCCTCCATAACTAACCGGAAGAAAAATTCTTTCATTGAAAACTTTCTTAGAGTACTGAAAACATCTTAAAGTCAATAAGAGCCAGTTTTGGAGAGTGAGCAGGATGTTTCAGCAGATTGGAACCTGCTTTATTAATTGCAGCCTTTGCGACTTGAGACATTATCTTAAAACAGATATACCAGCTTTCCGCATTTTTTTTCCTTTGATTGTATAACATATAATTAAAATAAATATTTCTAATAAAGAAACGTGTCTCCTATCTGCTAATAATGAACGAAAATAATGTTTTGTGGATCCCAAAAACCGACAATTACTTCACATTTTGGTTTCAGGACATGGATCCACCATTCACAGTCAGAAACTTGTCAGTAAAAGTATTTTTGTTTGTGCGAAAATATCTTAAATATTGCTTAAAATGAACGTTGACTCTCAATCATTTAGAGTCGACATTCTTGCAGATAGTTTTCTCAAAAATTAAAATGGATAATCCAGGGTAGATCCATAAGTTTCCGGTCTAACTATTTTCTACATATGATAAAGACAATAATTATATTTCCCTTTTCAATATGGTTACACTTTATTGCAATACACTTCGCACATCTATGAATTAAAACTTCAATCCTCCCCCCCCCCCAAATACTCAGAAGTTTTGTCTGCAAAATGGGCATAAACAGCATCCATCACTTCTTCGTCACATTTAAATCTCCTTTCTCGAAGGTGCTTCTTGAGATTTGAGAACAGGAAATAGTCACTGGAAGCTATATCTGGGTTGTAGGGTGGATGGTCCAACTTCTTGAAGCCACGTTCCTTCACAGCTTCCTTTGCAACAAGAACTGTGTGCACAGGCGCGTTGTCGTGAAGAAGATGCGCACCACCACTCAGCTTTCCTCGCCTTTTCTCTTTGATGGAAGCACGTACCCTTTGCAGTAGGCCAGCATAGTACTGCCCATTTACTATTGTGTTTCTCTTCTTGAAATCAATGGAGTCACTGAAGTTCTTCACAGTCCCAGAAGACTGGTCATGATCATCTTGGTTGACTGAGTGACCTTGGCCTTTAGAGACAGTGCTTCGCAGGTTTACAGCCCGCCATTGATTCTCTTTTGGATAAGAGATCATAGTAGAGGATCATAGTTTCATCTTCTATAACAATGGTTTGCAGAGCTTCTCTCTCGTTGACACGGCAGAGCTCCAAAAATGCATGGCAACAGATGACTCGTTGCTGCTTTTGGACGGAGGAAAGAAGTCTCTAGGCTCCCATCTTGCATTAACCTTATTCATATTTAAATGTTCACGAATAATTCAAATGACTTAGAAAGGCCCAACCTTGCTGCTATTTGTGTAACTTGAGCCGCCGGTCTTCCATAATTTCTCTTTACACAAGAGCGAAGTTTTCAGGAGTGAGCACCTTCAAGGGCTGACCTGCACGCTCTTCGTCTTATATGTTTTCTCGACCCGTTTGAAAAAATTTTGGCCCATTCTTTTACGGTAGAATAAGAGGGAATGCTTCTCATATACATCTCCAATCGCTGTTTAATTTCATTTGGAGTAAACTCGAACCCATGTTGAACAGTCGCAATCTTCTACATGTAGCCTTCTTCATGCTACTATATATGAACAACTGAACAGCACAAATCAGAAGTCACAGTTGCAATTATTTACTTAAAAGATAAGGTACGACACTAGATAAGGGTTTTGTGAAGGCGATAATCCTTATCGGCCAGGCCGGAAACTTATGTAAATCTCGTAAATTATGCTATGATATATCTATTTCTTTTGCTTTATCCTTGATATTCCCTTAATATTTCAACGCTAAGCCATATAATTTATTTATTTTCTTCTGTTGCGACTATTTTCATATCCGTATTATTATATCATCCTCAAAAATTTGCTGATATGCCTTGATACATTTCAGAAAGACAATTTCTCTTCATTTGCACCATTTTAATCACATTTCTTTGCTCTCAAGCTCCATTTTCCTGGCGAGTCTCATCATTTCAACAGCTGCTGTAACATAATATAACAATATAAGTGTGAAACTTGGCATCTTTTTACTTTAATGACAAAACTGTAAATTCGTTTTTAAAAGGAAATAGAAATTGATTTTCCTAACAAGGAAAAGATTGAGGAACTGTATTTGTTCTAAAAGGAAATCACAGGAAAGGAGTAAGGCAACGTTGTATTCTGTCACCGCTCCTATTCAAGCTGTTTGCAGATAACATATAGGTGAAGCTGCTGCACCGAATATAGGAGACCAGCTCTTCTTTATGCGGATGAAGTGATATTGACGGATTGCAAAAGGAATCTAAGCTACTTAGAGTCGTATTGTGAAGAATGGGAAATGGTAGTCAATGAGGAGAAAACTAAAACACTAACTTCAAGAACAGTGCGGTGTACAGCAGGAAAGAGAGGTGGGAGTATGCAGATCAGGTATTAGAAATTGTGAAGAAATTCACATCTCGTATTTGGGGGTCGTTTTAACTATGAACAGGAGCTGGGCAAAAACACATACGTAATAGAAAATTCAAGTGCATATTAAACATGTATAGAAGTAATAAAGATTTTGAAAAAAATACAGAAACACCACTGAGAACAATGGAAAGGGTGTAAAGGGTGATTGTTAGATCAAATATGACGCACGGGACCGAAATTCGGGTGTGGGAAAACACCGAGGAACTGAATCAGATATAAACGCAGTTTATCAAACCCGTGCTACAAATAGGGAGGGGTACAACAAATTGTGTGGTTCTTAAATAGTTTGGTATCTATAAAGAAGGTGTAAATTTAAAAATAAAAACAATTAAATATTGGTTAATAATATACGAAGATCAAGCACTTCTTCGAGCAGGTGCCTAAGGGAGCAAATAAGGAAAGGGTAAGATTTGTGTTAGAGATTCAGATTAAGGAAAGACTTAGAAAAATTTGGACTTGGGTATATTTGGTTGAGGAATAGAACATTACACGCAATAGCTGGATGGTAGTTCATAGAGGTTTGCAGGCTATACTGAGGTACAGTTCTCAGAGGTCTTGCTCAATCTGCAGACTCAAATAGTTCAAGTTTGGGGGTGATGTCTGTGGGAAATGATAAAGAAATGATCTCACATGCTCAGATTAGGCACTTGAAAATGAAATAATGTTCCCGGAGTAAGAATTTGTCCGCTGTACGGAGAAAGCGATACCTGGAAGTATACTCTGCCAGAATACAAGAAACAAAGATTTTAAAAAAAACCAACATTTACCACCACAATTTCCGAATCCCAACAGAAGTTTAAACGCCTGCCTGGAAGTGTTGGTGCATGAGAGATACATACAAAAATCTGGAACAGTTCTAGCCCAGAATCCGACAAGACTAATTGATATAGGGAAGATAGGATGGTTGGAATCGGATGTTGAGGGGCTCAGGTATAAGTAAGGGTTCAACATATGTTTGTAAATATGTATTTGCAACTACTCACAGTAAATATGCGATGTAAATATGTATAAATACGAAGGTAATTATAGCCGTTCTTGTTATTATATTTTGTTTGTTTAACGGTCGGTATTAGTATGTTCCGCTCATGCAACAGTTACATATGTGTAAATCCGTCATAATAAAAATCCATTACTACCGCACACGGAAAATGGGAAGTGGAAAAAACTGCATGTACGAAAAAACAATGTTGGCATCCTTTCCGAAAGATAGCGCTGCATTTTAAATTTTAACTACAGTAACTACAAGGAATCATCTAGGTATATATTGAAGCATTGATTGTTTCTACGTCTTATTTCATGTGAATCCATTAAACAAGCTTATTTACTCCTGGAGGGGAATAAAATATATACAATATTTGTACATGTAATGAATCGGTTCTTAATCATTCCCCGTTCGGTAATCAAAATGTTACATAATTATTAATCATTAAACTTCGCAATATTGCATTATTGAGGCTGGATCTTGAAGCAATTTCATTCCGAGCGCGATAATGTAATCATTCTAACTGTGCTAAATCAGAATATGACATAGCGAGAGTTAAGATTAAAATCTTAAGTCAAACACTAGCTGACATTAAGTCAAGTGCCTATTAGTATTCAGATTGTCTCCACAGATAAAAGATGTTGTGCTATGTGGGTTTAAATTTACATTGACCGTTCGCAGAGGCATTTGTAATTCTGATTTCGGCAAAGGTTAAAGTTCCCGAGTTTATTCATGAGGATCATTGTTTGAGATGAGGGAGGAGTGTTGGCGTGTCCATAACGTCACATCTTATGACATGACGAAGGAAGTTAGTGCCTTCGCTGACTTTATTCGCTGAGCGCATTATATAAGCTTCATTTCGTGGCATGACAGAATACAAACTCGTGATGACGTCTGTAACATGGCTGTAGATGGATGCGGGAAGAGACATGACATGCGATATGCTAAGAGGAACAGATCTGGAATAGCATTACGGAAGAACAATAGAAACAACAATAGCCTTGTAGAGCTAGCAAAAATGCAATTAATCGGGGCAACACATTAGATATTACAACAGCTAGTCGACTACCGAAAGGAACATTTTTCAGCCGTGGAAGGAAATATAGTATGCATTTTCATTTCTATATTAGTTATCAATCATTTGATTGCATGCTGCGCAAGTTCCACGGTACTAGAAAACCTACTTTAAAGTTAATACACACATTGCTTTGATTACACAATAATAATAATAATAATAATAATATTATTATTATTATTATTATTATTATTATTATTATAAACTCGTGATAACATAATGTATATGAGAATGAAAAACCACAGCGTATAGATAATCGTTTAACATGCTGATATATATAATCTGCCAAAATGTATACACACTTTCACAGTAGATATCTATTGAATATATTTATAAGATGGACCAAGAACAACAGTAATATGTAGTATGATGTTCTGTAAAAGATTTGACTCACATACATTATGATAGCATTGCTACGTGACAGGTAAATCAACAATGAACAAATGGAGTCAAGATTATCGTATTATGTTCTATAAACAGATATGACTTATATTATGTTATGTTAGCGTTGCTACAACAAAATGGAGGCAAGATTATCGTTAGAACAGCGAAAAGAAATTTTGAAGTGGTATTGGAAAACCTTCTACCTATGGGGAAATCTTAAGGATGCTCTGTATACCGTAGAAAACCAGCTACACTGGCAGTACTTCAGGAAGAAATTGAAACAGCATGCGGTGCAATCGCTGTGGACATCCGCAAACGTTGCTCAATCAGTAGTTCAACGTACTCAGAAGTGTATCGACGCTGATGGTGAACATTTTGAGCAACTGTTGTAACTGTAAAAGTGTAAGATGATTAGTTCTCATCATTTTCTGTTTGTGTGAATTCAGTTTTGTTATGTTAACACAATTTTTTTCTTTGCTTGATGCGTGTAAACATATCTTTGGCTTCCTCTGTATATATTGCGAGAAATGTATCATCTACTTTAAGTTTTGTTGTATATTGGTCCGTTACATCTCCTACAAAGACTTATCCAACCATCACTTGTTCAGCCTGCCTGATATGCCATTTTCAATTAGTTTATATTTACATTATTGTTGGGTTTTTTTTTTTTGTATTCTAGCATTATTAATTCACTGTATATGAACTTCCATTTGCTTCTTCTTTTCATTATTATATTATTTATGATCTCAAACTCTAAATTTCTTTTTAAAATTTTCATTCTATTTCTTCGGTTCTTCGTATTTCGTCTACTTTTCTCCGAAAGTTCATTTCTGCTGTTTGGAATATTCTTCATTCTTCTATTTGAACAGTACCTCTCTGTTCAATATAAAAAAGTATAAATTGCAATAGTTTGTGTATTTTCTTTTATTTTTATTTTCGTTTTAACTTTATTTTTAAATGTCTACTAATAGCAATCTAAAATGATTAACATTATAAATATTTTATGTATAAAATGATAGGACTATAGGATACTTCACAGTCAAATACATTTTAAAATGGGTGTCCTTTTCATTTTCATCTGATCAAATGTAGACACATAGAAAGCATTACGATTTGCTACAAACAAACAACACAAGAATACTCAGATGGGCAAAGATTATGGTGATAGTTGAGAAAAATAGAAAAATAGTCCAGGAAGAGTTCTTGTTGATGAGTAATGTATAGCTAAAAATAGCACTGTTAAGATTTGTATTCCTAAGCATATTCGTAATAAGGAACCAATAGATTAATATTATAGGAGCAATTTTGTACACAGAGTAGAATAAAATAATTCTATCATTTCTCAGATTTAAATGCCTACAGGAACTTCTTATGAAGTAAAATATGAATTTATAAATGTCGTTATTCTTAAGCTTGTTTGGAGAGAATGGAAACATGTATGTCACTGAAAAATTCATGTGGCGGATAAGTAAGTGATGGTGAATATAACAAAGGAAGTTCGTCATTCAAGAGATGCTTAAACAAAGCGAATTCCTCAGCAAGTGGAATAACTTTAAAAAAATAAAAAAATGGAAGTCATAGCCTTATTAATTAATAAAATAAATTTGGTATTACTTGTAGTGTTAGCAACACAAACTCTAAAGCAAACTAATAAAAGAAACACGGAACTATAGTATATTACTTAACAAGTGTGTCTGTTTCTTTCCCTTCAAAATCACTTAAAAATAAATGCCTGTAGTGAAATTACTCTAATTTTCAAAAGTAAGAGAAACAAAATTAGAATTTTGGCAATCTATAAATATTATTAAACAGAAACCACGTTTTTAGAATTATTCTTATCGTGGAGATTCAACCAAAACAATTAATGGTATACCATTAATTAAATGAAAGGTATGACCAATGGCCGATAATTGTATTTTTAAATGCACTTAATTGTGACCTATTTACACCTTGATATCATCTTCATATTAATTAAAATAGAGAGAAATAACAAAAAGTTTTGATTTACCTTGTGTATTTCAGAAGAAGTCCATATGTATCAATAAAACAAAAACGTGTTACTATTCAAAAACAATTATATTGTTTAAAGCAAATATACACAATAAATAATATACAATTTACAATCGACAGTTCCGTCGATTTTCAGTAGCTCAGAAATTTAATTTAAATTTTATTTTGGGAAAAACAAGCAACACAAACATTCTCTGTAGATTATTATCATAGAGCGTTCTTATTACAAATATAATTCTCGCACAAAGATTAATAATTCACATACTCTATTTTCACGAAAACACCTAATTTACATATAAAGAATGTGCATCATTATAAATACATTTTGTATGCCGAGTTAATTTATCCTTTTATTTTGAAACAATTGCGAGAAAATTAAAAATTAGAGTTCTTTTTTAAATTGCGATTTTCATATACTTATTCCTAATTGTCCGATTTCCCTAATTTTCAGATATTATTTTTCATGCTTTATTTAAATTGTATATACTGAGTTTTACTGTGAAAAAAACAAATTTTGGCCCTGCTAGAGCGATTTTTAAATTTTGGGTTTCAAGTAAACACTCACTTCTAATAGTTCGGTATCCCTTATATTCAGAAACTATTTTTCTTATTTTTTAAATGGTATATACCGAGATTCATTGTGAAAAAATAAATATTAGTGACACTAGAACAATTTTTAAATTTTGGGTTTCAGATTTCTTTTATTAATATTATATCACTGATTTATAGATTAACGAATTTTCTTATTTTATTTCAATAACATACCGAATTTCACTGAGAAAAAATAAAAATTGCGATTGGTAGAGCGATTTCAAAATGTTCCCTTTAGGTTAAACCCCTCGCTTTAAATTTCGTTTTTCATATTTATTCCTATCCTAATTGTCTGATTTCCCTGATTTTTCATAAACTATTTTTTTATTTTATTTACATTGTATATACCAATTTCGTCATGTAAAAATAAATATTGGTGCCGTTAGAGAGGTTTTAAATTTTGGGAGGTAAACTTCCACTCCTAAAAGTCTGATTTCGATGAATTTCAGAAACTATTTTCCTTTTTATATTTCTATTTGCATATTCTGAGCTTCGTTGAGAAAACAAACATTGCGATCGCTAGGGAAATTTTTAAACTTTCCTTTTTGTTTAACCCCCCTGTAATAATCCAATTTTACATTGTTAACGAACTCGACGGATCGGTTGTTAATTACTTGTTATATGCCGAGATTTATTGAGAAAAAACAAAAATTACCGCCGCTAGAGCGTTAACACACACACACACACACACATATTGTTTTCATTATCATTTTTGCTGCCTATTAAGTAGGATCTATGGAGATTTGAAGACAATTTTCGAAAATATTTTTATGGGTACAACCTCAGTAGTCGCATTCCTTTGGAATTCGCTAAAATGTTGACTAAAAGAAGTCCTACGATACATTTGATTCACTTAGAAATGAATCTTTTTGATTAAAACTATAATTCATTAAAGTTTGCATATATTTGTAATCATTAAGGTCAAATTGTGAACTATCGTTACGATCAATGCATGCCTAGGCACAGTTCTCCATATTACGAAAGGTATAACTAACTCTTGGCCTTACTTTCCCACGTTTTCAGTTCTACTAAAGCACAAAAATCCGTAGCTTCGTTGAGCTATATCTTCCCTTACAACGTGCTCAAAGGAAAGTATCTGGTGAAATATGGTCATGCAATCTTAAGGCCAAATTCCTTTAGAAATTACAAGATTTTCAAAGAAGAAATTTAAGTCATTCTGAACTGTCCAGCTCATGCAAGAGTCTGCGTACTATTTCGCCGTAGTATGAAAGAAAATGGATCCTTAAATGTGGTTACGGAGCAAGAGGTGTCTCATACATGATGCTAGGATTCTTATTACTCCAAATTAATCTGGAAATTGACGTGCCTACATTTCGTACAAAACTACGTGCAGTCCGGTAATTCCCAAATGTGCGTCTACAAACTGCTGGAATCTGACAACAATCGAATCTTTTCCGTTATTTAAGAAACTGAAATTCTTGTACAATAGTTACACGATGTTAATGCAGTTCGCTGATGTTTGGTTGTGATCACGCAATTATCCTTCAAGGAAATGCACGACACGAGGTCTACGGAGTAGCCCCGCCACTCGCATTCTTCTGTACATATTATTTTTATACTAAAACCGTTTTACTGAAAATTTAATTATTTTTTGTGATATAAGCTTCTATATATGGCAATTATTTTTCCACACTGTATCTTAGAAACGTGCAATTAGAAGCTCTATTACAAAAAGAATCACATTTTGATACAGTATTTGATACCCCATCAATCGCGAAAAATTGATTAGAGTATATCTTTTATTTCAGCTAGCTTTAAGTGAAGGGTTCTGTTGGTAGGAATGTCAAGAAGCGCAGGAATTTTGCTCGGACGGCAGAGAGGCAGACAAAGGAGCAAATACCATCTATTGTTCATTAGGAGGACGGGTGGTCGCCCCGGTATGCTGGAAAAGAACAACGCTATGATACCGCTAAGGCCGTTGATCTGTAACGTTCAGTAAAACTTGAAATCAGACGCTGGACGAATCAACGAGTGGTTAAGCTCAAATAAACAAACTGGCCAATAATATGAGAGTGGCATGAAGTCACACCTAACCTATGAGGATGTCTAAAGTCATAGTGACGGGAAAATAGAGCGTCTCTGTATCACATGGTAAAGCGTGCTATATTGGGTATTTAAGGACGTGAAATCGCCCTTGTCGAGGTCTTTTGGTCTTTTGCTCTTTTTGGTTCGTCTACTCCGCTACTCTGGGAACTCTGGTCTGTTCTCGTCATCCTGGTCCTACAAGTATTCAGCGCTCAGATGTCATAGGAACGCCAATGTGCGAGCGTCACTTCAGCTCGACAAGTCTTCCGAGCGGTTAGCAATCACATTTCTAGTCAAACATTACAGCTCCGCGTGTCTGCCTGACGTCTTATTACTGCGGTCCGAACAGAAACGCCATGGGATGCACTCTTTGTTAAATTAAACGACGTCAATTTGCAGATAATGATTTTCTCTGGTCGATATAATACCTTAATTCCCTTCACTCAACCTGGCACTACCAGGTCCCGAAAACCAGCTACATCCCTGAGATCGACGTGAGGAGTTATTGAGTGGTGAGATGGGTCATGAACAATCAAACTCCTATCACCATTTTCCCGCCACCTATAACCCCTTCAAACCTTGACCCTCTAACGCGGGGCTATTATCAAAATTAATCCCCCGCATCCTCCCACCCATAACCGCTTCAATTTACAAAAATAAAAATAAAGATAGCTAGCTACTCGAATGTGTATTTTTTCAAAACACTTTTCTCCAGAAATGAAACAATAACAAAAAATTAATTTTATAATAGCAATGCGAAATGCGTGATATAGTATCAGTAATGAACTTTTGTGTTTTTTTTTTTTTGAATGATTTATTTATGGACGCTCTTTAACAGCTCAGGTCATCAGCGTCTCATTCAACTCAGGGCGTGAAACGGCCGACAAATTTTGCTCAGAGGCCTCTCTTTCAGGCTTGAGGTTCTTTTTCATGCCGTAAATGTACGACACGTGACCCACGGCTTTACATCCCTTCCGAAGGAAGCCATACTTAGGATTTTTACGCCCCGAAAAAATCCATCGGTCCTGGCCGGGTTCGAACCCGCAATCTTGGGTTTAGGAGGCAAGTATGTAACCACTACACTACCAGGACCGACAACTGGTGATAAATATACAACTATACAACTATTACATTGCCCTCGACGAGGCCATGTCCGTTTAACATTAAGATATAATATACAAGAACAGTAACATATGCGCCGTGATTGTCTGCCTATATAGTAAACACATTCACATACATGTATACACACATTTGCTATGAATAGCTTCGTATAACAATACCTATGTACATAAAACATTTATCGCTAATCCCCCTTTCCGTTACTCGCCTTACCGTCCCTTTTCCCTTTTGTTTTCTATAGCCATTAGCCTGCTCTGTAAGGTCGTGTTTCAACTTATGTATCTCTCATGCACAAATGCTTACAGACGTTCCAACTTCTCTTAGTGAATATGATGGTAAATCTTCTCTGTTTCCTCACATCCTTATAGAATATACTTCCAGGTGTCGCCTTCTCCTTACAGCAAATTCTATTCCAGCAATATAAACTATTTTACAGTCTTTCCAACCACCTAATATGAGCCATGCAAGACCACTTATTTCTTTCGCCCCCCCCCCCCACCTCCAATCCTAAACTATTTGAGATTGCAAGTTGCACTGTTCTCTCTATCATTATTACGTAACCGAGTACTATCTTCTACCGCCACGGATGGCCAAGGTCGTTAAGGTGCGGACTCGTGAGCGGGAGGTCTGGGGTTCGAATCCCGCCAGGGCCGTCCTCCCTGACTGAGGTTTTTTCCAGGTTTTCCTCAGTCCTCATAAACTGCAAATGCCGGAGAGGTACCCTAAACTTAGGCATAGAACGTTTCCTTCCTTATAATATACATCCTTTCCCAATATATAATTTCATTTCATCTCACGTATCATCAGTGTTCACCGACTGTGGTGCCTCAGTAGTAAAAACGGACGTTAAACACCATTAAAAATACTATCTTCTACCCAGTGTGCGTACTGTTCCATCTCTTAACCAAATATACCCCAGTATAATTTGTTCTAACCCTTTTCTTATTTCGGATTGCCAAAACATATCTTACCCTTTCCATACTTTCCCCCTCAGACACACTGCTTGATGCCCCCGTATTATCCTTAACCAGTACCTACTTAATTACCCTTACTTTACACTTTCATTAAAGATGCTTTTTGAGAATCCCGCTTAAGAACGTATTATGACAACAATATGCACTGGTGATAATATGTTCTCATTTAATTTTCTCTAGCAAAAATGTATAATTTATTGCACATCTGCATTTAAGTATTTATAAGAAAATATAATGAAAGAATTCAAAAAGGGAGCTCTTGCATAAAAATGATATTTCAATTAGTCATAGTAGTCTAATTGATTATACAAGTATAGTTACAAAGAACTGAATTAAATGGAGGAAAGGATACTTTTATCATGAAGAAAATGTAAGGAAAATGTGGCTTCTGAATTAATTTTGCTAGTCAATGCTTATATACTGCACGGCGTTATAAACAGCAAAAGAAATTCGAAAATAGTACTCTGAAAATTTATTTTTCGTAGTTATATTATGGGTAAAGCCCTGATACTCATTAGCTGTTGAACAATTAGCATTTTTCCAAAATTGTTTCAAATTCTTTGATGTGTCTTTGACCCAGCAGATAATAGTGAGGCGGATGTCCTCAGATTAATTTACATGTCAGGCTGTGCTTTAGGCTTTAGGTACATGCAATCCACCGTGACAATATCTGCACCAGAATCCATATTTTGTGACTATGAAATTCCATCAACAATCCCAAAAAAAAATATTATTTTTTTCATTAGAGCAGGCAATTGTGGCGAATAACAAGTGGGCAGTTTATGAAGAGCTGTACCAACTGTGTAATTTCCCGCGTCGATTCATTCACATCTGAGCCCCCACCCCGCCTACCATTTAGGGAGGGGCAGATCGTAGAAACGACCGTAGTCCCGGAAACAGCTCCACAGCGAGTTAAATCGGCGCTCCAGGGATTCTTTCATCACTCCCACGCCAACAGAGCGGGTTGGTGCGCCAGAGCCATCTCTGTGTGACGGCCAGCAACACGTTCACCATTCGTGTAACGCAACTCCATGAAACAATGACTCAAGAGCTAAGAGTGATTCATTCATAGAATGCACTGGCTGTTATACGGAATAACTGCTGGGTTTTGTTTACATTATTATTTGAGAATACCATCCTTTCTACTAAACATATAAACGCTTCTTCAATTTCTAAATAATTTCCAAATACTGTGGCGAACGAAAGTATTTTGTTATTTAGACTTACTTTGCTCTTGGGGAAAAAATTAAATATATATATAAATAAAATTATCAATGTCGTCTCTATTTTCTTGAACTTGTACATTCACTCTTCTCGACAGGGTGGTCTGTAGCTGTCTTCTGAGGCTGGGCCGCCCATAAGGCGCAGCTACGTAGACCCATTGAGCACGATAAGATTATATTATGTTGGAACAGAGAGGTCTTACATCTAGTGAGATATAATCTAACCGGAGCGTAGGGGTCATGGGGATTTCCTATCCAAGGAAAAATCAGGTAATTGAACCCAGAACTCAGTAGGAACGCTGAATCAATATATCATAGAGCTGATCAAATATTTATAATAAAAAACACAACATAAAAAGACGGAGCATGAACAAGTTATGTATACTCAACCTATGTGTATAAATAAAAAAAAAAAAATTATTACAAACATTTACAACGCATGGAGAATCCAGACTTTCTAAACGGTTTCTCCATTATAATCCTACCGGTAAAAGGAGAGTTGGGAGACCAAGATCCCGCTGGATAAATGCCCTTTGAAGTCGGAACAGGTCATAAGCCTAAAATTTGTTGAATAAGAATAAAATACTAGCATTATTATTTATCTATATCACATTATACATTAGTTTAATTACGCTAATTCAGTTACTAAATAAATTTACAAGTTAGAATTTACATTGAAGCAGTTTTAAAATTCTGGAACCATAGCAACAAAGAACGCCGGCATAGGCAATAATAAGGGAAGTATTAAAGGAAAAAGGGGAGATCAAAAATCTTGTTTTTTTTTTTTTGTACAATTTTAATATTTGGAAGATTCTGTTTATTTTATATGATCTATATTAATGTCCCGTGGTTATAAATATTGTTGATAAAAATTTTAATTATGTCACTGCTGAAGCAATTTTTTGGGATTTCGCGAGCACTTGCTCATTTAAAATTCTATATCACAGGAACAAAGCTCTAGAAGGCTTTGGTTTGTCTTGAATGATAGTAAAAGCTCCAGTTCATAAATTGGCAGCGTTTGTTTTCATGACATCATCCCTTATTGTTTTACAGTTGAAGACAATTAAAGTATGATAACCTACAAAACAAATTAAATATACATTTATTAAAACACAAAAACATCGTTTAATCACATGATATTGATTAAACGGTTCCCCACGCTATTTCTATATTGCTTAGTATATTTTGGCTTGGAACTTTGAATTGTAAGGACAATTAGTGCACTTGATATCTCGGCCAAACGTTTTTAGTAGTCCACAATGTTGATTATTAATTTCTAATGTTTACTGATATTCAGGCCAAAGAACTATAATGATTTTTCCTGCGCTATTCTAATGAATTTGCGTAAAAACAATTGCACTTGTGTGCGTTAAAATGAAAATGATAAAACACCTGTAGTTAGTTGGAGTTCCTGATATTCTTATACCAACTTGGTAACTGATATAGTCGATACAAGTTAACCTGCTGCTGTACATTGTACACAAGATAACAGTGTGACGCAACGAAGGCATGTTTGCATTTATTATTTGTGTGCATTCATGGCAGTTCGGTTACATTTGAGTAGCTAACCACGGCGGATATTCATATATTGAGCTGGCAGACATGATTTTTATGTATGGTAGCGGAAATGGTAATGGACATGAGGCTGCAAGGTTTTATGGCATTCCCGGACGGACAGCCGAGTCATAAAACTTTTCCTGCAGTTTGTCGTCGAATTGCTGAAACAGAATCCGTAGCACCACAAACTGCAACTCGAGAAAGACCAAGAGTCGCTCTTATCAGGAAGAAATTTTTCTACAGGCATCAGCACAAAACAAAAGGCCGTAGTATTTTGTACGGCCCATATGACCGCATACTCCAAGAGGGTTTTTGTGTCCTTACCACCTTCAAAGTCTTGTACCAGCCGAAAGTTTATTGCGAAAACTGCCAAACCGCTTGCTCACTTTAAATGTTCTGCCATGGTTAGCCATTCAAATATGATTGAACTGCAACATAAGTCAAATGTATTTAATTGACTAATCACAAATGTACATATATGATAAATGTAAACAAGCCTTCAAGTCATCATCTGGAGTGTTATATACATCAGCAGTTATTATATCGATAATATCACTCGGTTTTTTGATCAAATAAATGATTATTTTCACAAACTAAAGTTGAGATCACACCTTGAAACACACTGAATTTTATTTTTCAACAATAACTCACAAACCAGGCATTTCTGAACATATGTTAATATTTCTGTTTTCCTTGTTTTATTGTGAGAAACTCGCTCCCAAATTTCGTACCAGAATTTTTGTTACATCCTGTTTAATAAAAGAGTAATTTTGTAAAACTAAATGATGAAAACAAATACGATGTTTATAGTTTCCATTTCTTAATAAAAAGAATTAACATTGAACACTTATTTGGCAGTTTCAAGCTAAAGATGTTCTACTTTCATATTATAAAGGGAATGTATGTATCTACTTTTTCCTTCCAAAAGATATATTCTTAAAAGTGTGGTGTTCATTCCCCCAAATTTAGTTTTTCTGTCTTTCCCAACCTCATTTCCTGATTCAAATAGCTCTCCTTATATCTATATGTGTAATAATAGAGTTTATTGGTAGAAGGTATAATACTAAAAAAAATTGGTAAAAACCATGATCAATGCAGCACTGATTCAAAAAGTTTACGTATAGGAAGAAAAGGGAAAATGTATTTACCAAACCACAAAAAGGAAGTGTATAATAATTTTAAAACCATTTTTTCATTGTTGACTTCCCGTGATGTTATTAGTATTATTATTGCATTATAATCTGTAATTCAGGGCTATATTTTATGCAGTAAAATTAAGTCTTGTATTCATATTAAATACAAGAGGTAAAAGTATATCACTATCCTAGGAAAAATGAGAATACTCGTAGTTTCAAGAAATAAAAATCCATTGAAGCATTCATTCATTAAATCATCGGTGGCATAGCAGGAGCTCATAAAAACATTATTTTTAATTAAATGCATAATAATGAGAAAAAATAAGGAAGTTTTATAACTGGATATAATCAACATTTTAAACATATAAAGTACATAAAGCCATTTCTATCCATCTAAAATCCATACTTGGGGATGTAGAATACAATACTCGTATAATTTCTTTGTCATTAATTATGATTTTGACAATGATCTCTGTATTGCCTAACAGAATTATATAAATAATAAACATATAATCAGAACTGGAGGTTTATTGAATATTAATAAGAATGTTGTAGTGCATGCATATTATAGAAGCATTCAAAGTGAGTACATATTTTGTTTTATTATATAATAAGTAGTATATAAATTTTTGTCTCTACATCAAAGGATGCATTGGAATTTTAAACGCTTACAAGCTTTTATCTGTTCTACAGCATTATATCATGCTTTCTGTTTCATATGATATTATTTATTTGGAGTTCTGCTTTTGAGCATTACTAATAAATTTATCCCAAAGTTCCGACTATAGTCCTATCTTTTTCGTTTTACTATTGTATATCTCTAATATTAACTTTTTTCATTGTCAGCTTGCATGTAAATTTTCAGTGCTAATTTTAATGTTAATTAGACATGATTAACTCAATGTTCCAAATACATAATTGTGATGAACTGGACATTTTTAACAAAAAATAAACAAAAATCAATATTAGGATTATTAAACAAAACAGTTATTTTTATCCATTATTCTATATTGTAATATATGATTAATTTTTTTAAAAATACAAAATGAACTAAACAAATTGAAATTATGTACGGCACTATAAAGCGATCAGAACGCCGATGAAAAACTGTAGATTAAATAGTACACTGCTGGGCATTAAAAGTGCAACTCTCATAAGAGACGCGTTAAACCCATGCCACATTTTCTCAGAAAGAACGAGCATAACTCAACAGCAATAGCACAGGTGTCCGAATTTGATCAAGGAGAATTGCGGTATACTGAAAGAATTTGTGCTCGTATTGCACAAAATGCATCCACAATGAAATGAACATCGGTTCAGTGGATCGAGGTAGAATGAACACACAGACCTGAAGGATCCCAACTGCCAATCAAACAACCAAACTAGAAGAGCAACATCATTTCCGCATGACTATTATTAAAACGCACACTTTTTTGCAAGTTTAATGTTCAGAAGTGTTTATGGCATTACGCATGGTGACATTCAATTCTGGAAACTAGAAGTTGGCAAAGTCATGATTGATGATAAGAGATCCCACGCACATTGCGGGCTATATATTATTGTTTCTTGGCCAAAATATTGAATGTCATTGGCCATGAGCAGACTGAAGGCCAGATAAGTTCTTATTGTATATTTAGTACCGGTCTGTGGCCCTCGTGCAATACAGTACAGCGTATCTTATATAATGACAAATATATGAGTTACTTATGTCGAGGTGTGTCTGTCATTTTTACAAATATTAAATAAAGTTTTAACTAGCTTTTTGATTTAGGGGAATGGCATAGATATATTCAGAAATTCCTAAGTGACCAAAATGTTTCTAACATAATGAAAACTCGAAAGTTGTTGGAACATGATTAGAAAGATCTCCAAATAAATATTTACATCCTGTCTAACAGGAAGCGGAGGTATGTAGCACCTCAGCTGATATTGGCATTTATAACTTAAGCCATGTCTGTTGTAACAAAAGAAGAATTATTGAATTCATTTTAAAATAAAATAAATTCACACAGTACTACAAATAAATATGCGGTATTATCAGAAAATGAGACAAAATTGGTCTTTTCAACCAGATTTTCCCAAAATCCAGGTTACCAGTGATATTTTGGACGTTATACGAGAAAAAGTTTATGAGAATCCTTTCAAGAGAGTTGTGGTCAGCAATTTTTCCGAATGTATCATGTTCCACTGTTTTCTAGAATAATAACAACAGTTTATAGAAGTGACTCACACACAATAGTTAAACCAAAAATAATTTAAGAAGAGAAAAAATCATTTTTAGAAGTCACGCTCCGATTGGACACTTGATTTGGTGGAAAATCGTTTTAATAATGATATTAATAGTTAAATATAAATTTATCTCTTTACATTATAAGTTATATTAATAAAATAGGTACAGGAAAACAGCTACTTTAATTTCATTGCACGTGTGCCCTATTAACTTACATATGGGCATCTGGACAATAACAAAAGCTCGGATTAGAAGAAATGTGCCAGCAATCTAATGTATGTTATGCAGCGAGATATGAAAGATATCCCACTCTAAAAGTCAACTCAGCAAGTGTTAAGACTGTGCACCCAGGCTTTACCAAAGGCAGTGTAGTTATGTTTACTTTTTATCTGCTGGCAGCTATTTAGTTTAAATTACAATTATTATAAACGTGTACACTCCAAGTGAAGTCTTCGCGAATACGCTTTACGAGATAATCCTTACATAAAACCTCATGGTTATGGTAGGAACGTATTGTGCGGCTAGGGAAAAACAACTTTTCACTTTAGGGATCAATAATCAAAGGCATGCCAACATTATTTTCTAGTGCGATACGATAATGCGAAATTAGATAAATGCATTAGACGAAATCATTGAAAACAGGGGAACAGAGGAATCGGAAAGGATTATAGTAAGGGATCAGATGTGGCATATGCTGTATTAAGGTTGTACATAAATTACCTATTTCTTGTTATTGGTAACTCAATATTAATTTATTTTCTAGCAGAAGAATAAGGAGGGTTGGTGTACATTATTCTGTATGCATTTTCACGGTAAAATGATCACAAAAGGGCCTAGAGTATGATATCAGCGTAAATGTCATGTAAGGGATCTAGAAACAAAAATACATAATTGTTAATAAGTTCATAAAGAGTAAACTACCAATCTCTAAAAATTACAATAATTAATCGAAAAGAACCTAATTCTATACGTCTCTTTCTCATTACCGAAATAGTATTCAGTTTACTTACACAATCTTCATAAACAACGTGTGTGGAACATTGCGCAATGCATGTGGCATCACAGTAAAACAACTTAATGTCAGCATTTCTCTTTATTGTTGCGGTCATTTATCTGGACATGCTAGGTGAGATTACTCTACAATTTGGATTGATACATCTCTGTTTAGTATCACCGAATTTGCACAAAGCAGCCATAAAACCAATCGTTGTTTAGGAATTATGCATGTGGCGCTTGCAGGGAATACCTGAAATAGTACACCGGCTACTATCTGGGCATAATAACAAAACCCTTGCAGACACAGTCAGAGCATGATGTATCTTATATACCCACATGTTTCATGATTCAAAGATTAAGAGAAAGGAATTATTTCGCCAAAATATTGGTATAATTGTAGAAGCTATATAACATAGGATGGAAAGTTATTATATAAATAACTTGAATTTTATAATGACTTTTACTGGGATACTCACAGAAATTTATTGTGCCTGATTTTTCGATATTGTCATCCTAATTGACTGGGTTCTATTATCGTTGTCATACTGCAAACTTCTGACTCTGGAGTGATTCTCTTAAATGCCCAAAAAAGAAAAGGTTAATGGCATCCAGTTCGGGTAGTATTGGTGCATGATTCATAAGTTCAAAATTTAAATAATTTAGTGGTCACTATATGCGCAGCGCTAATGAGATAGACGTTGTCGTGAAGATAATTTCCTTGCTTTTGACGATCTTTTGGTATGTCAACGCTATATGACTCACTTCCACTTAGCATTTTTACTATTGCTCGATACTATGGCACGCTGATGATCAAGTTGACTACATCATGCAGTTTCGTGCACTGGCAAAAATGCTAATCTTTCTATGGAAGTGCACCGTATAGGATTGACATACCAAAAGATCATCAGTATGAATTTCCTAGAGAAAGTATGTGCCTCTAATATTTTCTTAATTGTATATGATCACTGCTTCTTCTGCATTTGAAGAAAAGCATACTCTTAAAGGTCATATAGGTCCAAGTGTTCCAGACATAGTCTGTTCGCGCACGGTTTTGGTAACAACAGTTGCCTTGGGACACATCTGCTACACACTTTCGTATATCCGAGGCCATTATCTATGTAGAACAATTATACTAAGGAATTTGACTGATATTTCACTTCTCAGTTGTAACGTAAAATCGCATTCCTAAAATTTTTCATCACAAATACATCTAAATGAGTTTTAAAATAAACGGTATGTTATTTACTGAATTCTCTCGTGAATTAATATGGTAAAACTCTTTAGCTGTAGCTACATTTAAAAAAATATTTTGTCACATATAATAAATGTATGTATATATACCTATCATGCATCGTTGAATAATTTAGCTAGAATATTATGTAACAAAAATAACATGGATAATCATTTAGTAGAATTATTATTATTATTATTATTATTATTATTATTATTATTATTATTATTATTATTTGGCTTCATTCTGTAATTTGTGCCAATGATGTCAAATGGCTCTCCCTTACCCATGTTTCAGAAGTACATGAAAACAATATTGCCTTGAATTGTAATAATAGAACTATTTGCTGATCTAGTAATTTCATAAAAGTATAGAACTATCTGCAATAGATATTGCAGCAGTATAAACGTTGTCTCCTACTCTATCCGCATTCTTTTCTCCCTTTATTACGTCATTGCAGTGCAATTTCCTGCAGACACGCAGAGCCTTGCAGCTCATGATGGCAATATTAGCTTCAGGATATCAGACTTGTCTTTCAGCAAAACACTTTTCATTGTGCTCTTTGAATCTCGTTATATGGGTTATCAACCTCAAATAGCCGCTTATTAAATTTTACAGTAGATATTCGTCTATATACAGAGTGAAGCATTTATAGTGTCGCGGCCATTTTACTCCGAAACGAAGGGGAAAATCAAAAAATGTTAGACAAAATTTGAAGTGCTCTAAAGGGAACATAAGACAGCGACTTTAACTCGTCCTTGAAATGCCGTTGTCCAGGTCATTTCAAGGTCATTATTATTTTCAAACGGAACGGTGTATTTTTTCCGGGGAATGGAAAGGGTATTTAATTTTCAGTACAACAGTTCTAGTACATGCATAAGCTAGGGGGACGTACGTAAAGTGAGCGAAAATAATTTCTTGTCTTATGTGTCTCATATCTCATCACCTAGCACGCCTAGCTGATAGATGTACTAGAACTTTTATACTGAAAATGTAATGCTCTTTTCCTCCCTGGGAAAAAATACACAATTTCATTTGAAAGAACCACTTTAACTTTGAAATGACCTTGAGAATGTAATTTTAAGAACGAGTTAAGGTCGCTATCTTATGTCCTCCTAAGAGCACTTCAAATGTTGTCTGAAGCATTTTTTGATTTTCCCCTTCGTTTCGGAGCAAAATGGCCGCGACACTATAAATGCCACACCCTGTACAAATGTCTCTGAAAAAAGAATAGTTTCTAGAAACATTATGTTTCGAAATGATTTTGCATTAGTGTTCTTTATCTGTTGCTTCATATTAAATTAGAACTGCACTTATAGTTTTGTTGAATATAAGACCTTTTATCGGGAAACATTACTAAACAAGTAAAACTGGTGTTAGTAAAAAAGTTTTGTTAATTTTTAAGCGTGTTGTCTTTGCAAAAGCGAAATGATACAAAATGGTACTGAGTAATTAAGAAATTGAAAAATGCATCTCATAAATTTACATCGCAGCAGTTTATGCATGGCGTTAAATCATCTAAACTAAGAACATAAAATTGTTATTATAAATCCACGACTTAGTAATAAAATAAGTTCCTAAATAGCTGAAACAACAGGATTGTATTCAAAAATATGTTTACCAAAACGTTTAAAACGATGTCTTTAATCACTACGTTATAAATTATGGTCAACACCTAATTAAATAAATTGCATTGTATGATTTGCCACGCCTACTACATTTTGAAAATCCTCCATTGACATTCTCCCGCTAAAACCACAGTATGTGAAAGTTTATCTTTAACTTATTATTTTAATATATACTGAGGAGACAAGGTTTATACTTTGTGCAAGTTCGTTCTAGGCAGCGAAAAAATCCAATACAATTTTTGATGGAAAATTAAAACTAAAGTAACTCGTAAACACTCTATAGCTAAAATAACAAGAAATAGAGAAGCAAAAATTAAAAAATCAGCCGCACAATTAGTGCAATATTTCAAGATGCTTGTCTTTGAAGAAAATTTTGCTTCTCTATTTATATTTCTTGTTATTTTAGCTATAGAGTGTTTACGAGTTACTTTAGTTTTAATTTTCCATCAAAAATAGTACTGAATTTTTTGCTGCGTAGAACGTACTTGCACAAAGTATAAACCTTGTCTCCTCAGTATACCGTAGCCACCGCGACTGTAATCCTAACTCCTCTTTCCCTTGCAAATTGCTCTCTGAACTCTTCTTTGCGGAACCCATAGCAGAATACATTCATTCAGAAGATGGTTAGACAGTTGACCCTAGAACAACACATTTTGTGCTAAAACACATCACCTTTCTTACTCTATTCTTTATTTTTAGCCCCCTAATCAAGCTTTAAACCTGCTAATCTCCTTTCCCATGCAAGGCAGGATTATTTCTTTTTTCTTTTTTTTTTTCTTTTTTTTTTGTTTAATTATTGTGTCTAGTGAGAGGTGTTTAGTGAAAGATAAAAAGAAATTATTTAAATCAGGGCAATAAACGTGAATGTCTAAAATTAAACAACGAAATTAATGCCCAATATATTTTTGTATAGAACACTGTCCCAGAAACTCCGTGCATTTCTTCAGGTTATACTCTCATCTCCTTTCATATCACGTATGTCATATTGGTTGCGTCTTGCAGGGGTGTTAGGTATATAATTAGCAGTTATGTATTTCTTTCTTTTAATTTTCTCTGTAATATTTTCATTATCGAATAATCGACAGGATTAATATTGAGTTAGTATCACATGCTCATTTTCTCCTCTATTAGGATATCTTGTCTTTAGCTATGAGTAATTTTACTTGCTGAATTTAGTGTTCATGTGTTATTAAATCAACTGCTGCTTTACCCCTACTTTACAGGTAATGTCGGAAAAATATACCGTTATTCTGGAACACTATGTGTTTACTTACCTACACTCACACACAAACACACACACCCACAGGAAAATAACAATTTTAAATGTTTTCCGCTTTACTTTTCCATTTCAGAAGAAAGAAGAAAAATACAGTTTAGGGACGCATAACTGCTAAGGTAATTAACGCCCATTTCCATTTCAGATAATAAAGAATTTTCTAATAAATATTTTCTAAGGTTGCAAGCCGCTCACTGAAATTTTATTAGCTATTAGCTATCAGCTATAGTTAGACTGAACTACCTATTTACGGAATGAATCACCTAGAACCACGGCGAAACTAAAGGTGTTATTGATGCACTGTTTTCACCAAATTAAGTACGAGCAAGTGCTCTTCAATGTAGCTCATAAAACGATTTTAACAATTATTAGCAAGACTCGAGAAAGGGAGCCCTGGGTTTGAATCCCTCCAGGAACTTCCTCCCTGACTGAGGATTTTCCCAGCTCTTTCTCACTTCTCATTCATGGCAAATGACAGGGTTGTATCCAAAACTTCCTTTCTTAAAAAAATCCTTGCCCAATTTTTAATTTCATCTCATGTGTCATCAGTATCCACCGCCTACCGCTTAGTAGTAAAAATGGGCGATAAACACTGTTAATAAGTTATTATCAAGTGTATTTCTAATTCAGAGTTACATTTTCTCAAATGGAACTACCCCTACTCACCTCAAGAAACTAAAACTAGATGAGATTAGAATGTTAATCTAATTATTCTATTCTAAGTGATTTCCATCATTTGCTTTTTGCCTACATTTTATGGAAAATATCAACAGTGTTGCAGTTTTTCCTGGATGCCTTGTCTGGATATCATTCAGCGACCAACATCGCCCATACCTTAGGATTACGTCGGTTTTTCAGCATTAGTTGACAATATTATCTTCTCTAGCATACCCAGCATGTCCTTCTTGGCATGTCACGACACATTGAAAGGGACATCTCATGTGAAAAGGAAACAAAATGTAAACACAAACGTTCACCTACGATCATGGTAGGAAGGAATGTGGGATATATTTTCATTCTAGTACCTAAGTAGTTAAATGGGACAGAAAACTCTAAGTTTCATATCACTAAAACTCGAAATTTTAGATCCATCCAGAATAAACTGTAACAGTTTCCCAAAAATGTAGACAAAATGTGATGTGGTATGTGATACGTATGCTGTCTTTATCTAACAATTGGGGAAATTATTGCTTTTTGCGTAACCATGGAGAATTTATAAAAGGATCTGGAAGTCCGAGGCTTGCATGTGACGATATATCTTACACTACTAGTCCTAGAACCGTGCAAAACCCCTATTAATATTCTAATCTCATTTGGTTTTATTTTCTTTGTGTCAGTAGGCAATGTTTCGCTTGAAAATATTCTGGTGCAAAGGACTAGAAATACACTTTCTAATATTTGTTGAAATCTTTTTATGGACTACATTGATGAGCCTTTATCTGAAATTCTATGCGATTAAAACAATGCAACTATAGCATACTTTGTTTTAGATATCCACTCTGGTAGTTTTATACGATTCACGCTGTAGAGAATAGCTGTCTTCTTTTATATTTGCAAGATCAGAGGATGTAGAATCCTTCATTTTTTTCTGTATGCATATTTAACATGAAAACCAGTCTTTAGTAACAGAAATAGAATGAGATCGGAATATTGGAAAATATCATTCTGCTTGTATTGATTAAGAGCCCTGTCTAGGTAGAGCAAACACGTGACTGTCAGATTGAGTGATATAAATCAACCTGCTAGTAATATAGCATTATGTTTCTAAGAAGGCAGTTCTTTAATATACATACTTAATGAGAAGGGATTAAACTGAGAAGGTGAGGAAAAATGAATACAATTTTCTTCTAAATGTAGATTTTCAATCAGGCACGGGCAAATTGATTAATTGGTTTCAAAGTGTCACCTCTACTTATATATGCAATCAATAATTGCATATTTCCCTTTGTAATATAATGACAAAAATGTAATAGATCATAGAATATAAATATTGAGTTAAATTTGTATAATTCCCATATGTACAATTGGAAAAATGTATGCCATTCCTCATTTCATTTCACACTATTTGCTTTTTTGTATATTTCTGTGTGCTATTTTATGTTCATTTAAAACTTTCGGCACTATAACAATAATTAGTTTGTGCTCAAAGTGCCTGATGGTTCACATTCGTTCTCGATCACTGATTTTACCTTATAACTTTCAAACTAATACACATAATTCAAATATATTTGAACTAAGATTAGCATGAAAAGAATGACTACGAGAGAACACAAGCGGTTATTCTCCTATCTAAATCATGTTTTATGCATGTCATTTGAAATTGTTTTGTGGGCGCCAAAATACACATGAAGTGGAATTGTAGTGCCCCCAAGTTGGGCGTAAAAATACATGTGTTGGTTTTGTAGGCGATGTAGCCCAGTTCTGTTGTTTTGTGACCACTCTTTTACGGGGGGGGGAGACTGGAGAGGGATGGTTTCTAATTAATCAGCGAGGATACGCAGAACTTTAGATGGTTTTATTTCGTCGATGCTCTTTGTCATGCCCCTCGGTGTGTTTGTATCTGGATGGCGAAGCTTACGTTGATAGCGCGCGGACCGCATCGGAGACGGATGCAAAGAGGATTGCTGAAAACTGAGTAACTCACTAATAAAAATGCCGAATGCGAGGGACAATGCCCAACTAAGATGTCCTAAGTTGATAAGTGAAGCAAGCATGCTTAAGTATCCAAATAAGAATGCAAACTAAGAGTCAAAACTAATAACCACCCAATATGGCTGCATATGCCTGCATCTACGTGCATATACAGATGAGCAAGCAAATGAGAAACTATACAGCCAACTCCGAATGTTCCATTGTGATTATTGAATTTAATGACAATCGTGAATTAAATGCCATCTGCCGACCTTTTATATTAAACTCAAAACGTTCTGACGTTCTTGAACCCAAGAGGGGTCTTCAGCAATAAACCCACGGAAGCTGAGCTCTCAAAACCCTCATTTCTCATAGGTGAGCTCCCGCTCATTTTTCAGCGCTACTCTAAAAATTTAGAACACAAACTCTTTATTGTCTGACACAGAATCGTATGTAAGGGAGACCGATTTGGGTTTTTGACATGTTACCGTACATTTTAGAATGTCTAATGGAACAACAGGTCGCCTCGTTACTAGGGAACACAATAGCCCCTTTTGTCCTGGACAGTCGGTACTAGCGTTCATTTGTTTCTTTTGTGATGAACAGCGGGATTAGTATAATGTACCATATTCGCTAGATATATTACCGCTGATTAAATTTTAAGGTGAAAAACAGAGTAGACTCACTTCATCTTCCACTGCTATTAACATTAATGTTGAACAATACAATGAGCCTCCAATATGTTTTCAATATATCAAAGGAAAATATAACTGAAACCCTTACGAAATATAGATGGAGAGAGAATGAGAACAAATGTTTTATTAGTATCATAAAAAAGTGAACTAAAATATTTTATATATATAATATACATAAGGGTGCTGACTGTATAAAGAAATGAACAGATATTATACAGAAAGCTTATGTGCGTATGTTAAATCGGTGGGACGGCAAAACAAGAAGCATAAATTCCAACGGTTGGTACAACGATGTATGTAAAAAAAAAAAGCGGAAAAAGCAACGAAAACATATTAAATTCCAAGGAGAAGGGGTTGAGGAAGACAGAATTTCATATGCAAGGCTAAGAAATAAGTACAAAGGAATACTATGGCAGAGCAAATTTGAGTGGCAAGATACAGAGGCAGCAGAGGTCAGTCAGGTAATTGACGGTGGTGATGTCAGTGACATGTAAAGGGGTCATTAGGCAAATCCGAAGCGGAAGCTTAACACAAGCATTTGTTTGAGCTAGGGAATGGATTAAACATTTTAAAGCAGTTTTCGAAGGAGAAGAACTCGAGACTGGTGCAAGTTTTATGTACACGGAGGGGATGATAGAGGCACCATTTATGTCTAAATTAAATGACAAAATGAACCTATCGGAGATCGTCCAAGCTATAAAAAGTTTAAAAAACGGGAAGCCAGCGGATATAGAAGGCTTGTCAGCAGAATTCTTTAAAAATACTTTACAAATTGAAAAATTGGTAGATATGTATAAAATAAACTTTAATAAACTATTTGAAGGAGAAAGAAACGTGGAAAATGGTCATTATCAAACCACTATTTAAGAGCAAAGGCAGTAAAAATATACCAGTAATAATATACTAGGAAACTTCGTGTTGTCTGTGTTTGGAAAAATTTATAGTGGAGTTTTGAATGAAGGAATTAAATTTTGAATTATGGTATATGATTAAATTTCTAAATTTCAGGCTGATTTTCAGGAGGGCTGTTCAACTGTTGACAGTGTCTTTGTTTTGAAAAATTAATTGATGAGAACCTAAGAAATAAAGGAGGAAAGCTACAACGTTTTTATACATTTTAAATTGGCGTTTGATACTTAGTAAGAAGCGTTCCATGCAGAAAATTAAGACGTAAAGGACTCTCTGTGAAAACTATTATTGTTCTAATGTCAATGCATAAAGAAGTCAAATTTGTTATTAAGACAGATCGATATAACAGATCTGAGTGCAACATAGCGCACAGGGGGGTTAACAGGGTTGTATATTATCATCGTTTCTTTTTATTTTGTTTATTGATGATATCGTTGACTTAATGATGAATGAGGACACATATTCACCGGTAATTGGAGATCAACAAATACCTTTTCATTTATATACCGACAATATAGTAAATCTCTCAAGGACGGTAAAAGACCTGCAAATGGCCTAAACCGCCTGAAAGCTTATGGTAAACAATTGGGTATCCAAGTAAATACATATAAAACTAATGTCAACACATTTAAAAATGGATATGTCTACGGCAAGCTAGAAAATTTGACATAAGAAGGAGAAATATTCCACACCATTAAACAATTTGATCATCTTGGAATAACATTTGATATGAATGGAAAAAGGAAAAAACACAAAGTTTTTGCCAAGCCAAGGGGAAGAGTCAACTCTCAGAGGTATTGAGGCTGCTAGCTTGGATACCGGATATGCCAGTCAAAACATTAAAAACTATGTATAAGGCAATAGTTAGGTCCTCATTGTTATATGGAAGTGAAGTTTGAGGGTAGGATATAATGGACGGACTTAATAAATAAATTGCAATGTGATTTCTGGAAGCGAATTCTAGGGTTAGAGTGGGGAGGGTGTACTACTGGAGATGACATGCTTGGAAATGCAGTCTACAGCAAAATAAATATAATGAAATACTAGCTAAGATTAATTAAAGGACAACAAACAGCCTGAGCCCAATATGCTACCGGCAGCAATTAAACAATATGCATTATCCAAAATGGTGGGCAGCGGTTATACAGCGAGAATTATCAAAAATTGGTTTATACAAGATTTGGCAGAAAGGTATTGAAAACAATATGGTGTAGTGAAAAAAGTCAAAATACATCTGTCTGATATAAGTCGGCCGGAAATAGTGGCGCGATCCGTGCAGATGTCATCTCTGCACCTGCGGAGTGAAATAAAAATCAGGTGGGATAAAGAGACCTGTATCATAGAGATAGGCATGAAATAATAGCTTGAATTAGACTGGAAGACATGTAAGGTGTTGACGAGGAAGGCAGAAGGATTTACCCATTATGTCCGGAACCGGAAGACTGGGTGAACATTTTGCTAAGTATACACAGATAGATTTTTTGTTTATTTAAGGACGCCCTTTAACATGTCAGGCCATCAGCGTCCCATTAAATCCAGGGCGTGAAACGGCCGACAAATTTTGCTCAGAGGCCTCTTCTTTCAGGCTTGAGGTTCTTTTTCGTGCCGTAAATGTACGTCACGGGACCCACGGCTTTACTTCCATCCTCAGTATGGATTTTTACGCCCGAAAAAATCCATCGATTCTGGCCGGGTTTTAACCCGCGATCTTGGGTTTAGAAGGCAAGTATGGTTACCACTACCGACCTCAGATAGAAGATGCTTGGGTATTTTCCCTCGGATTTATTTTTGACTTCCATAGAGCGAGTCTGGCATGTTGGGATTAATTGTAAATAGACAAAACTACCTAAATCTGTGCATTTTCTTAAACGAAATATATTGTTTTAGGGACAAGAAATTTCTATATACAATGTACAAAATTATAAGCAAATGTATATGAATATCAGAATTTTTGTATTTATGTCTATTTCATGTTTTTGTGTGAGTGTGTTCTTAATAATGTTTTCTTTTGTTGGAATTAATTTCAGAAGTATTTTACAAGAGCGTGAATCACCTGGCCATCATTGCGACTGTGATGTGCAACAATGTATACATAGTTCAACTGGAATAATAAATACTACTACTATTACTACTACTACTACTACTGCTACTACTACTAATATTACTACTACTACTATTACTACTATTACTACTACTGCTACTACTATTACTACTACTACTATTACTACCACTACTGCTACTATTACTACCACTATTATTATTATTACAATTATTACTACTACTACTATTACTACTACTATTACTACCACTATTATTATTATTACTACTATTATTACTACTATCACTACCACTATTATTATTATTACTACTACTACTATTATTACTACTACTACTAGGTCGCTCCAAGACAGGTGGACCGAGAAGCATTTATTACAAATATGCGTTTGTTTTGCGTACAAAATTATTTTGCAAAAGTAACTTACGCAACTTACAGGCATTATTAATGGTTAAATATTTATATAAACCCACATGTATATGTCCTCGGGCCTGGGTGCAAGAACAGTTGCACAGTGAAGACCAATTATTTGTTCGCTGTCTTTGCTTTTGTTAGTTTCGATAAACGAGTGCAAATATAATTTATTTTGCAATTTGGAGGTTGTGAAACCAATTCAGTATTTGGTAAAGATACTGAAAACTATAGAAATATTGTTGGATATGCACAAAATAGGAAGTGCAGAACCACCAGAACAATACTGCAGAAGGTAAAAAATACTGCAATTCTGCTTACAAACCTCCTTTAGTAAACAGTTGCAGGAGATGGGGTTTAAATTAGTATATTTTAACGAGCTGAAAAACAAACTGATATTCTGCTTGTACACCGTGTAACTGCTGTGTAATAACAAATAGAACAACAAATAGGACAAACGTTAATTTCAGCAACTTTATCAATGCACATTTGGGAATGCTAAACTACATGGGTTTTTTTTTTTTTTGGTTGATTGTTGAATGGTTTATTTACGGACCCTCTTTAACATCTCAGGCCCCATCAGCGTCCCATTCAACTCAGGGCGTGAAATGGCCGACAAATTTTGCTCAAAGGCCTCTCTTTCAGGCTTGAGGTTCTTTTTCGTGCCGTAAATGTACCACACGGGACCCACGGCTTTAATTCCCTTCCGAAGGAAGCCATACTAGGATTTTTATGCCCGAAAAAATCCATCGGTTCTGGCCGGGTTCGAACCCGCGATCTTGGGTGCAGGAGGCAAGTTTGGTATTTTTTTTTTTTTTTTTGGTATTTTATTTTAGCTAGCTGTAAGTGAAGGGTTCTGTAAGTGTGTAAAAATATCACGAAAAGAAGGAATTCTCGTCCGGACATCAGAGGGACCGTTCTAGCAGACAACTGAGCAGATTATTTCTTTTGTTCATTGGAAGGGGGATACTTTCCCCCCGGCAGGTATGTTGAAAAAAAAAGAACATTGTTAACATCTGTGCTACCGTTAAAGTACGTGGAACTGGAGGTAGACATTTAAATTGAACGGTGGACGAATCTCCAAGTTATTATGTTCAGATAATCTGACTATCTAATACTATGAAAGTTGCAGAGGTCACCGATAGCCCATAACTATGTCTAACTCCACAGTGGCGGGAAAATAGAGCTTCTCTGTATTTCGTGGTCAAGCGAGTCTTATTGAGTATTTAAGGATATGAAATCGCCCTTTTCGGAGAATTAGTCTTGGGAACTCGCACTGGAACAGAATGTTCGAACTTCACTTCTGCTCGGCGCTTCTTCTTAGTAGTCAGAAAACTACTGTTTGCCAAGTATAATAGTTCCGTGTGTCTGCCAACTGTCTCATTACTGCGATCCGACGAGAAACACCCTGGTACGCACTTGAATAAACGACGTCAAAGCTGTTCTTTCTCGTCACCTTTAATTCCCCTCACTTAACCCGGCACTATGAGGTTCCAAAAACCAGCAACATCCCTATAGATTGAAAACAAGAATTATTTAGTGGTGAGCTGTGTCTGCATATAATCAAACTACCATCACCATTCTTCCCAACACCTATAACTCCCTCAAACTTTGGCCTACCAACAAGGTCAAAGTAATTAAGTTGACACCCACGCCAGCCACTAATCCTATAATTTCTTCAGCCGACACTGCTAACTAATACATCAATCAGTCTATAACAAATTAAAAACTTGAAATGCTAGAAACGGGCATAATCATAAACCTATATGTTGATAATCTGCCCTTTCCAGAACGATGAGATTCTACTACCAGAAAAAGAAGATGATTGTTGCTTAAATTGATTGAAGTAATAAACACATATTATGCCCGAGCATAAAATATACTCATAACATAACATAACTAATGTTTCCTATTATTAGAATAAATACTTTCAAACTCCTCTTTGAAAATTGGATTAAGAATGACTATTTCATTCTTCTGCCACTTTTCATTGAAGCCAGCATTAACTCAAAACATTTAGAAACTTATTTATGGAACACTTTGGGGAGTTTTTAAAACCTCCTGAGTTGATTCCATCACATCCGGGAACTTATTTAGATTTAAAAGTTTTAAGTTCAATTTTAGTTCTTCTTCTTGTCCATGTAAATAAATTAGATGAACCCAATCCCTAATAGAATTGCGGTCTATTTTAACTTCACAGAACATTTTGGGGAATTTTTAAATCCTCCTGAGTTGATTCCATCACTTCTGGCGACTTATTTAGTTTTCAAAGTTTTAAGTTCAATTGCAGTTCTTCTTCTTGTCCATGCAAATAGATTAGATCAACTCAATCCCTAATAGAATTGCGGTCTATTTTAACTTCACATTCCTCATTTTCTTTTGCTATAACTTTTGGAAATACTGTTGCCATTGCTTACAACCAATTATATTGAACCTAGCGATATCTCGTTAAGTATTTTTAAAATGGTTCGCAACCCTACACATTGAACTTTGGTTGTTATGTATATGAGTTTATAATTTAATTGATTTGCACTAGCCCAAGTGTTAAGGATATTTGAACTGACGTGCCAACTTAGATAAAACCCTACTCTAATTAGTTTCTCACAATTGAGGGGGTACCAAGGACGGTATCACGGCGAATGTGGACAGTCTTGTCTTACCACTCCTTAATTAATTACAATTTATTTATCATTTACACTTGCTCCAGCTTCTATTTTAATAATTGTCTTTTATATTACTTCTCATGTATTCAGTGCCATGCTTATTTCTTCTAAAGCCTTCCAAATCTTTTCCTCTTTTCTTGTAATATAAAAATATGACAAAGGTTTCTATAATTCATTAGTTGCTTGAGAAGGAATGCATTGTCTATGTAGGATCTTCCCTGAAGTCTGATACACATAACAATATAAACATTTCATAAAATAAAACTCAAAATTGTTTTAGAAGAAAATGCGGAAATCAACAAACATGGATGGTAAAACTTTGAATGTAAAATTTAGTAAATGTCATCATAAATGCGACACAATTATGGGAACACTAAGGAACATAACTTGAAAAGAACCCTAATCAGGTTATCTAAGGTAACTTCAGCACCAATGCAGCTACATGAGTCTGAAACTTGAAGGACACTAAACAAAAACAAAGGATTCAGTTAGCAGAAATTACCTTTCTAAGATAAATTGCTAGTTAAACTAAAATGACACATTAAAAAATTAACAGAAAAGGATGGAAGGACCATGAAAAAAGAATGAATATATGGACTACCAAGATTATTAATGATTATAGACCAAGAGAACGAAGAGATGGCCTATCTCAAAATAAGAGGATCAAGAATGATTCTTTGAAACCAGAACGGGCAGGTAGGCTCAATCTTTTTTGGCTGAAGAAGAAGAAGAAAATCTTCGAACCATTCTTGATACTCTGAACTTGATATACTCTGCTATGTTACCGTGCCTCAACTTTTTACATCGAACGTTCGGTGTGGATGACGAGGAACCATTTGAATGGTCGCACCTTTCACGTCTCTTGAATTTTTTTTCTTTCTAAATCGTGTCATTTCTACAGAATTTGGCCACAAACATCTCTTGATCCTGCGTATCAGATTATTTCCTTAGGATCATAAAAAGATGAGAAGTACTTCACAACAACCCACAGACTCGCGAAACTAAAAAAAAAAATATTCAAGGGAAACTGGGACTGTGACTCTCAATACGTTCCCTGAATAACTTCAATAAACATAGAGAAGCAAATGCAGGCATAACTTCATATCAATAGCAATGAATTTCAACACATTATGAGATCGTGCTTCTAATAAAATAAGGCACATTAAGGTTTTAACTTAATGAATTAGGTTCATAAACTTGAATGTTATAGGGGAGCATCAGGGATCAATAGCGAGTGAAAAAAGTCAATTAGCATTTCCAGAAAGAAAAAATTTAGTCAGACAGCTGTCCCAACTAGAATGAAAAATATTTTGAATATCTTTCATAAGAATCTGCCTGTGTAACTTTTGAAATAAGGGAGAGAGATGTAAGGAGTGTGGTAAATGTAATACTAGAAATAATAGTTAAGAAAATGCCGCAATTTATTCAAATACAGCGTACCGCAGCTCAAAGTCTCTATAGCAAAATTCAGCTCAGAGCTCAGTGAATGTGTAAATTTCACACAGTGGCTTGTTAGCCATGAATTATGACATTTTTACGGGATTGGTCTAACTATATGGACGATATATTTTCACGCAATTAATTCTTTTGAATTAGTTTAAAACTAATGGAAAATGCTACAGAAAAGAAGAAGATTTATGTACTCTATATTCTTTAATTACTTGCTCAAATTATTATAAGAAAATTTAATTCTTAAGAAACTTGACTCCTTTGGACAAAAATTAATTACTAAAAGATAAATTCATCTCGTTAACAGCTTCAATGTTATACTCTATATAAGATATTTGAACAAATAATTAACAATAAACAAACTAAAACAATAAAAAATAATATTATGTAAGACTTTAAGTCATTTATTTGAAATCACTGATTTAGTCCTCTAATCTTTATTAAAACATAATAAATATTTTGAGCTCCAAAATGCTCGTTTAGAGTAAACCTTTGATCTTCTCTCGCTGAAATTAAATGGAACACCATTTTAGTAAATAATTAAAATAATGTATTAATTTATTATTTAATATTATGGTGTATACATTTCTATATTACGTGACCATTTATTTTGCACTAAATGAGAAAAAACCAAAAAAATATCATAAAAAATGATTACACAAGACCAATCTGTATATGGTCGTATAACTCTCCCATTAAAGCAATTCTGAATCAGAATTATGCTTTCTGGTCTATTCTTTCATCAGAACTGATAAAGAAATCTCAAAAGTAATTTAAACTCGTTCACCTCGCAGTACCAGTGATAGATGGCGAATGAACGATAAGAAACTGAAAAATGTATGATGTAGAGCGCATGACATATTTATATCACTACAACAAAGGATGACAAAATGCTCCGTTCCTTCCATTACTTAAGAGAACGTGAGCAGCAGGCAGTATATCTGCAACATAGAGAATGAAAAGAAACTTATTTCTATAGGTATAGAGAAACAGGAATTCCATAACATGCGGTTCGGAGTGCCCTTTGAGATTATCTGTAGTGTTCAGGTAGGTTTTTCCATATGCCTTAGGAAGCGAATCGCGTATTCGATCTCTTTAGCCAAGGCTTTTAACTAACCACACCCTATGACGTCAATCTGTTTAGACACTGTGCAACATGCGGCTAAGATTAAAAGGCCAAGTTTATTAAGAAATATATGCCTTTTTGGAATATTTTGAGCCATCAAAAGTATTTGTAGTCGTGGTTCGGAAATAAGATTCCAATGGAGATTATATTGACGGTCGGTAATGGTTGAATATCGTTGAAATTCATGTATTTTATATCAATATGTACAATAAATAATATTCTGAATAAATTTGTGCCTATGTAGATAGTTATAGGGGATACTGTATCGTAGTTTACAGTATAGTGACTGTAGGGCCTTTTTTAAAATGTTAGTAACTTTTACAAAGCATTTTTCAGCAGTGACAAAATTTTGAGAAAAAAATTGTGGTTCATTTAAATTAAAAAAAAAACGAGACTAAAATAATAGTTAATCAGTAATACACGTGTAGGTGACAAGTCAAAGAGTTATACACAGAATCGGTGATTAGAGAGCACGTTTAAACTTATTAGCAAATTAACAGTCCTTCATGAAACTATGTATAATCCCAGGGATTTCAAACTCCCACTCAGAGAAGAAGCCTTATATGCTGGAAAACAAGAGATAAATTAACTAAATTATATACCTAAAATTTCACTATTCATAATGCATACCTATGCATTTTCTATTTCTTTTCTTCCAATTATGAACGTGCATTTAGTTATCTTACAGTAGCATGTTGCATTCTGCAATAGTAGCATTGCAAATGAACTACATGACTGTGGCAAACTATTTTATGTAAAATAATTCCAAACACCTGCACAAATTACATATATTCATCTAATTTTTGAAAGTTATGAGAAATGCATTGGATAATAAGCACATAGTATACTGTAATACAGTAATAATATTGTTAACATAATGCACTTAGTAATAGTCACTGCTAAATACAACGTAGGTATGTTGACAAATATTTTATTACGTTACATAAGTTATTTTGAATGCAGTTCACCTATCAAATTAAACCTTGAATGCCTATAACATAACATTTCTTTCCTTGAGTTGTACAGCCAACTGCATAACCCCCAGGCATATTAACTAAATTAAAATAAATATGTAAAAATGTTCTCCATAAAGCATATAGCACAGCACACGCACATCAGGCCCAAAATGGCGGCTGATACTGACGAACCAATCACGGAGCTCGGTTGCCGGCAAATTCCGTTTGTACCAAAGAGGAGCAAAGTACAGTCATATTTCTGTGGTTTGAGGGTGTGAAACCTGTAATATTTAAAGAAAAAGGGCGGCAAAATAGTGCAACAATGCCTGCTTTGGTAAGAGAAGTGCATAGTGGGAAGATTCCTTTTAAAATACGTGGTGAACAACGCTTCGTTAACCCAATATAACCGTCACTAATGAGGTGGGTTAGACTAACATCGTGAAAACAGTGTGTTCCTTTAGAAGCTCTGGCCAAGGCATTAGATGTTAGCATCGAATTCGCAAATATTGTATGATGAACTCGTTTCACGTGCAGGGGTATTAGCACAAAGGATTTGTGCTGGTTTCCACAAACTTAACGATGAAGAATGAAAAATATTTCTGACAAAGGTCTAATGATTGGCTACACACATTACCTTCCCCAGCCTAGATGTTCAAGTTTCAGTCTTACATCTGAAAGGTTCTATTGAATCTTCTCTGAGATATGAAGAAAAAAAAAATATCAGCAAAACGGTGAAACAGTGAATTATGTCAGATTCCTGTCTTGACGTGCTTATAAGTTACCCGATTAGAATTCTCCAAAGTACTTCCAACTTTGGCTAAGGATTAGGTTGAAGTGCAATCAGTTAGGAAGCATATTGAATCCAACATATCAACACTATAAAGTACAATAGAGCTTTTTGCAACGTATCAGTAAATAATAAATAGAATAAAATAAAGCTTAGTGAACAAGGAATCAGTGTTATAGTCTTACTTAATATTGTCATGATATGGCGACTGGAGTAAGCAAAATTTAGATAGCCAAAATTAAAAATAAATTCTTTTGAAAGGAAGTAAGTGATTTAAACACCAACAAATAAATGGAAGGCAAAGATGCTAATTATAAGAAAGAAACAGCAATGAGTGCCCTATTTTTCAATTTCCATAAATGTTACACCTGTATCAAAAGTGTTAAAGAAAAGTTCCGATAGCATAATGTTGAATTTTTCATACTCCATTCTTACAATAAAATAGCCATCTTTAACTTATGTTTTTTTTTTTTTTTTGAGTAGTGTTTAACGCCCGTTTTTACTACTGAGGCACCACAGGCGGTGGACACCGAAGATACATGAAATGAAATGATAAATTGGGAAAGGATTTTTTTTTTTTTAAGGAAGGAAGCGTTCCAGGCCTAAGTTTAGGTACCTCCCCGGCATTTGCCAGTTATGAAGACTGAGGAAAACCTGGAAAAAACCCCAGTCAGGGAGGACGGTCCTGGCGGGATTCGAACCGCAGACCTCCCGCTCACGAGTCCGTGCCTTAACGACCTCGGCCACCCGTGGCAGTCTTTAACTTATGTGTAACCAACAGTTTTAAAATACCTATATTTATTTATCATATGTGGTACTCCTCAATATAATACGAATCAGTGTGCATACCGTATACCAGGGGAACAATTGTAAAAAATATTAACCTGGCCTTGAGGCCAATCAGAGTCCTACTGTTTCAAAAGCACACCTAACCATCTATGTCTTACTCAACTAACTGAACTGTTGTAGAAATATACTTGTTCTAAAAACTCTAGGAGTGATTCGAAACTAATGCAAATCTTTCTGTAACAATTTCTTTGCTGCTATGCTGCACATTAGAGCATAGCGCAACAAAATACCAGTCTGTTGACGCCACACATTGTGAGGATACTAGTTCTACCGTTTTGGAGCGAAACTGGTGTACATGCTAGTGAAAATATTAAAAAGGTCTAAAAGCAAGTGTAAAAGAAATAGCTAGGTCAATAAAGATCAAATTCTGTAACTGTATCTTTACAGAAAGGTAAAACAGGTAAAGGGATGATCTA
Organism: Metallyticus violacea; assembly: GCA_030762175.1. NCBI lineage: Eukaryota > Metazoa > Arthropoda > Insecta > Mantodea > Metallyticidae > Metallyticus > Metallyticus violacea. The sequence continues at coordinate 125,763,477 of CM060833.1, read as the reverse complement.
GTAAAGAAAATAAAATGTATTTCTGTTCAATATGGTGCACATATAGGATGACCCATGAGGTATCTCCGCTCCTGAACAAAGGTGCGGCTAGTTGTGTCAATTTATTTGTCGACTTTGTAGGGCTTCTGACTATTCGAGCTTGAATATCCGTGACCACAGCAGGGGTAAAAACGAACAGAGCTTTTATTTGTGTGTGTGCGTGCGCGTGCGTGTGCGTGCGTGTGCATGCTTGGGCGTGTGTGAGCGTGTTAGCGCTAATCTCATTGTACGCTGCTTTTAACCAAATCTTATACACTGTTCTTTGCAGGAACACACCAACACTAGGAAATTTAGCTGCAAAATTCTTCCACGTTTTTCTAATGAAACCTATGCATACCTACGGCTCCGCTATTGCAATTTGTTGCAGAGAATACCTCTCGCATGTCTATGACACAACCTATAGATTACGCTAACACAACATCCCTTCTATCTCTCTCTGCCGGTATACGTCGGTCCTGGTGGTGTAGTGCTTACCATATTTGCCTCCTAAACCCAATATCGCGGGTTCGAATCCGGCCAGGACCGATGTATTTTTTCGGCCGTAAACATCTTAAGTATGGCTTCCTTCAGAAGGGAAGTAAAGCCGTGGGTCCCGTGTCGTACATTTATGGCACGAAAAAGAACCTCAATCCTGAAAGAGAGGCCTCTGAGCAAAATTTGTCGGCCGTTTCACGCCCTGAGTTGAATGGGACGCTGATGACCTGAGCTGTTAAAGAGCGTCCATAAATAAATCAATCAATCTGCGGGTATTCCTTCATTATCTAGCTCGCCGTAGCATTGGCTGTATGCACTCTAGAGTCTGGTTCTCATGACTTGGTCGATGTTGCTTTGGCCACCCAGTACTGACATAATAATAATAATAATAATAATAATAATAATAATAATAATAATAATAATAATAAAGGACACATATTTTAGTTTCTATAGGTTATTATATTTTTCTTCCCTCTTACATTTTTAACATTATTTGTGCTGTTTATATCTACAACTAATTACACAAAAATAACTAAAAAAAAACACAAAGGAACAAAACAACCATTAAAACAATTCAAAACAGTTTTACAACTGGAAGCCAGTTAACAAAACAAAACTATAACTGGTAGCCAGCTATAATTGAACTACTAAAACTTAAATTCAAAACTAAAAATTGAAACTAAAACTAACAGCGGAAACCGACAATTATAGTGTGGTAACCAGCACTCCTTTAGCTAAAAGTTTACTTAATATATGTATTCCCTTTATGAATTATATTGATTTACAGATATTTATATTTTATAACTATTTTGTTACACTTTATTTATATCACTTTCACCTTGTTCACTTTAATTTGTTCCATTGGGTTCTATTTCCCCCTTCTATCCTAAACTACATCTCATTTATATTCCCTTCACACCCGAATGTTCAAATTATGACAGAAAACAGTTTAAACGTTCAATTTAAACTAATCAATAACTACGCTATTTACTCACCAAGCATCAATTTCAAAATTTTATAAACTTACATTTTTACAGCAAACAACCTTTGAGTAATCCAGTTCGATTTCGAATAAGTTGGCTCAAAGGACGATTCTGTAATTATTATCAATAATATACCCTCCGCTGATCCCTGCTCTCTGGCATACTTTAAGCAACTATCGAAATCAAATATCCAGAATGGAAACGAATCTAGAGGACCTTGCATCACTAAAGCTGGAACGCTTTGAAATGAAATGAAACTGTAGTTACAGAAGATAAACTTTGGAGACGTGGAAGTGGTCACAGTGAAACTAACAGCTTACGCTTCTGCTAACCGACGGCTCCCTAGGGATTGTCCAAAGACTAGCATGAGGGCTCTTTATAGAGAATTAGTACGAGTCCAACCCCATTTTACTTACGTTAAGTATGTTTAATTTTTGTTCCTACCTAATGATGCAGCTGAAATGTAATACACAAACCATATCTATTTTGTAGGGTATTTATTTATTTAAGTACATATAATATAATACAGAAGATATATATATATATATATATATATAAATGTGCTGCATACCCGAAGGAGCAAAAACTCATGCACGGATGCTATTCAGTTCTTTAGAGGAAAATAAAATGAATATGCATTGAAGTTATGTATACGAGTATGTATTTAGAAATATAGTTGCAGAAGTTGAAACAGTTTAAAACATCTAGACGGTTAACATTGGCTACTGTGGTACATAAAAAGCTATTTACAGAGTTTAGTATAAGATTAAATGACATATCTTAAGCTTGAAACTCACATGCCATACTCTTGGAACTAATTTTATATCAAGTAAACATGCATATCAGTAAGGTAATGTTCATGTGAATAGAATATAAATGTTGAATTTGGAGTAAATATAAAACATACAAAGCAGTTAACAATTGTTATTTGCAATAGAGGGAAAACTATTTTTAATAATAAATATAAGGTTTAATGGGACATCTACAGTGTGGATATATTTAACTCGAAGCTTGTACAACTTAAACAAATATAAATATTTAAAATATGTAATCAAATACGTGAATACGTATAAAATATTATGTATACGTTTGTATGTGTCGATGTGTGTGTGTGTGTGTGTGTGTGTGTGTGTGTGTGTGTGTGTGTGTGTGTGTGTGTATTTGTGGGGAGAATCGCTCAAAGATGTATACAAAATTATCTTATATATTTAATTGCAACTAAACAATTAGAATTAAGCAAACGATTTGATTATTTTTAATCGACTGGTGTTAACGTAACTTAACTCTGAATGAGCTTTAATTGGTGCGTTGTGTTGTCTACGCCCAAGACATATGCTGTGCAATGATCCTGACATATAGGTTCGGTAATTAAGAAGTAGATGTGTTTTTTAGTATGCGGTTATCATTGTGTTAAGTTTTGATGGTGTCCCGGTATTTATGAAAATAGGTAAGCACTGCAAGTTTATATGCTTGTTCAATAGATTGACCGCCAAACTCTATGAAAATTGATTCGTCGGATAATCCTTAGGTTTAGGTAAAGAAAATTTGATAGACGCCTTTGTAACAATGTAAACGAGGAGAGGGTTGATTTAGTGGCTCCTCCTCAGCCTAATATGCCTTGCGAATTACACACTGAAACAGAGCTTTGAATAAACTACACACGTATATGAGTAGGTAAACATGACCTAAGAATGTGGAATGTGTAAAATACAAGCATCCCATCTTAAATATTTGTCTGTAATAATACCTAAATAACTTGAGCGAATACACTCTTGGGGGGTGGAGAGCAAATGTAGTTACAGTTTTATATATAATGATTTTGTACCAACTGTGTAATTTTGGTTCTGTGTTCGAATATGTTAAGGAAATTTTGATTAAAGTCGTTTTAGAAATATTCAGGGAAAGAGAACCTGTTTGCGTCTAGCCATTCCTTAATCGCATAAATGCTCCTATTAGCATTTTGATACATTTCATACCAGTTAGGACCGCTAAGATATTACAACTGTGTCGTCTGCATAAGGATATTAACCCAAAGTATTATGTAGCAGTCATTTTAAGCATGAAATTTAAACATATATACATTAAAAATAGAATCGGCCCCTAAATCGTTCCTCTGGCTAATCGATCTGGTATAACCATAAAACATTATAATAAATGTTTATTATTGTTATTATTATTATTATTATTATTATTATTATTATTACAATATTATTATAAATTGGTCATTACGTTTCTTACTGTGCCGATGTATCATATACCAATATTAATGATAAAATGACAATGCGACTTAACTGGCCCAATAGTATCATATTCCGAGTGATATAAGTAAAACATTACTAACAATATTGCCCGACTGGCCGAGGTCTTTAAGGCGCGTCTTTTCAACAGCTAGTCTGAATTTCGATCCCCACCAGGACCATCCTTCCTGACTTTTTTTTTCAGGTTTTCCTCAGTCCTCATAAATAACAATTGCAGGAGATTTACTCTAAACTTAGGCCTGAATGCTCCCTTGCTTAAGAAATCCTTTCCCAATTTCTCATTTTATCTTAGTGCAGCCTGTTATGCTTGACGTTAAACACTATTAAAATTATAAACAGTATTCCATTTGGGAATATGACGTCCTTAATGACGCTTCCAGCTACGTAAATATATAAACTAATTCATGTAAATAAATAAATAAGATGTCTCCGTGAAATATTGTGTTAATTTGTCTGTAATGAAATCGAAAACGTGCTTTATGTTGCAGAAATATTTAAAGCTATTACCAGAAAGATTATGTGTCTACACAGCTTAGAAACTAAAATACATATTATAAATACATAATATTTAGGTATTGTAAGGCTGAATTGATAGTATTGTAACGTAAATAACTAACTTTAAAATATGGTGGGATAGATATTCGAAATTCGGGAGCTGTTCAAATAAGAATGATCAAAAAGTCTTTTAACGACATGCTTTATCACCCTCATAATTTTGATGATCTTTCTCAAAGTATTCCCCGTTGGATATAATGAACCTATTCCAGCGTTTCTACCAGTCTCTAAGACATGCTGGAAACTATTTTTTATGTGTTCTTCAAATGGACTAAAAGCACTGCAGGATAATTGTAGACGGTGGAGTATGCAAACAAATGCATCTAAAACCAAAACGATTAATTTTAAGTCGGCTATGTTTACGTCAAGCTGGAAAAATTGACATATGGAAGAGAAATAATCCAGATAGTTAACATTTTTTTACTATCTTGGATTAAAATTTGACATGAGTGGAAAGTTGCATAAACACACAGTATTTCCCAAGCACAAGGAGAATGGTCAACTCTGAGGTACTGAGGCTGGTAACCGGATACCGGACAGGCCAGTCAAAACATTAAAAACTATGTACGAGGTAATGATTAGGTCCTCATTGTTATATGGAAACAAAGTTTGGGAATAGGATAAAACAGACAGCCTAAATAAATTACAGTGTGATTTCTGGAAGCGAATTCTAGGGTTGGGGAGAGGAGGGGAACGTCGAACTATGGTGTACTACGGGAGGTGGAATGCGGGGAAGATGCAGTCTACAGCAAAATACATGACATTAGATACTGGCTAAGAATAATTAAAGGACAACAAACAACCTTGAGCCCAAAATGCTACCGGCACCAATTAAACAATATGAACTGTTCAAAATGTTGAGTGGCGGTTGTATAATGGAAACTGTCAAAAATCGATTTAAATGGTATTTGACAGAGGGGTGGTGAGATAAGTCATAAGACACCTGTCCGACATAAACCGGCAGGAAATAGAGGTGCGGTGCATACACATGTTATCTCTGGACCTGCAGAGTGAAATTAAAATTAGATGGGTAAAGAGACCTATATAATGCAGTTAGGCATGAAATACAGGTCTTTAATAGCTGACTTAGACTGGGAGGCTGGAAGGCAAGTAAGGTGTTGAAGATGAAGGCAGGAGTATTCACCCATTATGCTCGGAACCGGAAGACTTGGTGTTCATTTTGGCTAAATGCACACAGAGAGAAGATTTATTTTTCATTCCAATAGGGGGAGACTGGCACGTTGGGACTTAATTGTGAATAGAAAAAACTGGCCAAATCTGGGAATTTTCTTAAATACTTCGTTTTAGGGACAAAAATTTCTATAAACATTGTACATAAATAATACAAAGAATTTATATGAATGTCGTTTCATGTGCGTATGAGTGTGTCTTGTTAATGTAGTTGTTTTCTTTTGCTAGAATTAAGATCAGAAATGAAGTATATTACAAGAGCATAAACGGTCTTGAAAACCATGCGACTGTGGTGTGCAATATACGTACACCTAGTTTAATTGGAATAATAAATACTATTACTGTTACTACTACTGTTACTACAACTGCTGTGACTACTACTACTACCTACTACTACTACTACTACTACTACTACTACTACTACTACTACTATTACTACTACTACTACCACTACTACTACTACTACTACTACTACTACTACTACTACCACCACTACTACTACTATTACTACTATACTACTACTATTACTACTACTATTACTACTACTACCACCACTACTACTACTACTACTACTACTACTACTACTACTACTACTACTACTACTACCACTACTACTACCACCACCACTACTACTACTACTACTACTGTTACCACTACTGCTGCTACCACTACTAGTACTGTTACCACTACTGCTGCTACCACTACCACTACTACTGTTACTACCACTGCTACTACCACTACTACTACTACTGTTACTACCGCTACTACTACTACTACTATTACTACTACTGTTACTGTTACTACTGCTACTACTACTACTACTACTACTACTACTACCACCACTACTACTACTGTTACTACTACTAACACCACTACTACTACTACTGTTACTACTACTACTTTTACTACTACTACTACTACTACTACTACTACTACTAGTATTACTACTACTGTTACTCATACCACTACTGTTACTACTACTAACACTACTGTTACTACTACTACCACTACTGTTACTACTACTGTTACTACTACTACTGTTACTACTACTACTGTTACTACTACTACTGTTACTACTACTACTGTTATTACTACTACTGTTACTACTACTACTACTACTGTTACTACTACTGTTACTACTACTACTGTTACTATTACTGTTACTACTACTGTTACTACTACTACTGTTACTACTACTACTACTACTGTTACTATAACTACTACTACTACTACTGTTACTGCTACTACTGTTATTATTACTACTGTTACTACTACTACCACTACTACTACTGTTACTACTACTACTACTACTGTAACTACTACTACTGTTACTACTACTACTGTTACTACTACTACTACTGTTACTACTACTACTGTTACTGCTACTACTACTCTTACTACTACTGTTACTACTACTGTTACTACTACTACTACTGTTACTACTACTGTTACTACTACTACTACTGTAACTACTACTACTACTACTACTACTACTACTGTTAATACTACTACTCCTGTTACTACTGTTACTACTACTACTCTTAGTATTACTACTGTTACTGCTACTACTACTCTTACTACTACTGTTACTACTACTACTGTTACTACTACTACTGTTACTACTACTGTTACTATTACTACTACTGTTACTACTACTGTTACTACTGCTACTGTAACTACTACTACTGTTACTACTACTGTTAAAACAACTACTGTAACTACTACTACTACTACTGTTAATACTACTACTCCTGTTACTACTACTACTCTTAGTATTACTACTGTTACTGCTACTACTACTCTTACTACTACTGTTACTACTACTACTGTTACTACTACTACTACTGTTACTACTACTACTGTTACTGCTACTACTGCTGTTACTACTACTACTGTTACTACTACTACTTCTGTTACTACTACTAATGTAACTATTAATGTTACTACTACTGTTACAACTACTACTATTACTACTACTACTGTTACTACTACTACTGTTACTGTTACTACTACTACTACTACTACTACTACTACTACTACTACTGTTAATACTACTACTACTCCTGTTAATACTACTACTACTCCTGTTACTGCTGTTACTACTACTACTGTTACTATTACTACTGTTACTACTACTACTCTTAGTACTACTACTGTTACTACTACTATTACTACTACTGTTACTACTACTACTACTACTACTGTTACTACTACTACTGTAACTACTACTACTGTTACTACTACTGCAACTACTACTGTTACTACTACTACTGTAACTACTACTAGTGTTACTACTACTACTACTGTTACTACTACTACTGCTACTACTACTACTGTTACTACTACTGTTACTATTACTACTGTTACTGCTATTACTACTCTTACTACTACTACTGTTACTACTACTATCACTATTACTACTACTACTGTTACTACTACTACTGTTACTATCCCTACTACTACTACTACTACTACTACCACTACTACTATTGCTACTGCTGCTGCTACTACTGCTGCTGCTGCTACTACTACTACTACTACTACTACTGCTGCTGCTGCTACTACTACTACTACTACTACTATTACTACTACTACTACTACTACTACTACTACTACTACTATTGCTACTATTACTACTACATGTCCTTCAGAATCATCTCGGCAGTTTTTGCTACTATATCTGAAATGGAAAATACCTCCCACGAATTGTTTCTTCAATTTATGGAAAAGAAAGTAAAAATAAAATCAAAACTTGACTATAATTGGTGACGGATAATCTGCACATAAATATTTGTGAGATATTGGAAACAACACTTGCGTTGAGCAACCGTGCATTATCATGGTGCAGCATCGAGCTTATATGACGTACTTCCAAGAAAGTTCTATAGTATTAGCCAATTACGTGTGCTCATATTCCTTGAATATGAATAAATGAGATCTATATTTGGTATTAGAAGAAAAGATTATTTTTATGTGTTTTTGATGGAGAGAGAGAGGGGGGGGGAGAAAGAGAATAGACATTTCCATACCAACTCTGCTATTTGTTCCAGGATTCGAAATGTTTAGCCATGTTCCATCAGCAATAATTTATTACTTTTAAGAGAAATTTCACATCTTCCTTAACACCATCTTTATCTGCAAGCAAATCTGCAAGATATATCCTTTCGTTTGGAAATCATCAGCGTTAGAATCCACAGTGCATATACAGGTCTCATGTATAACTTTTTATGTAGCAACTTGTGGGTGGCATTCGTGAACTTTTCAGAGTTTGAAAGGGTTCTTAATGCTATTCGACGAACAGCGGCAGTGTTAATTGATTGCCTTCCCTCTTTAAAAATTTGAAAGTGTATATTTAAAAATAAGATGAGTTTGGGTAATAATTGCAAGACATTATTAAATTAACTGAAAGCTCAAAGATGCATAGAATTAAAAAGGGCAAAATGAATAGAGATTTTGTTTTTCTTATATCACAGCTTGAAGAAGAATTAAAATGTTTTGGTGGATAAAAGGCAAGAGTTCAAAATTAGTTGACTGAAAAAGCCTTTTCACCCCAGACAGTCATAAAAGCCTTTGTTTCCAATTTCACATGTCGTTTACCGATTGAGAGTGATAGGGAAATTCAGGGATATCTATCATAGCTCCTGTTTCAAATAGTTTTTCCTCTCCATACTTACTAACATGTTTGGTAAATTCGTATTCGTGCATATAACTTGCCATGTGTTTATTTTATTTGAGATATCCTCAGCAGCAAAATTAGCCTTTAGGACCTTAAACTGTCATATCTTTGTAGGATCAGCATCTTTGCTAATCTCTAAAATTCATTGTTACGCCAGTTCGCGAACATGATTTCTTTCTTAACATGGCAAGTAAGATGTTTTTAGAATGAGCAAAGTAACAGTTTCTCTAAATCACTTCTTACACTACTCTACTTAGTTCTTCAAAAAGGTAACAAATATTATGAGAAAAACTTCACAAAAGGATTTGTATTCATTTCTAGTCATGTTGGAATGTACTTATCACCATATACATATACTCTAACAAAATGACAAAACTTTTCGATGAACTTACACATGATACATACAATCCAAGTATGCATTTAGCTATTGCGAGACACCTAGAATGTGTCATTTTCTCTTGTTTTCTATTTGCTACACCTCTAATACTTTACTCTCTTAAACAGTTGTATACTGTAACATATGGAGCGGGGTTGACAATGTTGGGAAATAAATTGTAGCATTGAATCTGTTAAAAATTAGAAGTGAAGTGACATTTGCGAAATATTACGCAAGGAAAATTAGCGTCTGCGCATGCGCGATATAGGGAAGAGAAAGCGTTCTTTAACAGTTTTTTAGGAGTCGAGTGTGAGAGTTTTAGCAGAGTAGACATGTAACCAACTGCTCCATGATGGTCATCCTGGTCGCCGTTCATCATGGTTAAAATATGACATACATATTATTTGAATATTGTTTGTCAGACATTTCCTAAATATGATCCCGTTTGGAGTAACGATGGTTAAGATTTTTTTTAGATTAGTGTTGTAGCTACGCTTTTAATCCGATCCCAGGCTAGTGAATAAGCATTAAATGATAATTTAAGTTGGATAGACAAGAGATCGCAACAATACACTTCATGTAAGTCTGTTCTTTATCAAAGCTTGAATCACTATAGCTCAATTCAGTAAGTATTATAGAAGATCTATTTAAATCGGTCGAAAACTTCCAATTCTGCGCCGTTAATTCTAGGATAAAAGTTTCGTTCATAGTTAGGGCCATCCAAGTTCTGAAACAAGTGACGACGTGGTAATTGTTATGAAGTAAGCATATTAATCAATGCAATTGATGCTCTAATTGCAAAATGATTCCATTTTTCACCCCATATTGAAACTATTCTTTCATAACCAATAGGCTGCATGTTGCAAGAGCTTTATTTCATCAATTGTAATGTAAATCAATATATTGTTTACAATATTTTTTCTAAAACTCTTAGCGATATCAAATGCCCCATGTTAACTGATTCAAATAATTCTTACAGTATCATATGCTCTCCATTACACTTTTCCGATGGAAATGAGTTCCTTGTTTCTCTTGAGCGTGTGTTCTATATTTTCTGCCATCAAAATAATGCCTAAAGGACACTTCCTAGCTAAAACACCCTGCCAATAAACGCGAACTCCTTTGCCTCTCTTTCTAATTTACTTGTATCTACAACTTGCTTTTTCTACCATCCCAAAATTCAGAAGTACAGCAAAATCAATATTGCAGCTATCTGTCCCACGTACCAATTCTGTCACAACCAAGACCAGGTTTAGTAATGTAGCCACGTTTGTTTTAATTATGAAAAGAAAATTTCTAAGTAGAATGGACCTCAGCAGCTTTTTTGCAATCATCACCGTAGTTGCCGTCGGCATCTCCATTTTTTTTTTTCATCTCTTCTCCACTTTCTAAGATATACCAGAAACTGATATTTCTCTTTCGTTTTTCTCTCTTTCTGCTGATCTTTGTTTTCTTTCGAATTTTAATTTCAACTTTTTACTTTATTACTTTATTGTCTATCTAGTGATCACCATATTTTTCCCCTCGCTCTCCTTTGACCAATTAAAAATGTGTGTTCACTCTTTGGAACTTTAATTTTACAACCTGCACACACTTTGTTTATCATATGTGCATGTTGTATTAAAATGTTTATTTTCAGCTGTTTTAAGAAATTATTTTCTCTTAATTTTTGCTGCAAGTTTTCGGAAACTTCTTAATGCTTTATATTATTATAGTAAGTTTTCTTAAATGAATTACTTGCTGATGATAGTCTTGAAGGTTTATTCCAGATTACTTCTATGTTTCCTGCAACCAATTCACAGATGTCACTGATTGCAAGTATCTTATTATTTTTCTAGAAGAAACCATTCCTCACCCTCAGACAGTATTCCATAACATCAGAGTGTGTTGGTAAAACATTTTCTTTGATTCTTTGAGGATTCCAAAAAACACACACTTACTTTTATTTCTTGTTTTGGACATTACGATTACTGAAAGACAGGTTGATTGTGTCGGGTTTACTAAGCCCTGGGTCCAGAGGTGTACACAGAGGTCTGTGCCATCCGTGGGTTTTTGCATTAGGGCGGTACCTTGTAACTCTAAACCAACCCGCCATTCGGCTGCAGACGATTGCGTCACCCAGGCGCGCTAAGTTCCCTTAGCTTCCAGATTCTCACAGGTGGATAGGTCATACTAGCTTAGACCTACTCGTATTTAAGAGGTGAGTCACCCCAGCATTAAGGTAGCCACCACCCTCCCTACAAACAACGGCGATTCCGACGCACCGGCCCCCAGGGTACACGCCTTAGGCATTCCCCTGGGACACGCCGCCATCGTAGGTCCTCAATTCCCTGTGAGTGACGGGTCCACTGCCAAGCCGATCCAACCCATCCGAACAACTCCCTTCCGGGAGGGGCTCGAATCAAGTCCGGCCCGGCTCCCTCTAGTAACGTCAGAGGTACCACGGGCATTCAGGGTCCGCAGAGCCCGCACCTGGAGCATCTGTAGGGCAACGGTCAGACCGCGCCCCCCCCCCCTTACGGGAATGACAATAGCAAACCATAAAACACATGCCTAGAATATTTATTTATTTCGTTTATTTATGGACGTTCTTTAATATAACTGGTTATTAGTGTCCCATTCAGTTCAGGGCGTGAAACGATCGATAACGTTTGCTCAGAGGTCTCTTCTTTCAGGCTTGAGGTTACTTTACTTATAATAAATCTATTACATGGAAACAACAGCTTCCCTTCCCTTCCGATTAAGGATTGTTGCGCCCTAAATGTCCAGCGAACCTGGCCAAGTTTGAATCCTTGACCTATCATCGATTAAATTAAATGGAACACCATTTTAGTAAATAATTAAAATAATGTATTAATTTATTATTTAATATTATGGTGTATATATTTATACATTACATGAGCATTTATTTTGCACTAAATGAAAAAAAAAAAAATATCATCAAAAATGATTACACAAGACCAATCTGTATATGGTCGTATAACTCTCCCATTAAAGCAATTCTGAATCAGAATTATGCTTTCTGGTCTATTCTTTCATCAGAACTGATAAAGAAATATCAAAAGTAATTTAAACTCGTTCACCTCGAAGTACTAGTGATAGATGGCGAATGAACGATAAGAAACTGAAAAATGTATGATGTAGAGCGCATGACATATTTATATCGCTACAACAAAGGATGACAAAATGCTGCCTTCCTTCCATTACTTAAGAGAAGACAAAATAACCCAGAAGAACATAATCCATGAGCAATTATCAAAACAAAAGATATATTAAATCCTCAAAGATAAGATAAATTAAATCAACTTTAATTAACATTAAACAACCTCGTTAATACTTATTCCTTCACCAGCAAAATCAAAAGGACTTCGATTCGTTTCAGCTAAACATGAAACAAATCACGTGAGCAGCAGGCAGTATATCTACAACATAGAGAATGAAAAGAAAGACCTTGGATCTACGAGGCAATTGTGGTTACCATTAGACCACCAGGACCAACACAACCCTAGTAGCTGACTGAATCAAGTCAACTGAGTCATGTAAGTAGTGATCAACGTGATAACCAGCAAACAATTAAAATGTCTCAAGGCTATGTAGTACTTCAGGGTTGTTCACTCCAGACGATGATATTTAATATATATAATATAGCCTTCTTATAATGCTTAGCACTATTTTAATTGTTTTCACATTAAATTACTGCTATATGTAAAATGTCTATTTTAGTAAGATTAAAACATATTTAATAATTACTATAAATCATTATACTCGATAATTATTTTAAAAATTTCTCACACATTCTTAACCAACTTTGGACGTTATAGGCAAATCTAAGGTAAACAATTTATTTTTTACTACTCCGCCCTATCATTATGCTCTAGGCGTTCGCACACTGCAGTCTCTTCTGTAGCGATGAACATGCAGAAATCATTATTCGGAACAATCGGTGAATAACAACCAAACATTTGCTGTTCAAATTGATATCTCTGTCGACAGTTTCAACACCATTGTTCAAAACTGTGTGCTTCTTGTGATTTTTGAAACCTAATTTCCCTACTATCATAAATAACAGATAACCATAATCTGCTCAAAGCTACTTGTTCGTTATAAGCCTAAAGGCGAGTTTTTTTCTCCCCTCTCTTTTTTATATCATTGCAACAATTGATGATAATTTACTGGTATCATTTCTAAACCGAGACCGAAAATCCATCTATTCAGTGACAAATCAAAACTTGCTCTTGAAGGAATGGGTTTCAAGACAGTACGCTGAACAAGTAAAACCATAAACACATTCTTCTGGGACAATGAAGAAAAATTTTTGATCGATATTTTGTACCATGATTAACAGTTAACTCCGAAGTACGAGGGAAATTCTAAAAGTTCTCGGCTTGACCAAGAAAACACAAGATTTAAGAGATTTTTGCTTTAATTTTTCAACATAGTCAACGGACTATCCAACTTTTTAATATCTCAGTAATGGATGATTTGTCCAACTGTGAAAAATAAATGTTTATCTCGGCTTCAACCTCGTCATTTGATGTGAATAGTTGTCCACTCATTCATTTCTTCAGATGTGAAAACAAAAAGTATTTAATGGAAATTAAATCTGGCGAATATTACTATCTTTTGCGCAAGACGTGGACACCTAACGAGTCTGAAATGCAACCAACTTGCGTACCTTCAATCGGCGATCAAAAGATGCATTATGAATTTTTTTCACAATCTCGTCGATCGTAGCAGTTTTGGGATGGCCTGAGCACTGATCATCTTGAATTCATAAACCGTCGAAAACGAAGAGTAAAAACAATTGAATGTGAAATCTAGCTCCTTTTGTATTTCTGTCGAGGTAAATCCTTCAAAACAAAGTACCCTTTCATACATAGCTCCTATTTCAATTTTATTAATTTTGAAGAAAGTTCTCACACTATTTGGTTACACGATCATTACAAACAAGTGACGCATCTGAAACTTACGGCGAGTCATCTATAGAGTGATACTTAACAACTAGCATGTAATTTGGCCATCTTCATGACATCTGTGAGTAAGGTTGAGAAATTTTAAAACACACCTCATATATGTCAAAATTCTTCCAAAGTTAAAAATGTGGTTCCTTCGCATCAATTTTCACTTAAATCTGCTGTAGTTACTTACTACAACGGGAATTCATATACTTGTCATATCATCGAGAAGGACTCACTAAACTATTGTGTACTGCTCTTCCTCACCCTGATCTTCCATTTCCTGATTTCCATCTCTTAGGTTCTCTAAAAGAAGCAATCCGCGACAGAATTGACGATGACAAGGACGTATTAGCCGCAGTAAGAAGATGGCTGAGATACAGACCTGCAGAATGGTATCTACCAGGATGGTATCTAGGTGGTGCAAACTCATTTTCAAGATTACATTGAAAAGTGTAGCATTATACATCGAACAGCATCGAGAGACAATCCGTGGTGTTGAAAATTGAATAAAACAAAATCTGAGAGAGAAATAACGCTGTTACATTACTTATTATACAGCATTTGAGAAACGTAAAACGTATGAATATTTTAGTAATATAACATAAGCAAAATAACTGTTAGTTGTTCCATGCCAGTTATAAGCATCAGTGTCAAGCACTGCGTTCACGAACTAATCTTTTAGTACACTTGTCTTCGAAGCCCGATTGGGACAAAGTCAAATTCTCTCCTCAATTTCGATCACTTAGTAACTAAGTACACTTGCTATGAAAAATAATATTTGCCACACACATTATATAAATTAGGCATTTAAACCAAAATTGCTTCTAACATGTAGCTAGTTGTTCCGTACTATAGGGCAGATCTGAGTTACTGAAGTACATTGCCATATTACTCGCTTATCTACGGGGCTAAAATATATCCTCCCTACGGAGCAAGGCTGGGAGACCAAAAATTAATTTTTAAGGATATTCATCATTTTTCATTTTACACCAGTAAGTTGTCTAGAAGTTTTCCTTAACGCATTTAAAGAAAGAAGAATGTAATGACATTATAAACATTACAACATTATAATCAAGTTTTAGGAGAGGATCTGACAGCCAACCAAAATGTGTTAAGAAAAACTAAAGCCGAAAAATTACAAGGAATCATCGAGAAGTCACTCCGCAGTCATTGTATAGCCGATATTTCACTAGATAAGCGAATTCGGATGGTAGTACTGACCGCGCGCCGAGCTTACGGTTATTGCGTTCACTTAACCGTCAAGACGAGCACACACTCCAAAGCCTAAACCTTAGCAACAGTGGGCGAATTATCTGCTAAAAACAGGTATCGAAGGAAAGAAGGAATATCAGAAATTTAGCAGTCTCAACTTTCTCTGTGCAATGCACATCACCTGGGTGCGGAGGAACATGATGAGCCGTTATTAGTAGCAAGTATGAAAGAGGTAGAAAAAAAATGTTCTAGACTGTACTGTATGACTTGGTGAAATGTTGCCGCAAATAAGGCTAGTGTTTATCCTAATATCCTTATGAGCATCCCTAAAATACTGCTCTGCGTGCAATTTACTAACGTGGCTGGTATTAAACGAATTCCTTCCGGGCTTTACGAAAATAACCATATAAATCAGAGGGCCTTAGCAATGCTTAAACTCTTTTAGGCAATGTATGCATAATAATATATGCATGGAAAATTCTTCCTTCTATTCCATTTCTCCATTTTCTCATCCCATTTAATCTTAAGGGCTGCTGTTTCCCCAATTTTTATTTCGTTTCAGTATTTGAAATACTCTCGAAGATGAATAAATGTGCTCCCTTCGCATTTTATATAGCTTTAACGTTGATGTAATCTATCACGCGGTTCTTGTTTTGAATTCGCATTAGCGTAGATTACCTGCATTTATGTTTTACGCTTGGATGCAAAGGGAAAGAAATACATCAACTTTTTTATGGTTTATTTAAAAGACCGATTCCGTTTTTTTTTTTTTTTAATTAATAGAAATGTCACACAGTATGTCTATGAATATTTTCATCACATTAGATTGTAACCTGGTCATGGGTGCCTATAAACCCAAGTTGGAATCTGTAAAGCATTATGCCCGAAATTAAGTGCCCATTTGGTAATTTTCACTACTTGCAGATAACTTTAGAGGTAAATATTTTAGAATGGAAAGCTACATAGCCAGTAAGACTATAAGTGAGTTGAGGATATGAATAACGTCATTTTTCTATATAATCACTCTGCTTTACAATGCACTTCTCACATCGTTGTACATTATTTTTTTTTCCATCAGAGAGATGAAAAAGAAAAAAAATAAAGATTTTGGACGGAAATGTATTGCATCTTTGACCTCGAAGCTTATGTTTTTTTTTTCCTCTCAATGTGTCCTTCAGAAGCGGAAAACGCAATAATTTGATGAAGTAATATAAAGGCTGTATGGGGGATGATGTAAAATTGTAAATCTCAACTGCTGGCTGATATCAAAAGTAGCAGCGAATGCGTGAAGGCGTACAATTCCCTGCATTGCTGGCTTCAGCTCCTCCATCATTACGCTAATCGTACATAATTTACGTTTCACACTTTTGCGTCCATGATCGTTCCTTTCATTTGTCAGAGGAATCAATAGACTGTTTCTTACCGAACGTTGAGATTTGAACATTTTTCTGGTTAAAGAAGATATGTGTACCATTCTTTAGACTGCCTCTTGTAATAATGCACCCAGGTTTCGCCCCATGTTGCAATACGTACCAGGAAGTATTTTTCTTCATCGTTATATAGCACCAAAACGCCGTGGATATCTTCACACGAATTGGCCCGTCAATCAGGAAATGCATCGTTCTTGGGAATACTTTGACAATGGTATTCAAAGGGCCGATTATCTATGAAAGCAGAATGCGCCAAGGAGTATATGTGCTGCTATCAGGTAAGGCCAAATTAACTCCTGCTGGATTTGGGGCACGCTCACGTTTCGTAAATAATCAGTGAATGCAAATGTTTTCGTTTAATACAAAATTTTGCAACATCAGCAGGAAAGCTATAAAAATAAAGAAAAATACAATCTTTCCGAACAATAAATTCATAAGGTTCCCATAACAGTTTGTCTCTTATACATAGGGTGCAAAAAATGTATACACGCTTCAAGCAAAGAAAAGGAACTGTTAATATAATAAAATTGAATTCACACAAACAGAAAATGATAAGCACTAATCATCTGAAACGTTTAAAGTCACAACAGAGGCTCAAAATGCCCGCCATCACCGTCGATACAGTTTTGAGTACGTTGAACTACTGATTGAGCAACGTTTGCGAAAGTCTCCTCATCGATTGCAGCACATGCCGTTTCAATTTCTTCCTGAAGTGTTGCCATTGTAGCTGGTTTTCTACGGTTTACGGTACCACGAGTCTCAAATTTGTCTCGAATACGTGCAATTGTTACTCGCGTTGGCGTTTCTGTTCTGTACACACATCTCCATTGTCTTTGAACTTCAACAACATTCTCGCTTTTCCAATAACATTTCAAAATTGCTTTCCGCTGTTCAAACGATAATCTTGGCTCCATTTTGTTGTAGCAACGCTAGCATAACATAATGTGAGTCTCATCTGTTAACACAACAGCATAATATAATCTTGACTTCCTTTGTTCATTGTTCATTTACCTGTCACGTAGCAACACTATCATAATGTCACATCTGTTTACAGAACAGTATATTACACATTACGGTGTTTTTCGTCCCAGCTTAGAAATATATTAAAAAGATATCTACTGCAAAAATGTGTGTACATTTTTGACGCCCTCGATATATTAAAACTAATTTTATTCATTTCCTTGCGGATTCTGCTCTACTATCAAACTACAATATAAGCTGTGTGCAAATTTTCAAATATACTCATCATTTATCTCTTCGATGGCACAAATCATTCATTATTCATAACCCCCTCTTTACCTCTTGAAGATGTAATACGCAGGATTGTGCAATAAATCATTAATAATTAATAAAAATAAAAGGAACGAAAGGACGGAACCTTGTAATGATTAAGAGACACTTAAGGTCACTTATTAATGTATGCTGGAAGTTTTGTCAAGGCTTAAGAGACCTCTGCCATTTTAATTCTCCGCTGTAAATTCTTCAACCGTCAGTAATTTTAACTCATTGTCGATAATGGGGCACTTTGCGTCCGTTACAGGATGTGGGTGAGGTTAGTAACCGGGCGCCCCTTGTATGTTGGCGATGACTATACATAATCAGATTGCGTGACTATGTTAAAAAGGGAAAGAGAGAGAAAACGGGAAACCTGCGCACTAGCTTGAACCTAGACCACGTTGCTTTTCTTTGGCATTTATTGGTTTTCTAGTGACGGAGAAAATGTGATTCCATTTAATGGCACTTGCATGGTTTCACTAAGCTGTGTGTTAATGAGTGTGGCAGAATCGCAGGAGATAACTGTTCCATCTGATAATGCGTGTGGAAGCAGAGCAGGAAGAAGAGGTTGGTACATTACATTTTAGCTACATAGTCCTGAGTTGCTTGTACGATATCACAATCGATGACCTTGCTCAAACAAGTTTCCCTGTTACATTCTTGGTATTATTAACAATTTCTAAGAGTAAGGAGGAGGTACAAGAGACAAACATCGTGTTATTTCAGAATATAATAAAATAACTAACTTCTAAGCAGCGATCTGGGTATTAACATATTTTAAAGTCTCATACTAGAACTCAATGAGTTTGAATGCCGCACATCAGAATAAACAAAAAAGCAACACATTCGGTTACTATTGTTTGCATGTCCTATAAAATTAACACATTTTTATAATTATTTATTTTAATAGAAAGGTTTTTAAGTTAGAGTCAGCACTTTTTCAATATTTTTATTTTTATTGTGTTTGTAGTAAATGCTATGTGCACCAAGATTATCCCCTATTGTGTATTTTACCTCTTTTTCCTCTGTTTTGCTGAAAAAGTTTCACGTCAAGCAATTAGCTAAATCATCACATATTTGAACTATGATTGTGAATTTTTTAAAATATGACATAAACTTTTGAAATAGAAGCACAAATTTTTAAGGAGTAGATAAATGTTTTACTTTAAGAAATATAATTTTCAACTCGATAATCAAATGAATGTTTTCAATTGCAAGATTTATTCCGACTTGTGCCCAGGGTAATATACTTTACTCCATCCGAACCTCATCTCGGTCATTTATGATATTCGTTTAATGGAAAATCGTGTTCTATTTTAAACATTTATTATTTTTGTAGTCAGAAGAACAAGAACAAGAAACCGCTTAAATATTATTTCTACCTCTTTAGCTAGGACAGGTCGTTTGTTAATTTCTCTTCTGCAGAGAACGAAAAAAAATCTTATTTTTATCAACTATATATTTTACCTTATGATGTGTGTTTAATATTCAGCGTCATTTTCTCTGCAAGTAATTTTAAAAATACACTAAAGGTTTTAATTCAGTGCAAAAATGTTAATGTTATCTTTTTTTAATGTATAGCAAAAGTCATGTTTTGGTGTTAAAATACAAGTTTAAATTCTTAAAAGTTAGAGTGTATGTATACACTAATTACATACATTACATATACATTAATATACATGCCTTGAATATTGATATTTTTATGCTGTAAATCGATTCACCTGTCACGGAGTATTTCCTCCAAAACTGTTTACAGTAGTTAGCCTGAAAGACGCAAGAATGTATGCTACCTATTCGTAATTCCTCGCTTTAAGAGTAAATGATAAACTATAACAATCAACTATTATTGGTCTGACTTTTCAAGTTCATGCTATAAAGAACAAATATGTATGAAATATTTTAAAAGTTGAATTTAATATAAATAAAATATAGTATACAATTATGTTGGTTGACAGAAAATTATATTTTTGTGTTCTATAAGAATACTGAGACAATCACTTTAATTAATTATACTTAGAGCAGTGCATAGATGCTGATCCTTCAGTGACAGGCATTTGTTTCTTGAAATCCAAGACCTTCAAACTTGAGAAAGGTTCAAATAAGTTTCTATTCACATCTACCGGTGTCCAATTCACAACCCCAATATTGAGTTAATCGCAAGAGGTGTAATTTTATTATCAAGTTTTAAAGAGTTTCGTTGAAAATGGGAACTTTTTTATTTTCAATGTTCAGTTTTTCTTCGACTTTACTTCATAATCAGGATCTTAAGGGGACACCAAAGTGAAAAAGTGGAAATTTTACCCAAAGAACAATTTTAGCTTTTTCTCTTAAAATACTTATTTTGAACCCAGAAGAGCCTTCTTGGAAGTTTCAGAAGCCTGTACCATTTGAAAATTTTGCTTAAGAGCCCTTTTAAATTTCTGCACTCTTTAAATCCCCATTTCTCAGCCTTTAACTTTTTTCGGATTTAACGTTTAGTATGCTTGCCTTCACCACAGTTTTCATGTATTTGAAGTATTCTGTAGACCTCATTCCATGAAAGTTACCATTAATTTTATTGTGAACATAAAACTAGACTTAAAAATGTTTGTACAGTCATTTACTAATTTTTCCACGATGTTGCATTTAAGTGCAATTTTTTTTGTTTAAAAAATTACCAATAGTCATAATTAAAAATCCATCTAACCTTTGTGAAAGATGGTATTTAGAGCACATTTGCTAAATTTTGCTGAAAACCTCTTATTTTATGGCGGAGGTTAACAATAGCTCTGATTCGCGAAAAATTATAACTAATATTCCAAACAATAGTAACATAATTCTCAAATTTAGCTGAGAGCAACAGATAAGAATAATACTACTATACATGACACTAAAATCTTGGGAAATGTGTGTGTAACGTCTAAAATATTCAGGTTTAACCATTACAAATTTTTGAAACTTCAATTCGGTAACCAGTTAAAGCATAATAAAATGTTGGTGTTGTACTATGTTTTCTGATAAAAATAAATGTCAAAATCTCCCTCTTTTGACACATTATTTTCATACAGCTGCTCATTAATATTTCAAAATTATCCTGTATATCATATGAACATTCTAATAAGTATTAATTCCCACGCGTGTATATTGTAATGTTTGGAAAGAAATGCATCCAATAATTGGTAGATATTTAAAACTGCACTGTCCAATATAAAATATGGATATGTTATATGTTTTTGACCTATTAAGTACCACTGAGTAACCTAGCACAAGGGAAATTCTTTGATGTAGCATATTACTTTTATTAGTGAATAGTGAAAAACTTTACTAGGTTTGAGAATGTGGCCGGGAAATGTTTCAGAAAAGGTTTTTCCTAGGCGTTTCCTAGCTTTGAGAAAGTAAATAGGAGGCAATTATTTAACACTACTTACTACGTTCTCTCAAATGAATTCATTTTAAATTATCAAAAGAATATCGTATACAGAATGAATCCGAACCCCACCGTCAAACTTTCACAAATAGCTCAAGGATGTTTTCTGAGTGTATTGATAAAAGGAACCCATGGTCTCCAGTGGCTTATTACCAGATAATTTCATTGCTTTCGTTTTGTCTAAATCAACTACCTTTGTAAATGTTTATTCGGAATATGATTGTTTCCTAACAAAACATATCCTTTCACTTTTTATTTATTTATTTTTTACAAATAACGAAATAACGGGAAAAGTCGAGGATTTAGTTATTGATGGGAAGTTAAAGAAAAGGGGGGGGGTGGCGAGGTTCCGCATAAAGTACCCGTTAGTGCAAGGAATATGTGGAGCTCTAGGCAGATTGCCGTGAGCGGATGAAGGATGTTTCCTGATGTCATACATGGCCAAGGCCCTGAGTGGCACCGGAAGGTTCGTTGGGACGGGTTTAAGGGGTATTTCAGGGGCATATTGTTCTTTAATCATCAATTAAATGTTGGATTAAGTGTATTATGTTTGTTGGATTTACGGATTTGGAAGGATCTTTCCCTGGTAAGCTCTCGTTGCTGTTCCATAAACACACTGCTTGAGGTCGAGGTCCATGGAGGCAAATCTAGTAGTACCGGACGCTGGCGGTGAAGAGGGTTTAGGGTAGAGGGAGTGAGTTCTGCTGGAGTTGGTCAATTGATGTTGATACCTCGGCGAATTTCTGGCTGCTAGTGGTGGAGATTTTCTTGAGTGCTGTCTCTGATGATGATTTTAGTTCCTGGAATTGCTGCGAGATGCTGGAGGATAAACTAGAATGTGAGACTTGGAGTTCTGTGAACGCCTCTTTGAGTTGGTCAAGGCTGAAGCGCTGGCTAGGTTACTCGTAGTGTTTGACAGTTTGGTCGTGTAGTTGTCATATTATGTCGCATAGGTAGGACTCTCCCAGAAGAAGACAGGAGTGGTGTTGGTTTCAGCCCTGTTGTAGTGAGTGCGTGAGAGGCAAAGCTGGCTGGAACAGTTGGGTCTGTTGAGATAGAGGAGTTGCGTTGGTTAACAAGAGGTCTTTCTGGTGTCTAGTGGAGTTGTTCATGTGGGTCCTGGGTTGGAGTGGGCAGGATGCTTGGCCCGTGTATTGTGTGGTGCATCCACACGTTGCGCAGTAGTGTGTGGAGGCGCGCAAGCTCATGCTGGGTGCACTGAGAAGTAAGCGCTGCCGCTCCACATTAATGACATCGAGGTCTGCCTATGAAGTCATTGTCGCGCTGGCCATAGCCACAACAGCGTCGGCAAGGAAATAGGTAGCTGCGGTGGCTGGGTTCGATGCAGAAAATGCGGTCCGTTAACCGGAGTCCGGCAGCAATGGCCGCATTATATTACTCGTCATCCAGGAATGCCAGTCTGACAAACTGCGATGGTTCCATGTTCGAGAAGATTCGGATTGCGCGATGAGCAGGAGGGTAATTTCGCTGCGAAGTTTGCAAGATGAACTTATCGGAGAAGCTTCGTGGTACTCCGCGGAACACCGCGCTGCACTGGTCCAAAGGAGCTGGTGGTCTGAAACCGAACTGATCGGGCGGCGGTGAGGGAGGCCAGAGATGTGTGCTGTTGTGATGAGTGCTGGAGAAGTCGGTGCGGGCATCACAAGATTGCTACCCAGCTACGCTGTTGAGCTGTTGCTTTGGTGGGAGCTGCTGTGTCAGAGCGGGAGGTCCTCCTGCTTCTTCGCCTTGGTTGGAGCTGCCTGGGCCGCTACTTCAGCGGGAGCTGTGATGTCTGTGCGGGAGGTTCGGGCCTGCTTCTTCCCCACCTTGACCATCTCGCCCTGAGTCTCTCCCCCATTCTCTCTCGGCCTCTCCTCCACCTTTCCATGCTGTCGTAGAGAGTAGTAGTTCATTTTCAGTGCAGCCCGCCACCAGGCTTGAACTCCTGTTCAGTTCTCTCTCAGCTTTTATTTCCTACAGTACATCACTTTTTACTACGTTGATAGTGATACGGTATGGGTAACTTTACTTATGCAGAATTAGCCGATATGCACCTCGTCTACAGTTTTACTCAATGTAACGGAAGAGCGACACAAGGACGCTATGCAGAACTGTTCTTGCAGTGACGGTAACCACATCTGAACACAATTACAGGTGTACGTAGATGACTGCTAGAAACTGGTCCTTCACTGATAGTATGCGAGATACTGGCTGTGAGAAGCATGTCAGAACGACCGACGTTGAAGAAGATCTTTTAAATGCAGCATATGACAACTCTGCAAGCAGCAATCGTCGTATTGCAGAGAGGGGAATGTGGAAGTGGACTTTGAGCACTTGATTCAAGCAATGTAATTTGGACTTTTTCATGCCATTTGTTGTAATTTTTGGTCATCTGATCTTAAAAATTAACAATTGTAATTGTCAGGAGGTCATGAGAAAAAAAGTTGATTAACTAGTGGCGGACCGTAATGTAAACACGCTATACAGCAGGCCAATGTGTTTTGTTTGGAAACAATCATATTCCGAGTAAGCAGATACAAAGGTGGTTTGTTATTACCAAACGAAAACATTGAAATTACCCGGTAATGAGCCACCGGAGACCATGTGTTTCTTATATCAAAACAATGAGAAAATATTTCTGAACAATTTGTGAAAGTTTGCCGGTAGAGTTCGGATTCAGCCCCCCCCCCCCAACACACACACACACACACCTGCCATGAATCTCCGAGCTAACATAACCATACCTCAATTGCAAATATCTCAGTTGCCATATAACAGATTAATAATGAACAAATTGTTATTATATTCTAAAACATGCACTATGCTTTTAATTACTCATTTCACCTTTTTTCTTAAATTTTCTAAATCTGAAGTACAAACACATTTTATATACCTTAAACTGAGTTTAATAATGGAGCTAATAATTTATTATAGAAATTCAAATTGTGTTCGGTGCAAAAGGGAGAATAAAGAGAAGAGCTGATTTTAGCACAACAATATCAATCACATTTTGGAATACGATTGACTTTGTGAAACACATATAAGAGCATTACTGAATACATATTGTTTATTTATAAAGCTGTACTATCCGAGTAAATATTGTTAATTTTAGGGATAAATTAAGCTCGGAAATCTCATTTTATTGCATTAAATTAAAACTGTTCACAAATTAATGAGATTTAAAGCGCATGCGGCATCATTATCAGAACATTCCCCACAAAGTAAACACGCGCAGATAAAATGAAATAAGCAATAGCAATATCTGTAGGTCACTTTGAAAGCTATAATATATGCTTAACATTAGACTAAAGAAGCAAGATTACTAGCAGCAAAAGTGAAATTTCTTCATTATAAAATCCTCTATTTACGTGCAGATCATAATAAGGAACTAAATAATAAGAGAAACGTTGAAAGTATGTAGAATTCCAGATATAGTATATGAATATCACAACAATTTGTGAACCCGCTTACAAAGAATAAGTGTAATATTGCGATCAATTCTATTTTCCCCCAGAGTATTTTTCCTCCGGATGAGCGCGCGACTCGTTAGCCTGCCAGCGGGAGGTGATTAGCCGGAGGAAAAACAATAAGAAACCCAAACAAACAACAATACACAAACCAATTTAAGAGGCTCACCACTTACCAATTTATCAAATGAGATGTTGCAATTGAACATTTATAAAATCAAGGTATTCATAACTTCAATATCATTGATGTTCAATAGTTTTAATTGATAAATTGACTGCCGGCCCTCGCTTTTCACATTTTTTCACATCTCTTTTAGGAAACTATTCATCATTCCCTGCCGTTCGTTTTAGGAAACACGGAGAATTTCCTGGCAAATATTATCTTTGAGTACTTATTTGGTGTGCAGATTCGTCTTTTGCACGAAATTTTGATTTACCTCAGAGATAATAATGCAGGCAGTTAAATCGGGGTATCGAAGAGGCTACAAATTCCTACTAATAACTCTGTCTTGTGAAACACATAGTAAATTTCTCTTATGAAATTGTTCGCAATGTAAGCAGCGGCAGATTCCTGTGAAAAATGGTGATTCCTACCGGTTAATTTTCGGAAAAAGGGGGTTAGTATTGTATTCACATAACTAACAGAATCAATTGTATGATAATAACAATTGGCCCTACGATTCTTTCACCGCTGAGTTAACGCAAGTGTTCATACATAAAGACACGCTGTGTCGCCATAAACACATGAGGCATAATACGCTTTCGTGTATACTTTCGAATTAAGAAACGAGCAACACAACACACACCCTGAAACATCTGCGCTACGGCAGCGACAGTCAGCAAGGACAACAAGAAGGCAAGCCCTCCCCCCTCCACGGCGCGGAAAAACGAGTAGGGGTTCGCTCATAGGAAAAACTCCGTTTTGCGGGGAAAGCATCTCTGATTGCACGGTTGTAAGACAAACAAAGAATTTCTTTTATTTGTGTATTGAAAACGAAAATCTCTCAATATTGGAGGATTAGCTACATCATGGTAGTATCTAAGAGGGGAAGGGATTAAAGTAAAAAAAGCACGTAGGACTGAGCATGAACAGAACTTTTTTCAGAGCAGTAACCGAATTAGAAGAGGAAATAAAGACAAGTTGAAAAGAACAGAAAATGTTTTCTAACAGAAAGCACTTGCTCGACAGCTTATTTGTATCAAAGCAGATTACAGAGCAGAGTTTCAGTGAATTAAAAAGTCTTTGTTGCATTAATAGATTAAAAATAGCCTATGGCTCAGTATCAAGAGATAAGATTTGGAAAGTATTGATGAAAAGTAATATAAATTAAAATATAAAGTAAGGTTACATCTTTCATAATAATATCGAGTATATTATTTAACATTCAAAATAAATTTAACGTGTTTTGGTAAAATGAAAGGAAAGAAGAAAATGGGAGTGAAAATGAATATTTATTAGGTTCTACTACAAAGCAGTGATTTCTTAAAACAATTTGATTTACTCGCCAAATTTATGACAAAGATTAGAAAAACACTGTAAGCTATATAGGCTCACAATTTATTAATATTTAGCCATTAACAGTAAAACTAACGGTAACATTAATATTCAAGCAAATGCTCAAATGAAGTTAAATATAGTGAGATAAGACTACCTGAAAATGTTAAAAAAAATACGATTGGAAACATTTTAGTTCAATCTGTAAATGAATTGTATTAGATTGTTACCGTCAGAGGGAAGATATTTCAGTATTTCAGCCTTGGTCAAGTCTTGGCCATTTGTGGTTACGTCCACTGTGGGGGTAACTCAAGGGGGAGCGATGAAGCTGGACGCAGACGTCGTCCTAACATTGTTTGCAGATAGAACACCCAGATACCGGCGAAGGGCTCCCGTCTCTCTAAAGAGTTCAACCTCCTTCCATATCAGATCCAGGGGTAGAAATCTTTCCAAAGCACAAACCACCAGCCTACTTTGCCAGCACTTTCGATCCTGTAACAGAAACAACAAAATGGAATTCTTGAAATGGAAGAGCGGGAAATTCATGAAAAGTAAATATGCATTCCAACATTCGCCTAAGTGACCAGGGTAAACAATGCAAAAAGGCCAAAATGGCCGGCTCCAAGGATTTTCTGGGACCTTCCGAATGTGAGTCTCAGGTGTTAAGGCCTGAATTATTCCGTTCGGTGAATTAACCTACACTAAGTCGTGGAAATAAAATTAAACGTAATTTGGGTTAAAATAGATAAGAAAATATTTTTGACAATGGAAATAGATTGTTTGAGATAAAGCGCAAAAAATTCAGGGCTGAGCCACATCTGAAACGAAGAAATTTTGTATTAAATAATCTATGCGAAAGTAACATATTATATAAATTAGATCCAAAATACTGAATTATTTAAATGTCTAATCAGTACTGAAGAAGATGGCGTTAAAAAATCTGGACACCTATGGCACATTATAAAATGGCCCAGCTTAACTAGGTGTCCTAAATAGAGATAAACGATAACTTTTGGACGTAATCTAACCAACCATTGCGGCCTGGAAACATGATTTCGTTCAACTATTTTTAGCATTTTTAGAAGAACTGGCTTTCTCTGACAAACCCGAAAATTTTAAAATATTTTTTTCCTTCGTTAACTAGTTTACACTCTTTCTTTCTGCACTCCAATTTTGAAATCGTGCATTGAAATTTCGTTGGCATCTACGTTTGAAATTGTTGATATGGAAATCCCAAAATCTTCTTAAGTTTTCCTACCTTTAGACAATAAATAACTTCTTCTTTTTGTTGGTTTATTACTCTTAAAAAATAACTGATAAGAAGCACATAGACTAAGAAACAAAATACAGCCAAAGGATACCTCTCACTCCTTTCTTAGAATTTCTTACTCTCTATTCATTGTATAAAATACCAAATTCAATAGCATTCAGCGATAAAGCGATAGGAGAACTGTAGGAACGTTCCAAGTTACATACTACAAAATATTTCCAACATGTAGTATTATTCAATATATTTATATATAGTGGAAATCACTGAGAACAAGAAGAGTCAAATCAAAAAAGCAGAATAGAAGAAATAAGAGTAATCATTAAAAGAAATTGAAAATAGAAAATGCTTAAGATAGACAGATTTGAATGAATGGCCCAGAAACAGTAATTTGCTGTACGGTCCTAAAAGAACGTATTTTAACCTTAACCTTCAATGTTATGCTGTTTGTCATGAAGTATGAGGAGTAGAGGTGATAATGCAGAATTAACCCGTTAAGTAGTGTATGTCCCAACTTAGCCTATACTTATTGCAAATAGCTAATCCATTAGGGTAAGTAATCCTGTAACATGTAGCTAAATTACCGACGTTGATAGCTGATTACCGACATATTATAGGCTACTTCCTTACCGACTTTCAGAGGTAAGCAATTCCTGGACATAGATAAGTTAAGCTCGGACCATTTTACTTATTGATTATGCAGCTTAGCTGGACTTTGCTTTCTTACCAACCTTCAACGGGGCAAGTGCAAGGCAAGAATACTTTCAGGACCAAAAGTATAGAGCATTATTTTATGTATTATACATACCATTACCAAAAATGCGGGAATTATAAAAATGTGAGGTATGTTGTTGCTCTAAAATATATTAACGATGGAATAAACAAATGTAAACATATTTCTCACATTCATTGAAATAATAATAATAATAATCATCATAATCATAATCATAATAATAATAGTTACACTGCAAGGAAAATGCTAAATTGTTCAAATATTTGTTAAGTTTTCAACATTTTAATGGTGGTAGTAAATACAAGTTGCAAAATAAGTTGTGAAAAAGATGAACATATAAAATGCAATTTGCGATATATTTCAAATGAGCTGATGCGGAGCTGTTTCGACCTCTGATTCCTGTTGTTTACTAAGGAAAATGACCCTGTGTATCCAGCAGGGGAATGTCGCGTGGAAAGAATAGTGCAAGTATGAGCCATGAGGACATATTCGAGCCATGTTTATATCTGCTCTGGCGCCACGGAGGGTAGACCTGTCTGAACAAGGGATTTTTATAATTTTAAATTGTAGGGTTAAAAGAGTTTTCTCCTTTTACCTGTTATTGACATTTGGAAGTGTTTGCTATGTTTTACCTTTCATTATGGGACAGGTATTTCAAAGGAATTTCCTTATAAGTTGTAAGTGCTAAAATGTTTTCCCCTCTTTTATCTGGTACTAACACTTAGAGTGGTTCAGAATGTTTACTTATCACTACGGGACAAACATTCCAAAGGTTTTTTTTTTAATTTTAAGGGCTAAAATGTTCTATCCTTTTTTACCCGATAATGGCATTTAAAATGGTTTACAATGCTTAGCTTTCACTAAGGGACATATATTTCAAAGGAATTTCCTTTGAAGTTGTACAAAGCTGCCAGTTTATCTGTCCTTTTATCGGTTAATGGATTGCCCCGCCCTTTCAATTCGTTCTCTACCTGGGAATAGGGGATAAGGAGCAGGGCCAACGTGCATTCGCCGATGAGAAATTCAACCTCATTGGCAGAAAACCAAGGGGGCGAGGCTAAACCATGCCGACGCATGCGAAGTAAGGAAAATCAAGCTCGTGACGTCACTGAAAAGTAACAGGTTTTCCGGTATAAAAACAGCATACTCGAATGTCATTTTACCAGCGGATTTCGTAGAATTCAAGTACATCGGTTAACACCGACTCTTTTCAGTGTGAATACCTTAACGAGCCTGCAACGGTACCAGTCTGTATTCCATCAACCACTTTTCTTTCACCGACATCCACATGCCTTTCACCGGTACCAATAGCATTTCCATCTACACCAAAATACTTTCCACCGACAAAATTTCTGGCAATATCCACAACTTAACTTCCATTTTCGCCGGCATCGATAGCACGGCTTCCGTAGACAGCAACATGCTTTCCATCAACACCAACATGCCTTCCACTGGCTCTAACAGACTTTCCTTTAACACCAACAGGATTTTCACCAACAACAACATATCTAGTAATGGTAGTAGAAGTATTTCGTTGACAACTTTACTCTATTTTCGCCGGTATGCTTCCCACCGACCACACGGCTTCCGTTGACAGTAACGTGCCTTTTATCAACATAACTCGGCTCCTGTTGACAACCGGCATGTCTCCCATGGACAACACGGCTTCCTTTGGTACATATCTTTCATTATGGGCTGCGATACAGGTAAATGCAGACCTTGCCTTGCAACCTAAGTTTGAAAATACCGATCATGAGTAGAGTAGAGTAAAAAAGGTTTGTTCTGGGTATTTTGAAACCGGCGTCTTAATGAGCTGAATGCCCGAAGATCCAGAAAAAACCCTACGAATATCTAAAGTGTTTACAGATTTTGTTAATGTTTGACAACAAGAATTAGTTAAAGAATGCGCTTGGTTTTATAGGAATTATTCATGACACAAAGCAACCTGATAGGCAATTTGACATGATTGTGTGTAAATTTGGAAAAGTGAATCCCTGGATCATATTAAAATCCATGAAGAATATAATGTAAAGCAATAAGGAATATTTGTTGGTGGGATCACTCAACATTTCGTGTATTTGGACAAAGGAGATATTGAGTTCGTGCTACAAACACTACAGTGACTGTAGTAAAAGCGTAGGTATTATCGAAATCAAGAACAAAAACCTAGTTTGTTTAGCTGGAGTCATGGAGGTGTGTAAAGTCAAAATTGACGAGGATGTAAATTATATATCGATAAAGCACTTTCAACGACAACAAAAACACATGCGAGATCATAGGCAAATCCGATGGACAGTTTACTCTGGATGACAAAGATAATTTGAGACGGTACTAAAGAATACTCTTATCACTGATTAAGGCGACACAGCGTGTAAATTATGCTCTATAAATCGAACAATAATAACAAACAAAACAAACATATTAATTTCATATTGCACATTGGGAATTTAAATACAATTGTGTGCCTACACGCGGCCTTAAAGTGTAAATAGCATTGCCAAAATTGTAATCCTCTCTCACCACATAAAAAACGTACCGGTGCCTTCTAAATTGCGCCAAGTGTCGCCAGCGGAGCCCACCGTAATTTGAAAGATTTCATTGCAACTTCAACGAGCAGGCCTGTTTTAATGATCAGTTGATTAATGGAAATTATTATCCTAAAATCATGTCTGTTTGCGGTGTGAAAAAAGTTTCCATTCGTGCAATAAACTTGTGAATATGAGGCTTTGCCAAAATGTTTGTAGCACTTGTAAGATTCACATGGATGCTAATGATGAGTGCTACATTCAGCCGTACAGTTCGTCAAATTTGCGAAAGAATTTCATATTCATGAAAAATAGACATGTATGAAAATGTAACGATTTTCTGCGTGCCGCATTAAGCCTACGGCTTGTGCTTTGAAGCCTCATAAGATGACTATAGTCGCAGCGTGGTGTGAAATAATGGATGTTTGACAAGGATCAGAGAAAAATGTCTTTGGTCATATCACACAACCCTTGACATTATAATCATAGCGCACAACTTAAGATCCTATGACGGACAATTCTTGCTAAAGTACGCGGTGGACAGTCTAAATTGGGCAACGGAGTTCATAAAAAATGGGAGTAAAATTTCCAGGATGAAGTGTACCAGTGTAACATTTTGGACTCCCTGAACTTCATACCTATATCACATTTGTTAAAAGGTTTACACTGTTCGAATTGCAAAGTTATTTTCCTTATCTATTCAACACTAAGGAAACGAAAGTTATGTTGGTCCTGCACTGGATCAGAAATATTGCTTCCCGGATGCCATGAGTGTATATGGCCGCAAGACTTTCGAAGAGTGGCACAACGAGATAGTGTCCTCAGATTACATCCTTGGCATGAAAAAAGAAATGGCAGTATTTCTCTCGAGTCTACGAGTTTCCCAGTTTAGGAAATAATTCATTGACGAGAACGGTATTGACGGTATAGAGAATGTGTTACCATTGCGCAGGCATGCATCAACGGGTACAAGAAACGATTCATGCCCCGAAATAAAGTACCTCTAATTCCAGGAGTTGAGTACCACTTAGCAGATAAGTAATCACGAATAGCTTGCCTCTGACTGTCTTGGTTGAAACAGGAACAACCTGTGAAGTAGAATATTGTTTCCCACGCAGAGAAATTAAAATGGATACAAAGAAGACAAATGTGTCTATTTCTTTCACGAGTGTTTCTACCACGGCTGCACACGGAGTTACACGAATAGGTATTCAGTGCTGTACAGCACGTGTAATGAAACCATGATCTCCAAATATGAGGACACCGTAAAGGTCACAAAGATGATGAGAGATGCTGCCTACCACAAGACCGAAATGGGGAATGTAAGTTTAATGCCACGATTAAGGCCGACGGGGCTCTGACAGTGTTTGTAAAATCTTTTCCACAACTCGAATCTCTCAATCTCGGAGATACCTTCTTTGGCGGCCGTAAAAATTGCACGAAATCCAGCTGCTAAGCTTCTGGGGATATAAGAATATTTTATTACGACGTGTTCAATTTGTGCCCATTAGTCCGTAAAACCAAAACTTACCCCATTGACCACCTAAACACACATGGGTAATTTTCAGAATTTGGAAAATGTACGGGGTGGTATTGCAAAATGTAAAATTTTTTCCCCTGAAAGACTGTACCATTCCTTTCCACCTTCGCGCATCAAAGGTAAATTTATGTTTCCGCTGTGCCGCGCATGCGCAGAGATGGAAAATCAGGGAAAATGCGCACATTCAAAGGATGAAAGATGTAAGACAGGTACCTGAGTCGAAAACGAGATTAGAGTCGCGTTTTATAGGATGATCCAATGAATTTGAAATATGGGAATATGACATGGTAGGCTATGGTCCCGCCGCTGGTGTAAAGAGTATTTTTCAGGATTATGTTAATTATTTCCTGAAAATTAAAACCGGAGCCTCTGGTTGCTCCAAATACTACGATGCTCCTGCCAAGAAAAATTTGTATGTTGAACGATATTCGAGTATCAAAACGAAAACTTATTTAAAATAATGAGATGAATTTATTTACTATGTCTATTCAATTGTTTCTGTAAATATTACATAATAAAGTTATTCTACACCCGGACCGGGATTGAACCTCCGATCTAGGATTTACGATGCAACTATGATTAGCACAATACTTCTTACTATAATATTTACAATAATTAACATTTAGATATAAAAATAATACTATGTATTGATAAAATAAATAGTTATGCCACAAGTAAAATAATAAAATAATGTAAACATTTGTTGATTTAATAGCAACTAAATATAAGTTTGATAAATAAAATACATATATTGTAAAAATATGTCATACGCAATGTTTAACTTTACAAAGGCTAGGTTGTGTAAAAATAATATTTCCACTCCTGAAATCAGATTTAGTAATCAAAAACGAATATTAAAAACAAAAATAATGTATAAATTTGCCAAAATATGTAATTAAATAATATTTTCACTAATAGTAAATTAATAATTCATTCATATATACGTTTTGGAATAGAAACAAAGTGTTTCAAATAATTCACCATATAATTAGGAAAAACATTGTGGTCTCTCTGCAAATTTGTAAGCTGTTTTTATTATCTCTGCCGTCGTTCTGTAATCTGCAATAAAACTAAACTATACTGTTAAGTAAAGGGAGATACTTCTTGCATAAGATAACGCTTCACGTGGAAAATGGTATCACTTTTAAAAAAAATATCATTTTAAAAAATGAGATGATTTTATGCACTACATCTATTTTTTCTGTAATGATTATGCACTAGAGTGTGGTTTTTAAATGTTTTAATTACTGCATGGCCTGGAATAAATACATTTCTCTCACACACGTACAAATATTTTTTTATTGATTTATTTATGGACGCTCTTTAACATCTCAGGTCATCAGCGTCCCATTCAACTCAGGGCGTCAGTTGACAAATTTTGCTCAGAGGCCTCTCTTTCAGGCTTGAGGTTCTTTTTTGTGCCGTAAATGTACGACATGGGACCCACGGCTTTACTTCCCTTCCGAAGGAAGCCATACTTACGATTTTTACGCCCGAAAAAATCCATCGGTCCTGGCCGGGTTTGAACTCGCGTTTTGGGTTTAGAAGGCAAGTATGGTAACCACTACACCACCAGGACCGACGTACAAATACGTGCGCACATACACACATTCACATCTGCCGTCCCCTCCATCTATCGACGCCTGATATATCACTTGTAGTAGCTGGCGAAATTCATGGCCGATCTATCAAATGCGATATTCTACAACACTCTACTTTTTGCTCACAATTATCCGCATAAAACTGTATTATTCTTTTGAGAATGTTATTTACCCACCGCGATTCCCGAAAGTAATTTCAGGCAACTAGAAATAAAAGTTTCTCCAATTGATTCAAACTTTCAGCGGGCATTGTCCCCCGCTCTAAACAGCTCACGAATGGCGCTGCGTCTTACCTGGCACACTGGTTCTGCAGATGCTGAGGCTTCTTTCCATTAACCATAATTGCGTTTAACCTCTCCATCTGCTTCAAACAATACATTAATATTACAGCTATACTTCGTTCTGCACTGGCCATGGTAGATACAATATTTACAGTTGTTGGAATTCACACATATATATGCACACTTATGTATCTCAGCACATCTACATAAAAGAAATGAGAAATGCCTATATCACTCAATAAAAATCTTATCTTTTTATGGAGTGAAACTAAGGTTTTTAAAAGCAAAAAGTCATTGGACAAGAATTTTAGAAATATTACTTATCTTTATACTAGATTCACAGAGAATGAAGCCAACAAAAACAAATGCCCGCCCCTCTTCAACTTAAAGTTAAAAGTAATAAAATGTATGTAAACGGAGCGCTGTTCGGGAAAAAAACAGATTGAACTTTGAGGAAATGAAAAATATTATGTTGCAAGCAAGAAGAATATATATATATATATATATATATAATATAAAAGAAAAAGAAAAATAAAGTAACTCTATTAACAATATAACAAATTAACATTAATTATAATAGTAGAAAAGGATAACGCTAAGAAAAATTCACACTTGAGATAGCTATATTTCGGACTCGTGAGCGCTAATGACCACAGCAGTTTTGCGCCCTTAAGCAATAATCAATCAATCGGACTCGTGAAGTCCTTCTATGGCAAGAAGACAAGTGACTGTATATATATGCTTTATATATAACACATATATTGTTATATATTGAATATACATAACTTTATATATGCATTCACTGAGATTGACTTTTTAAAAAGTATATACATTATGGGAGAACTTGTACACCACCGATAATGCTCATCACGACACACTGAAATGAAATAAAATATATCTGTTTGTAAAAAATTAAACGGAATGGGTTACATTGTTTCACTTTGTAAAAAACAATTATGTTACAATCAAAAACAGTTTAAAAAATGAATAAGTATTATGTAAAAATGAAATAAATTGTTTATACTCCGAAGTGCAGAAGTGTATGTTCAACTCCATTTACAGCCGGGGTCTATCATAATGAAATATTATATTTACATTTGCTATGTCATTCTATTTTAGTAACTTTTTTTTCAAAAACAGACATAAGTTAACACTAGAGCTTAGACATGTAACGTCTTCATATTGCACAAAGTGGCATCAGAAGTGTTGCAAAACCTTATCTGTTTGTGAAATGGCAAAGTTCTCTGCCATTAAATTGACGTGATATACGCAACGATGAACTGGAAAGGATCTGGAGTGCACCAATAATACTCAACACAGGGCAATAAAACGCAATGAAAGGCATAGTTTTTATGGGAATGGGGTGAACCACTGTCCCCATATAATTACCCAAAAGTAGAAAACACAACTTAATGGCCGTGGAGCCAGAGTTGGTGTACGTCCTCGAGGATCACACCTATGCCATGCAACTTTCCCATGTTGGATACACACGGATATTTTGCTCAGTAGACAACAGGAACCTGAGGTCGAAACAGCTCCTGCGTAGTCTCATTTGATATATATATTGTAAATGTTATTTTATATTTTCACAGTTATTTTTGCAACTTACTTCCTACCATCATTCTAACAAGCATGCGCCTACTTTAGTATTCTACTTGCACGTAACTATTTATATAATTTCAATGTAGGTGAGAATTATTTTTACTTTTGTATGTTCCATCGTTAATATAGATTACAATCGTACAACATGTCTCATATTTTTAGAATTCCACCATTTTGATAATTATATGCATAACTAATATAATAATGCTCGCTACTTAATTATTCCTACCCTGAAAGTATGCTTTCCACTAAAAGGTATGGTTATTCCATGAAAATATTCTTATTCTGAAAGTATGCTTCCAATATAGAATGAAATTATTAGTATATATAACTAATTATATATATATATATATATAATTCAATAAAATGTTATCACTTTTCAGCTGATACCACTGAAAGTTGGTAAGAAAGTAGCCTACAAAATTTTTTAATGCAGCTACCGAGGTTGGTAATGCAGCTACCTGGAATGAAAACCACCAGAAAAGGGATACACACCACTCTGCTACCTGTAATGGAGCATTTAATATCCGAACTGACTCCATTGTTTTCCGAGATTTTTTTTCATTAGTAATATTACTACATCGGCTTCAAAACTGTCCTTTCTTATATAAAACGCTCATTTTTTCCTAATCGTGATATTTAAAATATATGGCTATAATGGCTGTTACCAAACAAGCAGAATACATAATATCGGAAGTAGCAACACATTTCTTTATGATCAATGGGACTGAAATATTCGCTGTGTTGTGATTCAATGTAAAACAGATGTTTTCTTTAGCAAATTTCCATTATTATAATATATCACTAATATTAAGTGGTTGAAAGGTGTGTTTAGGTGTATTTAATTACTATAAATTGTAATGATAATATTTGAGAGTATTAAAAACGACGAAAATGTGGAAAATGGAAAATAAGTACAATTGTGTTTCTACAGTTTCACAGTTTAATTTCAAATCACTATTACCACACTTAAGTTGATTCTCGTGTTATCAGTTGTTTAATTATCAATCAGTAATCATTATTTTATTTAATTCCCGTGAAACTCAAAACTGACGCTTAAATATTATTTTTATTAAGAAAATTCTGTTTCTCTTTTTAAATAGTAAGTCAAATTTTCAAGATAGACAATCATTTTTATCCTTATATTCACAGACATTATCCGTTTACGTTTGGTATATTGTATTGAACCTACTAAAGTTTCTGCAATAATTGTTTCACTTAAATGTGTATTTTGAGATAGAACCAGTTCAGATCTATGAAATTCTGTAATGCGGATAATGAGCTTGTGGCGAATAATATTACGTGCGAAAATTGGTTTGAAAAGTTATGCAAATGGAGTATGGAAAACAGATCGTGAATCGAATGTTTTAAAAACTAAGTTTTTTGACAAAATTATGCTTAAAATTGCCTGAATTGCTGTGAGAATGTGCTGAACTTTCCTTACATATTTACTATATAATTTTTTACTATGGTTTCAGAAATCACAAAACACATCTTGTAGATCATCGTTACAAGCCGAAATCCTGCATCAAAGAGTGAAATACCTATTCCCCTGGAATTCCTAAAACTCATTTGTCACCAATTCAACACACATTCGCTTCAATGGATACTTCTCGAATATCTAATTGAAGTCTTTTAATAATTTAGATTCTCCATCCCTTCAATGATTTTCTATTATCTCCGGATCACATGTGACTTTTTAAAAACATTTTCAGTTCAGGTCTTAAACGTCTTCATTTCTGTTGCTATCATATTAATCTTTGCTGAATTATTAATTACTACATAATATTCCATGTTTTCCACTTTATAATATGTGTATCTGCATTGCAATCGTTTATGTTTAGCGAAATTGGCAAAGTTTGACAATGGCAAATTGTGACTAATGCCATCTATGGATAAACCCATGGATTTTTCAAATCTATCTTATAATTTTATTGAAAATAAATAAATCAATTATGAAAGATATTACAAAATCTTTTTGTACGCTTTGTTAATATTATGTGCTACCTTTTGCAGCGGTATTTTATAATTGGTGATTGATTACTGGGTAAATTATTTTAATTAATGTTTAATTAATTAAAATTGGAGAAAGAGAAAAATTTTGAATGCCTAGATTTTTAGGATTGATCGCTTGATTGGTGGTTCCCATCTCAGGGATGATGCCGTCTTCTTTGTCGGTCATAATTACCCGCTGTCTTACAGTTGCTCCGGGTTTTGCTGCAATTTTTGCTATCCGTAGATAACAGGGAAAGGGATATTACCAGGATGTTAACAATGGAATAAATGGATTACAAGTATTTCGTGATGAACTGCACTTTATCGTTCCTTGTCTATCGTGTTGGAATAGGACTCGATTAACGCCTGGAGAATTTGAGATGCTGTGTTTATCCCTTTAGCATAACCATTACTGTTCCATTAAGATGTTAACAGCAATATTTCGGTCGTAGCACTTTTTGCTGATGCACTGTTCGTTTCCCATCAATACAAATGTTCACGGCTCAAAAGTTATAAACTTCACTAACTTACACTCAAACTACTGGCATGGGTTGCCTAATTATTACTTAACTCACTGACACTAAACTGATATTAAAGTACTAATTAACGTTACACTCTCTCGCAGGAAACTTAGTGGGTTTGAACACTGATACTCTTCCTACGAACTGATGAACTGAACTCTCTCTGAAAACTGAAAATCTGATCCCAGGAGTCATCAGCCTAAATAAACTATACCTTCCTTCGGTCTGCCCAGGCAATCTTTATTCTTTTAAACCTAAGCGCCCAGGAGCATCTCATATAGCTTTCCCAATCAACATACGGACCTTAATTGGTGGGTATAATTTTATAAGATATTTCTAGATTCCTTATTGGATCAAGGGTTTACTTGACTTTATGAACGTCAGCACAAAACTTCTGGCAAAGGTTATCGGCCTATCTATTCACCCCCGTATCAGCATAACGTGTTTATTTCATCAGGCAAGTTCTATAACATACAAAAGGAACCTCGCTGGTCAAGGACACGGCCTCCACCCTTCCAGGAAGAGTCCGAGAGTGTATTTGTTTACAAAACGCAAAACCGATTTTTCTGTGTTAAGTTCAGTCCAGGCCTCATAATTTCAGACACATTTTCTAGAACCAAGATTATACTGTATAGGGAATGCACATAAAGCGAAAATTATAATATCTCTAATAACAATAACCTTGCAATTATGACACGTGAGATAATTTAACCTTACAGCTATGAATGAATATACATATCACTTGTCAATGTTAAATCTGTTCCTTATCATTTACTACGGGGGTGTCCAAATCAATTATTTCAGTTTCACTTTCTTTATGTTTGCATAAAG
Organism: Metallyticus violacea; assembly: GCA_030762175.1. Taxonomy (NCBI): domain Eukaryota; kingdom Metazoa; phylum Arthropoda; class Insecta; order Mantodea; family Metallyticidae; genus Metallyticus; species Metallyticus violacea. The sequence continues at coordinate 125,723,783 of CM060833.1, read as the reverse complement.
AGGGAAAAATTAAATACTATCCACTGTTGTATTAGACCTCACAGTTTTCAATTTACCCATGAAATGATGTCCGTAATTGTGAGTCACTCATCATATTGATAAACGGACACGTAACGCTCTGTGAATTTACGAGATAAATATTCTCCTAGAAACAGATTACATATTTGCAGATACTGTACTTCGTGAACAGAGCGAAGAGGCCGGGTTAGTGACTTGGAGATTCTCTCCCGGTCCGCTAGAGTGTAGTACAATACACCTCAAATTCCCCGCTTGTTCACATGCGTACTTCGATCGTCAACTGGAGGGTGAATTATTTATTATCTGGCTATCAAATACAGTCTTCGGCATGATTTGTATTGGGTATGAATGTGCCGTTCAATAGTCGTAGCTTTATTTTTTTCTATCTTAATAATCGATAAATAATATTTTAAAGTGATATTAGAATTGCAAATTACTAAAATAATGTCTATATCTTATAAGGATATATTGATAGGTTAGTAAGTAACTGATATAAGTAAAGTTTTGATGATAGAAAATAAAAAATTATTTTATATATCCAGTATAATTTTTTTCCACTATATTTTGAAGACAAAGCTAAGTTTTTGGAATGTGCCTGATCATATAAGGCATATAACACATTCCGTTATGATCAAGTATACTGCGTATATGTGCTCAGGTTTTAATTTGATAATTGTTAAACAAAGTTACTGCACCATTTATATTAGAGCACCATCCATGACAACTGCATAGGTGCAGTATCAAAAACACTAGAACAGAACATTTGTGTAAAATACAGTTTTCTGATAATGAATTGGCATGTAATATTAGAATGCATGTTTTCTGGTAGACATGAACCATCATGGGCACCCAAATTTATTATTAAGCAACAGCTCAGCTTTTGTCAACGAATTAAAGTCAAAAAAAAAATCCATAAAATTGATACACTGAGCAAACGTTCTATGAACTTGCTTTAAAATATCAAGGAAATGAATAAATATTCAAAAACTGTTACCAAAATTACTGGATAACATTTAACGAAAATTCAAGAAAAGAATTTTTTTGTGAACGAACTAAAGTAATATGATAACAGTGTTCTTTCTTAACTAAGTTATCTTGGAATTCATTTACGTTTTAGATATCCTAACGCATCCAATTACTAGACTGCGTTCTCTTTTATTCTTCCAAATCCCTCATACTTTCTTTTCTTCTTCTATTCTTCCTAGTTTTCTTTTATTCATACACCTTCTTCACACCTATTTTATCTTCTGTAATTCTTTTATTTTTAAAAAGCTTAGTTATATATATATTTATATATTATTTTAGATTCTGCAAGTTTAGGTTACATTTTCATGTTTATCTTTAATGGCAACATTTATTTTGTATTTTCTGGAAAGTTTTGCTGAATACAACCAAAAGTAAATATGTAAAACATTATTTAGTAATTGTCTGTTTAACTTACAATATTTCAGAGCATTTAACTATAGTTGCACAGAAGTGCGTCAAGTTTTAATCACGGAAAATTATGTGTTTCTTAACTTCAGGAAATTAATTCTGCTATAATTTTTATTTGAATGTAAAAATTGCGGTACTGATATTTTAAACGTTTAATGAAGCAATGGTGGGTTTTAACATATAGAATGTTGTGCAGATATATACGTTTTTCTGAAAAGAGATTAGGATTACCAGAGTACGCTATAAAGGAAATTTTATAACTGAAATACTGAATCGCTCTGGTGTATTGTATATACAGGATGTGTCACACACTATCGGCTTCGTGATTACCTCTATTATTCTTATTGCTGTTATTATCATTAATTTCCTATTTCTTTATAATAGGATTAGCGCTTTTAATTCCATGTTTTACTAGTACATTTTTCCTGTCATTATTTACATAGGTTTACATATGTAAATAATATGTGCTGTTATTGTTACCGCTTGTACTATATTATTATTATTATTATTATTATTATTATTATTATTATTATTATTATTATTATTATTATTATTATTATTATTATTATGATGTTAGTGTTTCTATAATTGATTTTCATTATACTAATTTTATTAGATTTGCATGAATTATGCACTCGTTATTGCTTAATTATTGGGATATTGTCACCGAAACTTAGTTAATTATTATTAGACTGGTAGAACGGAATAGTTCTGCCACAATAAAGACATAACTTACAAAACAATACATTATAATTAAGTAAATTCTGATACGGCATATCTTCATATAAGAGAAGCAAATCTAACAATAAAAATGAAAGTGGTTATTATTAGCATTAATTACCACATGTACTTCAATCTTCATGGATATGCATTGACAAATGCCGGAACCAATTTCGTCAATCGCAAAGTTTCAATAGTAGCACACCAGTAACACGATATGCATGCAGTTTTGCCTATTTTTCTTATAGCACATTTTCACTATGTTGCATCATAGGAGCAGTTTTTGCCATTATAACTGGATTTATTCACTGTTATCCTTTATTCTCAGGGTTTATAACCAACTCGAATTGATTTAAAAGTCATTTCTTAATCATATTTCCCAATCCATGAATAGGAGCATGAATAGGATTAGAAATCAATCTAATCTACTTTATTCCTTTTCGTTAACATGTACTTGTGGAAACCTCTATCTCCTGCAGTGTGTTATTCACCCCTTTCACCATTGTTTCTGACAATTGTGATTGTGCTACTTCGTGGACATCCAGCAATATTCCAGTGGTTTAAAGTTCTTCATCAGATAATGATGAGAGAGTTTTCCGTATTCCGAATGTGCAATAAATATGTACAAGGGACTGCTTTATCCCTATAGTAAATGCAGATAATAAACATTGGCAGGAAACATGCAAGCGACCTTTTATGGCATGCGCAACACTTAGGATAGAGAATATTATTCGTGTCATTCCGTGACAATATTTTTGATTCAACTAGTTATTTTCGTGTCAAACATCATGCAATTAAACCCATTACTTTGAAAGTTATAAGAGAAATCAGGAGCCAGAGCAGGTGAAACACCTCATACTTTTTCTGGCATACTCGACATAGAAACATTTAAGAGTAAATTGCAAGTAATCTTCCATCACAAGTAAGATACTAAACATATCCTTGTATTGAATAACTGCTGTTATACTATTCAAATAGAATATGTTATGTTCTTCCATTTGAGCATCTTGTTCGCTTTAATTGGGCTGTAGACAGATGTAAATGCATTATAAAAACGTGTTTAGGGCAGCTTAATCTTGAAAACATATGCCTGTTTTTGGTTCCATGCAAAAGATGAGAGTAATAGACATTGTATCTGTTATGACTGTACTTTTCTGTTTATACATTTCGATTTAATTACTAACGGATTTGTCTTGTTTTAAATAGCTCGATCGCACACGATGAGAGTTTTATTACAATATTGATATCTTATCAATAAAATCAACTTTTAATGCCAAAATGATTAAGTTTCGAATCCAGTTACAAATTTACTCATGTTCTTGTAATTGTTTTGACGAAAACAAGCGTGGAAAACACTCTCTCAATTGGATATATTATTTATCTACTGCTTGATTACCTGTTGGCAAGCTAGAAGTAAGCACATGGTGTTTAAATTAAAAAATATGATACAGCAAGTCTCAAAAAACGTTCTCAGTCAAGCATCACAAGATACTCCCATGATCGGCTCTAATTCTCTATTACAATTGTCCCGTACCCGGATAAGAAAAATAATCTGATAAATTTGAAGGTAGTGAACCGCTAAACCAACTTATGATAGTAGTTAATTGTGTCTTGCAGTGTTTATGATAAATTAGATCTAAACCATGAAAAAAGTGCAAAGAGATACTAGTTTTACCAGCTTCTCTTTGCCTAAGTGAAGTTTGTGGTTCATTGCAACCAATTCTAGAATAAGAAAAGGGAACTTTCGTTAAGGTTATTCACTGAGTTAATATGATTATTTATCCTTTAAATATGCAATTGTATAAAGTTGCAACTCGTTACATATCTATTATCCAATCTTGCATGTGGCATTACAGTCATTAAAAACAAATAAGTACGATAACAATTCTGCCAAACTTTTTTTCCTCTCGAAGGCAAAGAAATTCTGGGTAGAGAGTGTGCATTTGCTGTTGTTTTTATATTTATTTTTCGATCACGATAGTGTGTAGAAGATATAATATTAATATTGTGTGGTAGTTTCAAAAATTGAAATATGTAATAAACGATGAACAAAAACAATTAAGTTATAAAAGATGAATCTCAAACCTTTCAGTTTAAATCTACTAGAAGAAGAGCATATTAAAATATTTGTATAAGCTTAGACCAAATGAAATCCTGCCAAAGACACCAACCACTTTAGATAGAAAGAAAATGTCATTGGTAAAGGGGGTTGTTAAGAAGGATGTGTATGTGAAGCATTAATCTTAAAGAAGAAAAATAATACAAAATTTGTTAAATTATTTGAAACGACGAAATGTAACTGCGTGTAAAAGAAACGAAAAAAAAAAATAGAATACTGTAGGAAAAAAGCTGAATAAAAGTATAGATAAAATTCAGAAAACACTACTTTTATGTCCAAAATATAAAACTTTATGGGAAAAGCGCAATATTCCGATAGAAAATCGCATTTATAGCATCGTAAAATACAAATTGATACAAATTGATGAAAATAGTGAATTTGAATGGGAAAGATAATGCAAAAATTAATATTAAAAATGAAAGCAGAAGGATTAAACATCCCAATGTGAGACGTTTAAGATAAAAATAAAAAATAGAGTTAATAGAAATGAAAATAAAAATGAAAAATTAATGGTAAAAGAACATGTCCATGGAAGAATTGGAAATGCTCTGAAACACTTAAAAAGTGGAATACAACAATTAAAGAAACCCTAGTGAAGCGTTACTCCAGTTAATTGCCGAACGTTTATTTTATAAATTTTGACAGTCACTAAAATATCAAAGGAGTGGTTAGAGGCGCATGTAATAACAGTTAATAAAGAAAAAACGGTTATAAGAACTACAAAGGAAACAGTTTGTTCAATACAATGTAAAATGTTTACCTGACGATAATAAAATAAATATCACCGAAAACCTCCTAATGGAGGAAAAACAAGCTTTTTTTTAAAAAAATGAAGATTCACAATCGAGAATTTTATTGAATGCAGAAACCCACCTTACTGTTATAGATTTAGAAATATAATTTCATTAGTAGAAAGAACAAAATTATGGAAAGCGTTATAACATAGAGGAATCAGAATTTTTTAGTTGAAGTTAATAAAGAAATACCTGGCTTGCACGTAAAAACTATCCCGCACGCGCGGTGATTTGATTCTCGGTGGCTGAGCATTTCGCAGCCGCCCAAGAACGTACTTTAACTTCGCTTCTAAAATTGTGTATAAAACATAGAAGATGCTGGAAATGACTTCCTCCTTCGGCTAATCAGGCTTGTATCCCGGAAACACATTCTGATTGGCACGTTTATTTTCGACTACTGTAATGTTTCTGTTTTCATTGGTGATATTTTTTTTTTAGTTTCTACAATGTGTGAGGGTTTGTTTTATAAACTCTCTCCTTCAGGCAAATCCATAGGTAAACACCGCAAGCTGTTAAATCTGGTAAGTGAGAGGGCTATAGATCAGCATCAATTACTCTTAACTTCACACACTTCCTTCATTTTATTCATAGACTCTGCTGTTGTATCAGCAATTGCAGAAATCTTTTGAAACAATTCACATAATGTTCTCTCTTCTGTGAGCTGCTGAAAAATGGGGCCATAATCTCCCTTCTGTACTTTCAGCATCTATTACCATCTTGTAAAAAATAGGCCCGACAATATACCTTGCACTAGCAGCACACCAAACTCCGACATTCCCATCATAAAAGGGGGGTTTCCTGTGCACGACGATGTGGATTTTCGGACACCAGTAGTGCATGTTTTTATTTGTATGGCCGTTCAAATGAAACCAGGCCTCGTCTGAAAAGAACAGAATCGTTAGGTCCATAAACCTTCATTCATAAATGGGGGAAAAAAAAAAAACAAACTCTTGCTACTGGGTCGCCTTGTTTTAAACAATGACAAGTGTACACTTGTACGGTTTAAGGTTTAATAATGTTGTTTCTTACGTGCAGGCCCACTGAAACATCCGCACTTGCGCTAATTTCGGGAGTGATTTTGTTGGTGAAAGTTCAAAATTTGCACCAATTGTGTTAAAACTGTACGTTTCCGGTTTTTCCCCCTTTGTCCACTGATACAATAGCAACAAAGCTCTTCACAATATCCTGAAATGCTTTTCTGGAGGAATACAATTGGCAGGAACTACAAGCAAAATTACGGGCGAACACGACTAGTTGATTCATGTTTGTGGTAACATTTTCACGCTCTAGAGTCAACTGTCCCATCTTGGCGAGGTTCCACTATTGAACTGTTGCAAAGCGATGTTCGAAGGACAGGATATGAGGCATGTTGGGGAAAGAGGGGTAAACGACTCTCGCAGCCCACGGGATTCAAAACACCGGATAGCTTGTACGTGAAAAATATAAGGATAGAAGGTAACCTCTTGCCAAAGCAAGCCGAGGTTAAAGTGCCAGACAATATTGTAAACTACATCCATACTATTTAGTATTTACCTTTATGATGTTACAAGAAAATGGAAATCAGGCGCTTCCAAAGGAATACTCTTAGATAAAATGTTTGTTTAAATTTTGTCATGCAAGCTCACCAATTTTGTGAATATTGAAGAGAAAGAAAACTTTCTTTATCTTAATATTTAAGTTGTTATAACCAAACCACTCCTTGTTTAAAAAATAAAAATATTGTTTCTGGGTAAAACATCTCACTACAACAAAATAATTATTTTAATTATAATAAAAGCCTATGATTCAGGAGATGGAATAAGAAAGATTGCATTAGAAGTAAAAAAAAATAAATTATTAATAAAATGATAGGAAACTGAACCTTGTATATACAACTGATGAAAGAAGAAGGGAATATACCGTAAAAATGTCTGGATAAAACGAAAACAAGTTGCTAGCCTAATTAATAGTATGATGATATCCGTATTCTTGTTTTAAATGGTTTGGTTTTTATAAAAGTTGCCATTTTCATCACCTCATCAAAAACATATTTTAGAGTTAACGACAGCCTTTCACCCACAGTTTATACTGCGTGAACGAATTGGGTTCGTTTTTTATTGCCACACAACTATACGTCCCTGTCATAGAATGTGCTTCATTAGTTTAAATTCCAACATGTTTATTCTACTCCAGTTCATGTTATATTTGTGAATTCCAGAGCTGATGATAAAAACTATTATCTTAGCTACAGGTACTTCTCAACATTCGTGGTAATGCAATTAATTATTAATGATAGAGGATACATTTTACAAATCTGGAGATAAATATACAATAATATTAAAACTCTTTCGTTCGTAATAATGCCTACAAAATTCCTGCTAACTTGAGTTGGCAGCTCTATGCGCAGTAAAACAGAGACAAGAGCGTGGTGGGGATACCAATATCTTAGGGGAAGGTGAAACCTTGCATTGAGAATGGTTTCAAGCAATAGCCGCTGCACTTGCAGATTCGGCTGCTTTTCCTCCACTTCTTCTTTCTTCATTGTCTTCCCCATCATCTTCACTTGAAAATTCCATTGTTGAGTCACTGCTCTCTAGTCTCCTAAACGAATGACTATTTTCCCCCTACATACAGCAAAAAAAAAAAACTTCGCTGAGCATAGGACTCCTCTTCAACACGTTTCACATGCTTGCGTCATTTTTTTTTTTTTTTTTTTGCCAATCATCCATATAAATATTAGCAAATATCTCTTCTGCTAATTTAACTAATGTCGTTCATTTTAAATATGACATTTCTTTCTGCACTTCAAAATTTTACGGTACCCCAACTGAGTTATATTGGGTTAATCTCGAGATAGTAGGGCAGGAGGCATAAAACAGTGTGGTTATATGCCTGAAGAACGCTATCTATTTTGTAAGTAGGATGTTTTAAATACCTTAATTATGAAGAAAGGAGAAATTGATGCCACTGTATTGTTCTATGGGCAGGTGTTTTCTAGGTCAGGATATCAACAATCTGTGGATCTTGCAGCAGGCACCTTATTAAGAAGCACTTTATTATAAGATAGGTTTAAATGACCAGGAAGGAGGTTGATGGAATATAGGTGACCAGTTTTTATTTCACACGTTTTTTGTAATTCAATATCATCATGATAGTCACCTGAGTTCTGATGGCATTCAAACTGGGGATAAGCCTTTGATGTTCTCCCGCATGAATAACTAGACGCTGGCCTATTGCAACCGCGAATCACAGACTTGTATGTGATATATGAATATTATTGGACGAACTTTATTTCTAAATTGTTGAATCATTCTGAGACAATGCACTGTTTGACTCTGATGACTTAGTGCTCCATTAAAACTTTCCGGCTCTTTTTCGTTCTTTTCCAACCAAAGCTCAACCTCAGAAGTGATTTCCTAAGTGCATAGAGAGTGTCTTCAAAGTTGATAGTGTCTTTTAATTTTGCATGTGCTTTTTTCAGCGTACATCTTTGTTTATGCACGATATAAAATTTGTTTGTTCTGCGCATTACTGCTCATTGCAACTATTCAAACTGACTCGGTAAGATATTTAGGCTTATTTTTATGGGCGTGAGTCGCTGCATATAAGTTGGTATTTATATTTCTGAAAGCATAAAGCGACACTGTATCTACTCAAAACTTATGATAATAATGACTAACTATCATATAAAAGATGTTGAAAATGATGCTCCTCAGCAGCAATATTCATAGGAAATTCTTGTATTTCATCTAACTTTTCTGCAGCTTGAAGTGGAATATCCAATACCTTATATGCTAAGTAAATAATTGTAGCTGTTACTTCCGCTCCACCCTGTTTAGTTGTTCACATATAGTTGCATAAAGGAGACCAGCCCAAAACGCGGGTTCGAACCCGGCCAGGATCGATGGATTTTTTCGGGGTAAAAATCCTAAGTATGGCTTCCTTCGGAAGGGAAATAAAGCCGTGGGTCCCGTGTCGTACGTTTACGGCACGAAAAAGAACCTCAAGCCTGAAAGAGAGGCCTCTGAGCAAAATTTGTCGGCCGTTTCACGCCCTGAGTTGAATGGGACGCTGATGACCTGAGATGTTAAAGAACGTCCATAAATAAATCAATCAATCAATAAAGGAGACCATGTGTAGAAGATTGTGACATGTTCAAAATGGAGCATCGAACTGTTATTAAGTTCTTCCCAAAAGAAGGACTTCCAAGACTATTAAGACAAATAGCCTCACTGCAATTTTCCATAAAATAATTGGAAACTCAAAACATTGAGAAACTTAAAGGGTTTCTGTTTAAGCTCTGTTAAGGCATACTGTAACCCCTTCTGCTGGTAATTAGTAAAGACCAAATAACGTTTTTAGAGACTTACGAATTTCATTTATTTAGCTTCTCTCTCTCTCTCCCGGGAAAGGGGGTGTTTTTATTTCCCTAATCTAACTCAATTCTAAATGAAATTTACCTATTTTAACTGATCACTGGAAAGTTTTCTGGCAACATTATGTGCCGCTATTTCGAAATCGATCTTGATCTGATTAGATAATGTCCACATATTTCGAGACATCATCTTTTTAAGAAGACATGTTGCTATATGTTTCTGGTTTTGCATTTGGCACAAGCAAGTAACCCCGTAATATTTAAATAATTAATGTAGAAATATGTATGGTATATCTTTGATAGAAATTTCTAGCTGCCAAATCATACGATGAGAAAAGTTATATTTATTTTACAAGTTATTTTGACTATTATACAAATGCAGTCCACGTAAGAAAACTGCTCTCCCCTGTATAAGCAAATTATAAAGTTTACTTGAAGGAAAAAAGAAACAGTAGGAAGAATTTGCCAACGTTCCTTATAAATTTATTGTCTAGACGAATAAACTACAAAAAACCAACAACAACGAACAAAATAATCTTTAATTATTATCCTTGTTTTCGTCCCTAATTAACTTTAAAGCGTTAACATACAAATTCTTTTCCGTCTTTCTTTTCTGTGCTCCGCGATTTTTAATAAGATTTCTTGTAATGTTTTCATACTTTTGATATGTGATTTATCAGTCTTTAAACGTTTTAGCTTATCATGGTCGTTTTTAAACCAGTAGAATAACCTCGCACAAATTAATGCCGCATTATGCACTTTTCTCTATTGCCACATTTTCCTATATTATTTCCCTTGTAGACTTCCATGGTTTCAACCATACATTATAATGTGCTACCTGAAGCAATCTTGAAGTTGAAGAAAAAGATAACATACTGGTATCAACCATTGAGATCTTTGAAAATGCAAAAAATCAACTGCTGCAATTACCAGGAGAGAAAGTAAAAAGTGTTAGCGATAAGTGTAAACATATTATGAGTGTTAATGTGAACGCAGAAAAAATTGAGAGCATTTTGATGTTCTGAAAGTTGAATGTTCTGTTATAACTGGTATGCGCCCTTCCGAAAAAATTGGTTTTAAATATACTCCATGATTCAGTGGAAGTAGAACGTTCCTTTTCCGTGATTAAAATTTTTCTCTCTGACAAGCGGCTGACAGTTGACACCTTGAAAAAACATCACATTGTTGCTTGGAACAAAAAAAAAAGAGGCTTAAGTACTTTGATTATGTGATAAAGAAATTTTAAATACTTAAATATCTATTTTCATTTATAATGAATAACATTACTCTCTGTTTTAACTTTTAATAAATTCATGTTTAATTAGATTACTACCAATTTTGTAGTATTTTAAGTGCTTTTTGGCTGCCTATTTCAACCAAAATAAATGCCTGAGCTTCTGGGCTCTGGTTATAAATATTGCCCTTTCTATAACAGGAGAGCTTGACATCAAAGAGCACATACGCGTGAGTGATGAACTATTTACTGTTACCCATCTGCAACTTGCACGCGCGCGCACCTATTGCCCGTACACCTCTAACTGATCTTCATTCCGATTCCTATGTCAAGCTCAACAGCATAAAGGAACCTTTTAAATATACCCTTCACATCCGTAAGAAGGTGGTGATTTTAAAAAGATAACTCGAAAAGTAGAAACATATGTATTTAATTTACCATTTACAACTTTTGAAAAGACTGTCACATAATTCTGGCGAAAATGTGACATTAATTGACTTTAATTATTTCATATAATTTGCCTGCAATTTTAATATGTGCTGTAGTGTAAATCAGGTAACAAATTTTCAATGTTGAAGTAAGAGATGTCTTTGGAAGTTACTTTTGACTCCAAGGTAGACTGGAATCAGCATTTCAAAAAAAATTGTAAAACAAGCAAAAACAACATTTTAAATTGTTAGACGAATGTATGGAAAAAGATGCGGTTTACTACATGGTATAGTACATTGGATCTATATTAGGATAATCACACCATATTTAGTTTATGGAGCTTAGGTCTGGTGGTCTAAAATCCTCCAAACTAGCTCAAAAGCAGAACTACAAAACTACATAATTCAGAGAACACTTGAAGGACACTTTACAGATCGGCAGCTGAGAGCTGCTGAAACAGAAACAGGCATGCTTTCTAGCAGACGCGGTACTAGACTTGCCTACCACGGAATCATTTACAAAAAGATTTCAAGTTCATTTTTGGTCCTTAACTTTGGAATAACTAACCTCTGACAGCTCCTGCAGGAACTTTGATGCGGTTTATAGGTGGCTCAAAAGGCGACTCGGGAACGAGTTTTGGAGTATTTGGCATAAGACCAAAAAGCGCTATAAAAGTTTCTTTGGAAAAAATATGCCATAGTTTATGAAACGGAAATCTAAGTTTTTATTCATGCTTATATGAAAACATAAGGAGAGGATACTTTGGTAAACATCCTAATTTTACAAATAGCTAGGCTGCACTTAGGGCTCTTAGTAGCCGTAATATCAGGGCTGATTTTAAACTATCTAAATCTGCTAACAAACTTATCAGAACACAATGATGTTCAACTCATTTGGGTACCAGGTGACTGTGGCATTTGGGGAAATGAGAAAGCTGATGAACTTCCCGGAAAAGCAGCAGCTTCAAACTTTGTTGGTCTTGCAATACCTAAGTTTTCTACAAGTGAAAATATTAAGACCTGGTCGAAAGTACTATATTACAATAACTGGACACAAGCTCCAGGAATAAGTTGTGGTACATTATTCATTAAGAGACTATGCAAGAAAAGAGCTGAAATCTGATTTCAGTGTAACAAGGTTTCAGCTGGAAATAGATTACTACCTTTCTCATAGTATGTGCTCCTGTGAAAACACATCTCAGTATAATGGGTTTGTTTTGGGGTAACCTGAACTGCAAATTCTGTTGGAAGGAGCCTGAAACATCAACATAATATAAACTCATTTGAGGCTTTGACTCGCAGAAAATATTCAATTTTTGGGAAACAAAGTTTAGTACCAGAAGATTTTGAATCCACACCTATGATTGCACTGTATTCCTTGGTGAAGGATACGGGAACCACGAGATGGTTATAAAGTAATACAAATAGCACAATAAGCCTGTGGGCCGAGGTGCATCCTGAGAAATGATTGGCCTTTAATTGGAACAAAAATAAAATCATTAACTTATAGAAACAACAGTTTTATCCATACCAAGTCGCTAAATGGCAGCAGAAAGTGGAAGGAAATATTTATCTTGATGTTAGATGAGCTCGTAGCACCAGTCATCAAATCCTAGACATTTTAGATGAATTAACGCCCAAAAAGCAGGGTCGTACACAGTCGGGCAACTTGGGACGAAACTGTGTACCCCAGCTATAGTCGCCACGTTTTCCTCATTAACAAGCGAAAAGACTTTGAGGGTTATAAAAGGCATAGAGCCTGTTCATCTGGCCGCATTAAGAATATTTTAGCTTTAGTCAATAGCAGTCTAAGATTTTACATTGACATATCCACGTGAAGTTGTGTCGAATGGCAGGTAACCTACAGCTGCGGGAGATTTTACATGTGTTATTGTTGAGAATTCTTTATCTGTCGGTGATTAGCGAAGATACCTTGGCAGTAAGTGTTTCAAAACTCTGGAACGACCTTAGTCATTGGGCAATTCAGTGCATCAAAATAATGTATCTTCTCATATGGCCTATTCACAATCTGGTTTATCGAAGAAATCCTGTGAAATTGTTGAGACATCCAATCTATATTCTTACTTGTCACCATGCGACTTCTTCCTATTTCCAAATGCGAAGAATTACCTACGTAAAGACTGATTCTTCAACGGAAATGCTATTGCTGCTTATGAAGTGGACTAAGTTCTTTACTGGAGAAGCGGATGTAACTGTGTGCAGAATATTGTGTAGAATATTTTTAAAAAAGTCTATGAGAAGGACAATTTGCTTATTGTTGATTTTTGAGCATTTACTTATTTAGTGCCCATGATACATTAATATCATAAAGGCATTTATGGATTAAGTAAACGTATTTTAATTTGTCTTTTTTTTCCGAATTTAGGAATATTTTAACTTTGACTGACGCTTCGATTGTTTGGCATGTAAATATTAAATATAAATTTTCTTTAAATTGGCCATTGATTCGCTGGCTACTTTTCAGACAGTTTGTTTTAAATTGTCATGTTTTTTTTTTTGTTTTTTTTTTAAAACGATGTTTCAGTAGAAATTATTTCATGCAACAAATAAACAATTTAACAAGGCAGAATGGACCCGCGTTTCTCGCCCTTATAAATAAAGTAGCATAAAATGGGGAGTAAGGCTTGGGGTTTGATGACCCTTCCTGTTTTACTTAAACCAGAGGTACGCTATTGCTACCTCTTTTATAAAATATCGTCTTCATGCACTGTTTGTTCTCGGCTTTGTACAGGGGGTAAGATATCATGGAAGGCCTACAATTCAAGTCTCCATAGATTCATACCCCCTAACTAAGGTTTGTTCAAGGTTCTCCAAAGTCCTCATCATTTGCAAATGCTGGAGAAATACCCTAAACTGGAACGCCTCCTTCTCTCGAAAAAATCCCTTAAAATGTATCATTTAATCTCAAACATCATCAGTGGTACCACAGTAATGGGCGTTGAACACGATTAAAAGCTCAACACTTTAAGTACTGGTTTCAATAGTTGACAGAAAAACAGTCAGTGCTTACCAAGTTCTATTAGAGATAAGGATAAAAATACCAGTTGAATTTAATTTTTGGAATTTGAGTTTTAATTAACATAGTTGCCACAAGATGGCAGAGGAATTAATATCTCAGTGTTTAAGAATGTCTCAGTTTCAGCACTGTCATGTCACAAATATATGAATAGTTTTGTGTCAAAGATGATAGAATGCTTGCTTATTCATTACCAGTGGTTGTATTCTTGTTTAAAACTTTTCTGTAATCTTTCAATTTAGGATGCACTAGAAAATAGTTCAGTTAAAATTGGTGGTACATATAACCCAGTTTAAATATGTTATAGAAGTTTTGATCGTTATTAATTGCCTGATTTTTTTTACAAGAAGAAGATTCATAAGGGAGAAGAAAGAGATGAAGTTAAGAACGTCTGTAATGGAAGAGCCTGTTTGTTTTTATTGCATTCCGTTAAAGAGAATCTGGGTCAGCAGCCTCCACGTTGTTACTTTCAGTTTTCGGTTGCTTGGAGAATGCCTGCTCTTGGGAAATATTGACTTGGAAACTATCCAAGAATGTAAAGATAAACTTCTTTCATTTAATAGCTTGCTTCAAAACAAATAACATCAAACAATGAAACTTAATATTGTCAATGAAACGGAAATATGCGTTATATGCGCATGTGCATTAAGAAAAATATGCTTTTTTTATTGATTTATTTATGGACGCTCTTTAACATCTCAGGTCATCAGCGTCCCATTCAACGCAGGGCGTGAAACGGCCTACAAATTTTACGCTCGAGGAGGCAAGTATGGTTACCACTATACCACCAGGACCGGCCCTCTGCAGTCCTGAAATATACAAATAATGTTGATGCTGACATTAATTTCAATAGATATAATTTGTCTATGGCAGAGAGCATATCTAAAGACGTTATAATTGAACCATACGTTGCATTAAATCATATGTAGCATATGTAGTAAGGTTAAATTTGAATGTCTGAATATATTGTAACCAAACCATGACTTCTCAAGTGTAAATATTGGTACAGTTGGATTTCATCTCAGTATTTGTTTAACATATTCTTGATTTACTCTTTTCTAAACGTTAAAAGCATAAATATTACAAAATGTCAAAATTATAATTCAGAATGCTATATTTTAAAATTATAATTGGTAAATAATACTACTTATTAGTGATGTGCTATCCCTTTTAATTAGATATATGATAATAAAATATGTTCTTGTTAAGAGTTAAAACGTTTTTAACTATTTTAGACGGGAGATGGTACGTGCTATTTCTATTTGTAGTAATGTTTTATTTTTCCTGTACTATAAGTAAGTATTTACAGTTTTTTAATTAGGAGAGAGTTATTTTACAGTACAGAATACTAAATCCAAATAGGAATCTGAATCTTATGGAATGGCAACCAAAGGGGTGAATAACATGTTCACTGAACTTTTACCGATTGTTACTTTACTTGTTACTTTAATTATGTTTAAGAACTTTTGAAACAAGTAAAATAACGAGGAAAGAAATAGTCTAATGCCATTGAATGGAATGGCAAACCAGTAAGCAGAAAATCGCTGTTTGAAATCTGCGGGGTGAGGTGATTTCTGGTTTTCGTGTGTGGTTTAAACACACATTTGCACAGCAATTGCATGCGAGGACATTACATTGCTTCCCACATGTCATTATGAGATTGTAGTGCAGGTTGGTACAGAGAACCTGTCACCGAGATGTGGCATCAGCCACAATGGGCGTTATTCCATTAATTGCGGCGAAGCTTAGCGGTTGCGTTCACGTTATTGTTTGCTTAATTGGAAGAGGCAGAACTAGATGAATAGGAAGTTCCTGCTTCCCCTAGAGATGGCACTAGTAGCATTGATATTACCTTGCTGTAGAAATGCTCGCTCTGTCAAGCTTACATATGATTGTCTTTCCCCACAAATTATTTCTGGTTTGATTCTTAAATGTGAAGCTGTCTCTGGCTTCCCGTCAATTACAGAGTAATTGAAATAATTAATATTTGTACTTTTAGAATCAGAAACTCTGTAATTATGTGCAAGTATGTTGTGCTTTTTCTTCCAGTGAAGGAACTTTAATGACATAACTCGTATAGGTAGAATTAATATTGTAATGCTTTCACAAAGTGTACTTTTTGGTAATATTTAAGAAATGACATGTAATATAGCAAAGTAAGGAAAACCTCTGGTCTTTCTCCAAACACAGAAACACTTGGCAAAAAGTCAGACAGTGCAAGGTAATCTCTTCTGATATGCACCTAGGGTTGGAAATGCCCCCCTCCTGCCACAGGGCAGAAATCGGCCTGTTTGGCGGTATAGTTGCAGGTGTACGAGTAAAAAAGTCGTTGACAGTAACGTATGAAATCTGTTTAAATTCATCTTATTGACGAATAGTGAAGCACTTGTTCGACCAAAATTTTCTAGCGAATAGGAATGAAATTCAGTGAGGTGAGCACTGACCTATGAGTGACGTTAACACAAAATTAGCGGGAGCACTTCGCGCCTTTACCCGTGAATAGTGTCATTTTGTATCGTGTATAAAAGGGATAAATTTTCCCCAAAAGTTACGCAGTCTCAGAATTTTCGGAGCCCAGATACGTTTGACTGTCGTCGCCCGGAGATCAGCGGAATAGTGGCCTAAGTACCAAATACCAGTTCTAGTGACAACGAAGCTTGAGTGCCCATCACCACACTAACTGCCAATACATCATTGAGCTGCATTAAGAATTCAGTTAAATTAACAATTTCTTCGTACTCGGTACCATTTGGTCAACGCAATAAACTAATGCATTTGCCAAGATTACCCTGCCCGTGGTTCGAAGTGAGATGTCAGTTTACCCGAATGTTTATATTATGAGAATAAACGATATTAGCAAGTAAATAATGAAGTGTTATTTGTCGTCCCTTTCGGAGTCCAGTTCACTCAGGCCCGGCTGGCTCACAGCCGCCAAAATCCAACGAAACGCTCTCGAGAGAGTTTCATTGAAGAATAGTAGGGGTGGTCTGCAGCAGCCGTGGTGAAACCTGCAATCAGTGGCCATAAATTATTTACCGCAGCACCATACAGCCCAATTCCCATCTCCCGCTTACCAAAACCGTTTCAAACTGCCGCCCAAAGTAGGCCCAATAATATACATCCTCCCAACTATCAATCTGATTACAAATGTTATATAGAAGTCAATATGATTTTCACTTTTAAAATAACAGCTATTGAGTGGTGTTGCCTGCAAACAATCGAAACCAATCATTTGTATTAAAAAATAGGAAAATAGTATGATCCATTAAAAAAAATAGCATTAAATTGTTTACACCTACCTAACATCTTTGTATATAATTTATAAAAACATTTACGATTTTGTACAACTGAAATATTAATTTAAAATTTTGGGAATACACAAATTAGACTTTAAACTATTGAAATACAGAAAATATTTTGTTGAGATGTTGTGGAATTTTAAATCAAACTACTTTGGGATGACTTTATATGTTTATTTTTGTTTATTTGCTAGAACCAACGTGGGGAAATTTCAATAAGTACATTTTATCGCAATTAGTACATTTTATCAAAATAATTATTTTCAGTCTAATCTATTAAAACAAAATTTGTGGTTTTTACACAATACAAAATATATATTTTAACTACAACTTAAGTGTTTGTTATTTTCGCAAATTTAAGGACCCTGATTAAGTCGACTACTATTTCCAAGTAACACTGAGATTGTAAAATACATTTTATTATATTACAGTGATCTAAGACACTATTTCTCAATGGTGGTAAATAATCCTATGCTGTGAATGACATCGTACACACAGAAACTGTGCAATAATTTGTTCAACTGGTCAAATATTTACATGTTATGATACTAAATTGGTGCATTAATAGTGTAACATGAGTATGAAGGCAATAAAAGGCCGTTTGGCTCACTCTGTATTATGTTCATAAGCACACGTTACTTTCCTGAACGCTTATTTCTTTAAAATACTGTGATCAAGAAACAGAATCACACCAAGAGAAAGTTTGTAAAGGTAACCTTCAAAACTATGCAATTAAATGTTTTGTTAAATTTTATAAGTAAGGTTTTTATTTCAAAGTTAATCACTTGCATATAAAACTTTCTGAATTGCGGGTATTTTGAAGACACCAGAAAAAGTGGCGAATATATAAGGAAGCAGTCTAAGAGGTATTTTCTGTGATAAAACAGTCTATTGCCCATTGAAATACAAGCAATCAAAAAGTTCAACTGTCTAGTTTAAAACGTTTCACATTTGAGGATAACTGCTAATTTACCAAAGAAAAAATATGTACTTATTAAATGCCTTCTTCTAAATTACACAAGAAACTATTAATAAAGCTGCAATATTTCGCAATAGGCGGAACTTTTGCCAACATAATCAACTATTTTAATTGAAACACTGGCAGAACGTGCTCGTTTGTATTTGGTTTTGAAGGTGTATGTGCTGGATCAAGAAATGTTTTATTTTTAGAAAAGAGGAGTAATTTGATCATGGCACATTAAAAAAATGTAGCCATCTGGATTTAAAAATGGTTCAGAATTCAAAAGCATTCTAGTTATTGACAACTGTAATTAGCATTACAATATTAACATTTGTATGATATTTATATTAAGAGACTTAAGTCTAATTTCCTATTTACGTAACTAAGATTCTAAATGATTTTTTCGGTATAGCTAGGCAGGCTGCACTAAAAACCTATTCACCTACTAGAGATGTTTTGGTAGGTGCCATCTGCAATTCTCAGTGGTTTCTTTTCATATAAATATTGTTCATTTTGCTTCCTTATATTATAGAACTTTGAAATCTGAAAATAATAGAAAATATTAAGCTAAGTATGCAAGTTTTATTTCAAACTATTTTGCTCCTCTTATGATCGTTTCTTCATATTTATAATGTGATTAATTTTCTTTATAATACGACGCATTGTTATATTAAAACCTGGTCTATATTTTGAGATACAGTTTCGCGTATTCAGTGTTTCAAATGGTTGAACAGAATAAGTTGTGATTCAGTTACGGATTTCAGACTCTTTTCTTATAGATATTCTTTCACTCAATCAATAGTAAATGGTAAGCAGAGAAAAGTGCTCATTACTTTATAAATATGTATATATCTAAAGGGAAAACATTTATTAAACTATATATGGTTTTCAAATAATTGTGTGCGAGCTTTCAATAGTGCGTAAGATAATATTTGGAGACTAGGAAAGATCTTAAAAGATAATTGAGCCTGTCATTTAAGCGCACTCTTTAAGACTGAAAATTTAAACAATTCGCACAACTGTCATATTACGACAGCCATATGGCTTATGTGTACTTGAAATTATTGTTAACAAAAATGGAAGCCGCCTTTTAGACAGCTGAACAGCTAACTATTTGACCCTGGATTTCTCGCTAGTGCAAGAAAACCTTTTATTATTGTATGCCTACGTATATATGACATACTTATCCACTATTACAATATTTGGTCACATATTTCAGTATTTTTGTTTTCTATGATATCCTTAGTAATTTTAGACGTTGATAAAATTTAAATTATTGTAATATAGGAAATTATGCTTTATGGTATAATAATGATGATGACGATGATGATGATGATGATGATGATAATAATAATAATAATAATAATAAAATAATAATAACTATTTAAGGACTTTCTTTAACGTCTCTTTCAATTCAGGGCGCAAAACAGCTGATAAATTTTGCTCAGAGGCCTCTTATTTCAGGTTTAAGGATCTTTTACTTGTAAATTTAGGACATGTAACCCACGGCTTTACTTTAACTTCCCTAGTGAAGGAAGTCATACTTAGAATTGTTACGCTCTAAAAAATTCATCGACCCTGGTCGGGATTGAATCCACAGCCTCGGATCTACGAGACAAGTTTCGTCAACTGTCTCATATTTGCTAATTACGTACTCCCAGAATGCACAGTTTAGGACTTCGGAATGCCAGAAATGCTGGTACTTCTCCTACATACCTTCTAACCTACTTATCTCAAATTACATTACACATATTTGATATTACGTAATATTTTAATTATTATTGTATTTGTATTATACATAGTAAGTTAACATTTTAAATGTTTTAAAAATATTATTATTACTTGAATTATGTATGTTTCTTTTACGGCAAAATTATCGCAAAACGGTGCCATTTTTAATACAAAAACGCGAATATTTAAAAATGTTACGCTAGATTAAAAAAAAATTAACACCAAAAATACATGGTTCTGCTAACGTCTGAAAACAGACACATTTATTTCAAAGTCTGAGCAGGAAATAGGATGCCAGCAGATTCACATTTGCCAAAATTAGTAAAATAGCAATGCGTTCTAATTTAATTTATAAGAAAAATAAGTGAAATATTACTTAGTATGTAAATCACAGCCTTAATGATTAATTTCATACTTTTCAATAGAATCCCTGCTATTTAGTCCATCTTTTAACAATAGCGTACGTGTATTTGCGCGTTGTAAAAATCAATTCTGTGTATATTTGTTGTGCTATTCGACGATCAGCACGAAATAATCTCTAAGATGTCAAGAAGTTCAAGACAACACTCCGCCAAAGCCCTCTTGAGTCTTCTATGACATACGAAAAGGCTAATTTCAGAGCATGGTGGAAAAAGTGTTAAATAGAGAATACTTCCCGATTGATACCGTTTCTACGGTTTAATGTAAATTATTTATGTTTCTTCCTTTCCCAATTATCTTAATGTCTAATCATACGCGACAATGTGCATATCTTGTTTGGTATGATGGTGGTAAACCTTGCGTCTTTGCAATATACAGGAAGCAATGCTTTTGTCTAATATACCATTGGAGAAGAGAACTGTTCAAGGGGTAAATTGCCTTTCTTAAGAGCCTTGGGTAAACGGGCCAGGTCTGTCCTTTCTGTCGAGGGGTGTCTTTGGAAGCAACAGAAAGTGAATATGCTTTCCCCCGCACATATAAATACAAAGTTAAATGCCTGCAGAAAGGAACGAACTCTGAGCTGGAATAAGGTTGAAAGTTTAAAACTCAGAATGAGAAAAGAGACATTACAAGGCCCCCAAAAGCGTATAAATCAGAAATAAACGGGCGAATTCATTATAGCTGAAGTTAAGTTAGTATTACAATTTTAAACAGAGACGCAGACGCGACTATTCCGCGGATAGTTATGCTCTAAACGTTCTGAATTTGAGTGACATAAAAGTAAGCGAGTTTGGGTATCGTATAAAACTCAAGACTCGGCAAAGACTATGGTAGTCAAGACTCTCTCGCACATTTTACAAGACTCAGAATTCAGTTTTTCTTTTGGCGTTCTCACACTCGGAATTCTGATTAGGTATTCGTATTTCGACTCTATATATGACAAATCACTGTTTTCAAGGAAGAAACACCAGGAATAAATCAACGTTCAAAATTATCTCCGAAACGTCTCCTCACTTGTGACGCCCGTTTTTCCTTCCTCACCCCAGTTGAGTTTTAAGCTCAACGAAAACAGCGGGAATTCCCTGAGGCAACACTGTTTCTCCTTGGGACAGAGCAGTGTTTCAACGCCCACATCAAGATAAATTTTCGCAGCCGGAGCAAACGACGTCATCTTCGACTCCATCCCCACACACATAAAATACAATCCCACGATACAGCGCAGTATTGGAGCCTGGAATATGGATTGGATTAGATTAGATTTCATTTTAGAGTCGGAGAAATATATTTCAGTAGCCTTGCTCAAAAGCTAGCCGTTTATGCTTACGCCCCCAATGTGAGTTGTTCCAGGAGGAAAGAATGGCGTAATGGGGACACGGAGTGACCAGGATCTACGAGCAGTAAGGCAGAAACGTAGACGGAGTTCCTATCAATGCCAGAAGAACCCTTTCTAAGGAGTTCGAGCCCCAAAGGAGGGCCGCTTCCATACCATACGCCGGGGTAGAAATTTTCCCAAAGTCCAAGCTACCGCATACCGCACCAGCCCACCTCATTCTGGTACTTTTGTTTCTGTACAGAACCAAAATGAAATAAAATTATATGAAGAATGGGGAAAAAGATAAATGTGGAAAATTCGTGGAAAGGAAGCATTCGTTTAAACGACCAGGTAAAGCCATGAAAGAACCAAAGGAAGGCCGGCTGCAAGGGATTTTACCTCTGGGTATCCCAAAAGCATGTGGCAAGAATTACTTTCGGAGCCAGTTCGCGCGTATCGAGCCGTTATATCTGTTTTTAATTAAAGAATTTTTTCCTTCATGGTAACGCATGCCTTCACGTGGCCGTTGTAACTCTTGATGCCATTGGGATGTTAAATTTTACCACATCTCCCCGCAGTCCCAATATTGCTTCTTGAGATTTGATTGTTCTTTTGTAAGGAAGCTTTGAATGATGAACAGATCAAAAAAGCATTGCGTTTGTGAGTGCAAGCATAATTATTAATTTTTTCTGATGTAAGGAAGAAATCGGTGCAATGGTGTGAAAAGTTATTTAAAAACAGGGTAATTATATAAACATTTGAGATATCGTTTGTACCTTTAAAGATAAGCACATATATATATATATATATAACTAATTTCCTACTTATATAGTTATTGCTATTTTAGTTATATAGTTCATTGTGTTATTTTATTTTTATTTATATTATTTGCTGTCACTTTGCTGTAACATTCAAAATTTTATGTGATACATCTGCAAGCTCAATCGTATAACCCATGAAAGTCCCCTCCCCCAAATAAAGCACTGCAACAGTTTTCCTGAAAGTCGTGTGCAATATCATTTTCAAAGTGATCATGAACATTGATTGGTTCCATAAAAAGAAGTAATATTTCTGTGTACGATTATATATGATATAATAAAATATCGTGATGATATAATAAAAAACTGCGAATATGCAGTTATTGCGACGTAATAACTTTAATCAAAGGATGTTTGCCATTAACATCGAGTTAAGGCGCATATTTCTCACATTTAGTAGCTACAAATATTTTTGAGGTTTTCATTGTGTAAAATAGAAGTTGGAATAAAGAAAACTTCCGTTTGCAAGACTATGTACTTTAGAAAATGAAGTCTTCTGTAGTTAAAAAGAATATCTGAGAACATGCTTCGGTACTCTCCCGAGAGATGGCTCTGGCTGGGACTAATGTCATCTCCCAGTAAAGGGGTTCCAGTTACCAAGGAAACCTCGGACTGACTAGCTGGGTGAAAACCCTACCCCCAGATCAATATTTCACTGGATACTACTCTCAGTGGTGGGGATGATAAACGAGCTCTCTCAACAAATCTACGTGTTTCTTTTTTTTATCTGATTGTTGCTAAAATGGTAAGGCGTCAAATGAAAGAAGGTGTGAAATATTTCATAAATAACCTTCAATTTCTTCAATGGGCGAAAGTTATTGATAATGAAGTCGATTTCATATACTTTTATAATCGTTTAATGAAATATGCACATTTTTTTTTTTTGTAGTTTTGTTTACATTTGGAATTTTCCTGACTATTTATCTACGATAATTTGATTTACAAATGGCTCTTACACCAATTACGTGTCTTTATGAAATACCATTACCTAAGGAAGTGTATAAGAAAGACTTAATCATATAATGCCACTATTAAAAGTGGAGTTTCCTGTGGGCTCATTCTGGAAAATCATTGGTTCCAACTTTGTGAGATATCCACCGGTTTTCTTGAAAAAAGACACTGAAGAATATTGTGCTAATCTGCTTGAAAATTTGTGTAGGAAAATAAGAACAAATATCAAGGGCTATTACAAAGAACTATTTTTTTATCTGAATAACGCACCAATTTCATATATATATGGCTGCAAAGGACACGATATATACCGCTGACTTCATACTTCGTATGCATATTACATACCCACCTTACTTGGTTGTGACTTCTGTTATAACAGGACCAGTGTTCTTCAATGAGACTGGGAAAGATCTAACATGCTGCAATTTAACTTTTTTGAAGAAATACGTTTGCTCTTCTGAACTTATGTTCTGAAGCAAACCGCCACGGGTGGCCGAGGTCGTTAAGGCGCGGAATCGTGAACGGGAAGCCTGGGTTCGAATATCGCCAGGACCGTCCTCCCTGACTGAGGTTTTTTCCAGGTTTTTCTCAGTCCTCTTAAATGGCAAATGCCGGGGAGGTACCCTAAACTTAGGCCTGAAACGATTCCTTCCTTAAAAATAAATCCTTTCCCAAAATATCATTTCATTTCATGTATCATCAATGTCCATCGCCTGTGGTGCCTCTGTGGCAAAAACGGTCGTTAAACACTATTCATTCACTCTCAAGCAAAATAGAACACGAGAGGCATATAAACCTTTTTCAAAATGCTTTCCTATATTGAATCATTCCTAATTCATTCAAATTGATCTGGATACTTTACTTATTAATTTATGACTCTTTCGGAATGTATCAATTATTTGGATACTTGTTTGCTTTTCAAACTATATAATATAGTTGCTACAGTGAGCATCAATTTAATTTATTAAATTTAGAGGTTAGTTTAAGTCTTACGTAGGAAACCGGAAGATAATTTAATTGCACCTTTTATCTTTTCTTTCTACTGTATCTTTAAGCGTTGTTGTCACGAACTGTTTACCGTGTTGCCTTAGTAGTAAAAACGGGCGTTAAACACTTATAAAGAAATAGTTTTCATATCTTCTATTCCGTTCGTTGATAACTGTTGCTAATTCTTTGTGACATTTATGTAGTTATCTAAAATTAAGAATTATAGTGAGATAGAAAACTTAGAAATTATGGCCACATTCTCAACAACGGGTCTTCGAATTATCATGTCGAGGCTCTTGCAGTCTTAGCCACCGTGCCCTGTCCAACCGTATCTTCGAATATTTTTCTTCTGATTCTAAATACGTTGGAAACATCTAGGTAAGTTTACAGTATAGATTTTATTCCTAAGAGGTGAAACCTACTAGTGCTCATAGCCTAGACATAGCCTGAAATTTTTCGAATCGATTCTTGTGCTGTTTTTTTACTATATTGCCAACTTGACATCGTATTTTAATTTTTTTCTTATGCATAAAAAGTAATCAGCTATTTAAAGATAAATAATTCATTTTTAATAAACAGGCAACAAATTCTTGTTCAATGTTTTTTTTTTTTTTTTTTTTTGTGTGTGTGTGTTCCTTTAGAATTGAAAGATTGGGCAAAAAATTGGGCGGTCGTGGATTTATCTTATTTTTTCATTTATCGTTTTATATTAAACACTTAGCAGTTTTTAAACCTTTAATTCAACAAATACACATATATTAATATAAAACAGAATGGACTAAAACAAATTAGTCTTATGTTCGCGCTATTTTTTCTTGAGAATTATTATTTGGTTTTTATATAATATTTAAAATCAGATTATTTAAATGTTTTCTTTTTTTCTCTTTATATCTTAATATCAGAAGTACAATATGGCTGTGTCCTTTCCCAATATATCATTTCATCTCATGTATCATCAGTGTCCCCCGCCTGTGGTGCCTCAGTAGTAAAAACAGGCGTTAAACACTACTCAAAAAAAAAAAAAACAATATGGCTGTACAGTCAGTTCTTCAACATATAAATAATAAAATTCAGTGGATTTTAAGCAGAGTTATCAATTCATACTTATGGGGTATGCGCTTTGAGGGTCAAAAGATACAAGTTTATTTTTTGCATGTAAATTTTGCAACATATTTTCAGCATCATGTATATGAAATAATACTTCCAATGCCTACAAATATGACTTAGTTATGCATTAAAACATTTTGGTGTGAGATCACAATTGAAGCTTTAAATCAACATCTACTAAGCACCTTTTCTATCTTTTCTTTATTCCATTTCATTTTTAATTACTATGATAAGTATAATAAAACATGATATAACAAAATGCAACATTGCAAGAAAATGCACGAAATAAGATAAGTTATAAAAATAAAATTAAAAACAGTATTATTGTCATTTCAGCTGTGATTATACCAATCTGTAAGTTTGCTGCTCGTTTTTTGAAAAGTGTATTTTTCAAAATATTTTACATCATAACTTCTACATTTTTCAAGTTAATTACATAAAAATTTGTACAGATATTTTTTTATAATTGTGATTAACAATCTGAACCTCAGTTTTTATATTATGTTAATTAAACTCTTTGAAAAATCTCACAATGCAACACTTTAGTTTATAGTTTAAATAAAGGAAAAAAAACTTCCTTAAGTCCATTCCAACTGTTGAGGTTCAGTTTGTGGATTTAGAGTTTATCATTATAATAAAATATTTAAAAATGTTCAAAATCATAGGAATAATTTTAAATGCTACCTTTTGTTCAAATCTAAGAACAAATATTCTGCATTAATAAATTTTAATGTAACATAAGAAAAGTGTAATTTATATTAAAAACAGTTTAAATATTTATTTATATTAAAAACAGTTTAAATATATATTTATTTATTCAATGTTACATTAGTTAATAGTTATTGAACTAAATGATCAGGGAAAATGTTTTCTTGGCTCCCCGGTATCTATTGGTGTCCAAATGTTTATAGAGCAGGACAATGCTGAAAGTAGTCCCTGTCAGGTTCTCTTCAAAATCACATAGCATACAGGTAGAAGTCAGTGTCAAACAGAAACAGTATAGGTGTGTTCTGCAAAGTTAAAAACATACATTTTAAGTGTCAAATAAATATAAAACATTTACAATTAAGTAATTTCAGGTGTGCAAAAATGTAACATTGCAACAAAAATATAAATAAAAATAGCAATCAAATATTAATAATACGTTAGTTTTGTAAATTAATTTCATCCTTCGTTAAAATCGTTTGACGGAATTTTCGTCAATAGTTTGATTCTACAGACAACAAAGAAAATGTAGAAAGTTTTTCTTTTTGCTGAGTATTCCTTAAGTAAGCAAATTCTTTTTAATGTTGAGAAAGACTGTTCAACAGACGTTGCATTAACAAAACTGTAATTTTCAACTCGTACACATTTGCTAACTGGTACAAAGTACCAACGATTCCCTTTAATTTTTAGATGCAGAAGCTGTTCACCCGCACTTTTAGAACTAACATTTTCTGTACCATGAAGTTGTATTTATTGACCTCACCATAATTAATAGTATCACCGTTATCAATTTTATGGTATATAATTTAAAATATCTATATTATTCGTTTGTTTCGTCTAAATTAAATATTTCTCGTAATGATTCATAAAATACTCGTTAAAAAGAATATATTTATGTATTAAATATGCTATGTATCACAAGGAATGTAAAAACAGGTACTCTTTAGTAAGTTATATTATTTTTTACTAACATTGTGTAAGACGCTTCACCTACCATTAGGTTTATGAGAGTTCTTTTAAGAGGGTCGGATTCCAAAGTTTTTCTATTGTATGCAACTATAAAGCCCCTATTTTTGTTATGCTGGGTAAGAAGGAAATTGTAAAGAATTTGTTGTTTGGAAAGACCGTGGGCGTATGGAAAACCGTAACCTTTCGAAGGAAAAAGAACTGTAGATTGCTCATAGAGGAGCGAATAGACATGCTTTTAAGAAACATTCAATGCAGTAGCCAACCAAAAACACAGTATGAAAATGTGAAATAACCAATAGAATGATGAAATTCCGATAAAAGTTCTAGAATCTTCTACAGCGAGAATTTGAAAAACCAAGAACAGCGTCTCGACCGGCTGACTTTGATGTTCATATAAAAGAGTAAATTTTGAGACCCTAGGACTTCAGTTTGATCATTGCTGTTGGGTCACGTACTTCATTTGAACGTCTTCAAGTACTTCAATTCAATTATTTCAGTTAGTTCAGTGAGATCAAGTAGTTGTAGAAACTGGACATAGCTTGAAGTTTAATTCCGAGAAAGCATAGTGCATCATTATCTAATATAATGATGGAGCTTAGAATCTGGACTGCTATATTCGAATATTATCTGATTTATGACTACTGAATAGCGTTTTATAATGTTTTCAGACCATCTGCCATTGCAGTACTATTGCAGTAAATTATTTCAAAATTAAAGTTTTCTTTTTATAATTGAATTCTTAAAATTAATTGCAACTATAATTAGTGTACCAATTTAAGTAAATTTTGTTTTTTGGAATGTTTGAAACAGTGCTGGAGTAGTGATTATTATGACTTATAATTTTGTGGTTATAGCCTTTAAGCTACAAACTCATTTTATGTTTATGTAATGAAAATGCTGCATTGGATAAATATATAAACCTTATGCTGGTAATGGAAGTATCATGACTTGGCCCAAAGGGGAAAATGTGTATTCGTCTTATTTAATTAAGGCATGTGCATTTTGTTTCAAAGTTGTCAGATTAGTATGAAGGGTCTATTAGTGATAAGTGTGTGCAGACTACTAGCCGTTGTGGAAAGACGTCACAAGCTAGTACCATTAACCTGAATAAGTTGGGATATTATTCTTAACAGTGGAGCTAATTCATTATACATAACTCCTACAAAAACATTTAAGACCACAATAATATTCAAAGGTTGTTTTGAACAATCCATACAATTTTTTTTTATAATCTGGACTTCATATTGTTGTAGTATAAATATCAACTTTTTAAAGTAATGTTTCAGGTATATGTTTTCTTCTCTATTAGGCGCTTCTAGAATTTTTTCTCGTACTTTCAATAACTGAAAAGTTGAAATCCATTTATAATTTCTGTATAATGTCTTTACGAATATTTTTGACTCTTCAGACGCTTTTCCTTCACATTTGTTTCAATGTAACTCTCTTAATTTTGTATTTTATTTCAACTTCTATTTTCTACCTTCTCCACTTATGGCATACTTTTGTCTTCTTTTTCTCATAAAATTCTGTTTCAGCATTTTCATTCCAGAGAATTAAATGCTTAATTTGAATTCCTATATTTCTTCTGCTATAATATATTTCACAATTTCAAGATTCTTCCAACTCCTTTAATTTAAATTTCATGTCTTCAGTCGATCAATACAGCTAACTGTATTCAAAAAGGTATAAGATAAGATAAGGTTTGTTGACTGCAGCAGAGATGGCGCTAGTTGTTTAATGCTGGTTGAGTCCATTATTTAGAAAATAGAAGCGCGGCGAGGAACTCATGGATCACGCGCGTATATTCTCGACAGGCAGGCAACAGGAGTTTGCGTTAAATTGACGACACCTCCTAATAAAACTGTTTATTGACAGTTACAAAGTCATTTCACACAAGGATATTCCGTAACTGCCTGACTGCATTTTCCATACATTTCTGTCATCCTTTAAGGAAAAATACCGATTGTTCTCCTTAATCTCTTTGAGAGATTGAATTATTCTGCAGCTAGAGGTTGTTCTTAAGTTCGTCTAAGGTGTGTGGAATTTCCGTGTACACTTTATTGTATAATGCTCCCAGAGAGAATAAATCTGCAGAAAATGAAGCCAGATAGTTCGACCATCTTCATGACTGATGATATAAGTGAGTACATGACGTTATAAGAAAAATAATTAGTAGTTATTCTAGTGATGTGCACATCCAGTATTATAATCCCACCGACTTTATAACCTAGATACTTTTGTACTAAAAATCCTCAGGTCATGCTAGGAATAGTAATCTATTACTCCAGAATCTATGCTATTTATATACAATTTCTAATTTATATATTATCCCATTGTAAGCAGCAAAATCGTAGAAAGTTTAAACATACACATTTACATTTTAGAACAAATAATACTACACACGCATGTAAAACACAAAATCGCAATCATCTCTTAAGTTGACTTGACTTCACAATTGCTATTCCAGTTGGATTCCACAGAGACAACTCTGTGATCATATCTACATTGAGGCAGTATTTATGAGATACCGCTCCCAATTACAATATTATAAAATGTTAGTATAATCAATTACATATATTATATACAATTAATATGTACAATTAATGTTTATTCATATTAGTATTTAAGTTATTTGTGTATTTCATGGGTAGTGAGAAAAAAAACTGATGGACAGAAACTTTAGAAATAAACCAGAAAATGTTGATTGTGAATGTGTTTTGGGCTGGACAAAGCAACCAGATGGCCAGGTACCTATTTTATATTTTTTGCTGCAAGATGCTTTGTGTAATAAGGGACACCTCTTTAAGGTTTCTGGAAGAGCTTAACTTTGTTAAAATCTGGAGGAAAGCCGTAATATGCAACAGACTAAGAACAAAAAGTCATGAGGATGAAATAAACCAGAAAGCTCGACATAAGGGAGCCAAGGACAAAGAATAACTCAAATATAATGTCTAAGGAACAGCCAATAAGGGATCTTAGGAAAAGTATATGCACGACCCTCGGCCAATAGATAGAAATTATTCAACAATAATAGTTTGAAATGGTAGGAGATGGTCGCCGAGCGGATGAAGGAATGTTTGATCAAAGATTGGAATTTCGAGACTCGAAAGTAAGTGTCAGTTTAGCTATCAGGTAGAGTGTGATTTTAGCTATCAGGAGAGGGTAAGTTGAGCTATCGAGTGGGAGTGAGCTTTAGACGGTTGATTCGGTTATAGCGCAAGTGTGGCCTAAGAACCGCTCAACAGAACTTAAAAGGCGACCCTTAACATTGAACAACCAACACAAGAAAATAAATAGTGTCATCTCCAGTTTTGAGATTTGGGTTCATATATTACCTAATTCCCGACCCTTTTTCACCTTTGAACTGAATAGGTCACAAAATTCCAGCGCTCTACCTAATATAGCTGTGGCAAAGCGACGCTTCGAGACAGCGGCGGAGAAGAATGGAGAACTTCATTGATTCTACAAATACTATGGGCATTCTTATTAATTAAAACCAATCAATGAAGTAACAATCCTTCCTTCCCCCCATAAAACCGCTTCAACATTTATTCAGTAGGTTAATAAATGTATATAATTAAATGTATTTTCTTGAGGAGCTCTAATATCAGAAGGTGCCAGTAAACACCGCTTGAATTTGGTGAGGTATTAACTTGTGCATTTGGAGTCATGTGGTCTCTCACATGCCCATAGTGCCTACCCATGCCAAGATATCTTTTGCATACAATTTAGACCGCAACCAAATGTTTTACTTTTTGAGCTGCCCCGGCGTATCGGCAGAAGGAGTTCTGCTTTAATGAACGTGACTGGGTTTGAAGAGCATTATCCCTTTCAAACTGTACTGAACACCGAGCGTCTCGTTGCGCAATTAATGACATTATTAGGAATTTCTTAGTTCTCAACTTCACCATACAAACAACCTTGTTGTACTTATCTTGTTATCTTCTTCCATAAGAAAAACAGAAGCCCTCTAAGTGCAGTTAAGTGTCATGTGTTCTCGGTAAGAGGCCGTGTGAAAATTTTGGAAAATATCAAACGCGTATACCTATTGTACAGGAATTCTGTCACTGGACATGTTATGCACATGTCTGAGTCATTTTTTTTCTGTAGAACATTACATAAACTCTGGAACTTGGGTGTAGTGAACCATACACATCATCATTTTTGCATTTTAGTTCATTCTCAGCTTTTGTTACAGTGAACCTAAGAAACAAAACTTCCAAAAAAAGAATTATTATGTATAAACACAATATTTTATAGTTTATTGAATCCAAATGAAAGAAAAACAGAATACGTCTGCTTTTCTTCATGCAATTCAAATTTACAAAAACATTTTTTTCCCAGTTGAGAGGTAGCTTCTTAATCCCATTATCGAAGAAAGAGTAGGGTTGGGTTTCCGGTCAGCTGTACAAGAATGCTTCACATCTTCGTGGCTGTCAAATCGCGGGTCTCTCAATGCTTCTTTCGACGATCCAAACTTATTATAGTAATCCCAAAGCGATAAGTCTTGTATTCCAGTGTATTTCTTTAGGTTTTTTTTTTTTTTTCTTGTCAAAGCATTTGTGTGGGGACGGTTGTTGTCTTGGAGGAGGAGAAGAAATGCTCGAATCGGTCCTGGATGTCTTTTTTGCCAAGTATGCTTGTCTGCACCAGAAGATGGTAGCAATATGCAATATTCACTTTTCGACACTCATGAAAAAAAATCGTCAAACATAATGCCTCGGTAGTTCAGAAACAATCAAGAAATCAATCCCAGCTGATAGGTGAGTTTTTTCTTTGGCTCGGGCGAATTTCCCGTTCTTCCATTCTTTACTTGCTTTCTTTGACTCATGAGTATAGTGATGTATCTATGTTTCATCGCAAGTTGAGATTTGATGCAGAAGCGTTTCTTCTTGATATCCGGCACTGAGCCAGAATCTTTTGACACGCTTCCACATGTCAGCATTTTGATCTTCAGTAGGGATCCGAAGAACCCATATTGTCGAGATTTTTAGATAATCCTAGTCATCTGAAATTATGGATTGAACACTTCCATAATTTATCCCCACCTCAGAAGTATATCTAAAATCGTTAAACATTGGCCATATTCAATCTGACCCTCAAGGAGCTGAATGTTTGCTTTCTTTACACTCCTCCGGGGTCGACATTGGTGAATTTTATTTTCCACAATTTCTCATCCATCTTTAAAACATTCATGCCATTCCTGTGCCATTTGTGTCTTAGGCAGAGTTTTATCCCAAATTATGCCCTTAATATTTGCAAAAAAAAGTGTCAGTTTTACTTCCTCTCGCCCCAAAACTTAACTTATGCGTTTTCCAATCTAAACTGTGCTTCTTGCTCGGACATGGCGCTACTGGCAATCAAAACGGCTGCTAAAACCCTTAAAATGTAATGTTTCAAATTCGTGTCTCCCTCCGTACTTTTCACAAGCGGTAAAATCAAATCCACATTTATATTTGATTCAACCTCTCTTGATGGATATAAAACAAAATTATTAATATCACTTTAAATGTAGAATACAATAAACCAGAGGCTAAAAACCAAAGCGCAAGTGCAAAAATAGCCCTATTAAACTTACAAATAATAAAAAGCAGATTTTCTAAGGTACATAAGTATTGCGTCGTTTATTTCCATTCCTCCTGTAACTGATATTAATTATAGATATCTCAGTTATTTTAAATCCCTTAATTTACAGTAAAGCTAATTTTTGATAAATAAAAATATATAAATGTTTAAAGTGACGCTAGTAATTAATGTGTGTTTATTTCAGGTTGATGAATAAAATTTGAAGAATATTATTTTGGAAATATAATAAATATTAATTCATTTACAAGTTTCATCGTAACTTCCAGTATTTAATAATAAAACTGTTTTAATAAATTATGTATACAGTCCATAGTTAAACAACAAAACGAGATTGCTATTGGCCTAATTAGTGCATTTTCGGCTTTAAATATGTCTATTTCTTGTTGTACAGCTTGTAGAAATAAATAGAAAAATCCGACAATGAACAATCATTTGTTCTATATCAGAATACTGAGTAACATTAAGATTGTTAATATTTGAAGCAGGTATTTGCATATATGATGATAGTTGTAATGTCAAATACATAAAAAGTTTTGATGAAATAGTTCATGTGCTTATAGCTTATGCACATAATTCATTTTACGTATTCCTCTTACAGACTATGTAAGCTTGGAGCTTTGTGAAAATAGCTGGCTTCCAAACGCTTTATGAACACCTTCAAAACCAACTACTCTTTTGAGCTTTTCTTCCGTCTGACATTTCAGTTAACCTCATGAAGGCCTGCAATGTCACTCTATGTTAAGAGACGCTGTCTTGTTTACAGGTACACCGGTTTCTCATTAAACACCTAGCGTGTATTTTCAAATTTAAATATATAACATAGAAAAAATTGTTTTTCAACAGAATTTGCATATGAAACAAATTTGTTTCATATGCAAATAATAAACACTTTTGGTTCATTTTTCTAAAAAAAAAAAATTGTAAATTGTTGCTAAGAGCTATTAGTAAGAACAAATTCTGAAAGACATATAGAAGATTAGCGAAAGTTGCATTAAAACTCTTGGAATTTCAAATGGGCAGTTTTTCAGGAAAATGGAAATTCCTTGTACTCGTGTGTTAACATTGTTTATGGGTAATATAAATCGTCATACATTTTCCTCTCTTTGAACCAAACTAGTCGGTCCTGGTGGTGTAGTGGTTACCATACTTGCCTCCTACACCCAAGATCGCGGGTTCGAACCCAGCCAGAACCGATGGATTTTTTCGGGGCGTAAAAATCCTAAGTATGGCTTCCTTCGTGTCGTACATTTACGGCACAATAAAGAACCTCAAGCCTGAAAGAGAGGCCTCTGAGCAAAATTTGTCGGCCGTTTCACGCCCTGAGTTGAATGGGACGCTGATGACCTGAACTGTTAAAGAGCGTCCATAAATAAATCATTCAAAAAAAAAAGGGGGGGGAACCAAACTCGTCTTTGTTGCCCAATATACGAGCGTGTATTGCGTTTTGATTTCTATGTTTGTGAAGTTAAAAAATGTAGAAAACGGAATTTTAAAAAGAAATATTAATTATAAGCATGCGTATTGCACTTTGTGTTTACTTTACCTATCTTAAGAGTCTTCATTGTGGAAGCTTAGTTATAAAGTGAGTACAGAAGGGACATTTCTAATGAATATACCAGTATTACTAGAGATAAAAGGAAAACTGGTCCTTACAAGGAGAGACAATAGAAATGATAGATCATTTGCTCTTCATTTTGGTATGTCAAAAAGTATTGAAAAATGGAAGTTCAATAGCAAAAGATTTAATAATGAAGGAACTACGCAAGGTACAGGCTGTACATGGTTCTTGATGGCGTAACTATAAATATTAAATATGACAGAGAAATCCAAGGGCTAAATATATTAGTATGCTAATAGAATTTTATAGTAACAAAATCTATAACAATTTAATGGAATATACTAATCTTCAATTTCCATATAAATCGTTTACGTATAAGTCAAATATCTAGTTTTCTAAAATATGCACGTGAGTAATATATTCTTCATTTGAATTGCAAATGAATAAGGCTGTAATTTAATTTTACACACATTACAGCTGATATAACTCAAAATATAGACGTATTTTACCATACGAACTTCTTTTACCCATACAACTAAACCATGGTGGAGATATTATTTAGATAACCGCTCCAATGTGGAGCATAACCATGCAAGAAAAAAGGCAATAAAATTTAATAATACCATTTAAAAATACTTCCAAACCGCAAAAAACTGAATAAAATTAACTTCAATTAATATTCCCTCTCCGTTTCTTTTTTTTTTTTTTTTTTTTGTTTGGTTTGTTTTTTTTTCCCCCTCTTCTTCTTGTTTTTTTTTTTTTTTTTTGCTGTTTTGGAAGGAGGGTGCATAAAAGGCTATTCTGGTTGAATGTATGCAGAGAGAGTCTTAATAACAGGTAATTATGATGCAAACTTAATTTAAATATTATACAGTGCAATCATTGAGAAACGTCGCGAAAAGTTTGTGCTCGAAAATACTTCAAGCCACAAACCTCATGTTACTATGGCTGCAATTGATAAAGCAAGATCTCTCCTGATAGAAATTTCTGCTTGCTCTCCATATCCAGCATCCATTTACTTTAGGCTGTTACCAAAATTGTAAAAGAAATAATATGGAGAAACTTTTTCAAGATAATGGAATCGTGGACATTTGCAGAGATTGAACTACTCGCTGTAGAAATATTAAAGCATTACTGAGAGATTTGCATCAGTCTTCAAGGAGAATGTGTTTAAATATGAGGAATAACTATAAAATATTAGGTCACCTAGGAATGGATCAGCGACAGGCAGCAAAGTCATACCGACATCATCATTTTATATCAGTAATATCCGTTTTTATCCTAAACTTGAATTTGCCTTCAATGGTATCTCATGACATGCCATATGGCATTAAAAAAATATTGCTATCTCTAGTATTGCATTTGTCTCAATTGGCTCTGTTGCTCCTAGTGGTGTAGTGCTAACCATACTTGCCTTCTAAACCCAAAATCGCGGGTTCAAACCCGGCCAGGATCAATGGATATTTTTGGGCGTAAAAATCCTAAGTATGCCTTCCTTCGGAAGGGAAGTAAAGCCGTGGGTCCTGTGTCGTACATTTACGGCACGAAAAAAGAATCTCATGTCTGAAACAAGAGGCCTCTGAGCAAACTTTGTCCGCCGTTTCACGCCCTTAATTGAATGGGACACTGATGACCTGAGATGTTAAAGAGCGTCCGTAAATAAACCAAATTAAAAAAAAATCAATTGGATCTGACCGGCGCCATTACAGACAATCTCATATTTGGATCATGTCGTGTCGCTGCATCATGTGAGCTCTCGAGTCTGTTGCATTGCGTCGTTGTTCTGACTGAACGCATTTAGAACAACTGAGAGCGAATCAATCGTCTCATACCGCGTCTCTGTGTAATTGCACCCTTAACCTATTTTACCTCAGGCATCATCTAAGCGATTGTGTTAGAAGTGAAGTGCTCGCTGAAATCTGTTAATCGACGATGTTACGATTGAACGTAATACATAACGGGGTTTCTGCAGTGTGAACTGAACGGCAATTTTCTATGGAAAAGGAACTGCTACCAGAATATTAGGACTTATTCGCAAAAGGATTGCAAAGATTTTGCAAGATGTGAAAAACGTTAGCGACATATTGCCATAGGCTTCCGCGGCCGGTGTCTATGATCTTTGATCTGACAAATATGCTATTAAATACTCTACAGATGTTGATAATGTTAAACCTTGTTAATTCCCCCCCCCCACACTCTCATTTCTAGTTTCATCTGTTTCCATGCATGACGTTACCTTCGATACTCAATTTTATCACCGTCACTTGTCTTCTTGCCATAGAAGGACTCCACGAGTCCGAAATATAGCGATCTCATGTGTGACTTTTTCTTTGTGTTTTATATTTTTCTGCTATAATAATTACTGTTAATTTATATATATATATATATATATATATATATATATATATATATATATATAGAAGGTGCCAAAATGTATACACACTTTAAGCAAAGAAACAACTGTGTTAATATAACAAAATCGAATTCACACAAACAGAAAATGATGGGCACTAATCATCTTAGACTTTTACACTTACAACAGTTGCTCAAAATGTCCACCATCGGCGTCAATACACTTCTGTGTACGTTGAACTACTCATTGAGTAATGTTTGCGAAAGTGTCCCCAGCGATTGCAGCACATGCCGTTTCAATTTATTCCCGAAGTGTAGCTGGTTTTCTGCGGTATACAACATCCTTAAGAGTATCTCGTAGGTAGAAGTGGAACGGAGCTATATCTGGAGAAAGCGGTGAAAACTCAATCCGGCCTATCCAATGCCTTGGAAGATAGTTATCAAGGTACGCACGTACACCACGGTGGTAGCGTGGTGATCTGTAGATCTTTCCTTGTGAACATCGCATATGGTACCATGAGTCTCAAATTTGTCTCGAATGCGTACATTGGTTCTGTTCTGTATACTCGTCTCCATTGCCTTTGAACTTCAACAACACACTCAATTTTCCAATACCACTTCAAAATTGCTTTCCGCTGTTCAAGCGATAATCTTCGCTCCATTTTGTTGTAGCAAGGCTAGCATTACGTAATGTGAGCCACATAAGTTTACAGAACATTATACGATTAACTTGACTTCTTTTGTTCATTGATGATTTACGATAATCTTGGCTTCATTTGTTCATTGTTGATTTACCTGTCACGTAGCAACGTTCTCACAATGTATGAGAGTCATATCTGTTCACAGAACAGATGCATTCTCGATTTATATCGTCTCAGCTGCGACCCGTACATTTGCTCCTCAATGTCCCTCCTTCCACCTATCGCTAGACTACATCACCCAATCTAATTCAAGGTCACGTTATATATATATTGATCACTCATATACCGATCGCTTTTACTTTATTGAAATATATTGTGTAGTTTAGAAATTATAATTGCCGTAAAACTGAAAATATGTCGGTGTACCTTCTGGTATGGTACTCTAGTATTGCATCGAACTTCAGACATATTCACGTCAAAAAGACTTTAACACATGAATTGAGACTCGTGGAAATATGTAATTTCCCCTCGCGTTCCGTACCAGTTGATTATTATCAATAAGGCAGGACAATGCTGACTGCAGTAATACTCCCACTCCTTGTAACTCATAATTATCCATGTCACCACAGGTCGACCTCTACCAACGAGAGGGTTCTAAAGATAGTACCTTCCATCAATAACATACCATTCATAAGCATTCTTCATAATATGCAGTGGTTATGTCCAAATACATAGATACTTCATAACAAGATAGATTCAGCCTATTCCATCCCTTCCCACCGCCACGGGTGGCCGAGGTCGTTAAGGCGCGGACTTGTGAGCGGGAAGTCTGGGATTCTAATCCCACCAGGACCGTCCTCCCTGACTAAGGTTTTTTCCATGTTCTACTCAGTCCTCATAAATGGTAAATGCCGGGGAGGTAACCTAAACCTAGGCCTGGAACGTTTTCTTCCTAAAATAAAAATATCCTTTCCCAATTGATCATTTCATCTCATGTATCATCAGTGTCCACCGCCTGTTGTGCCTCAGTAGTAAAAAGGGCGTTAAACACCATTAAAAAAAACTCCATTCGTCACCCTCAGAGGCAACAATCTAGAGGAAGACACCAACATGAGAGTCGAAACGTCGAAGAGAGTTACTTGTTTTAAATCCAAAAAATCCAATAAGAAATACTATAATATAATGCCGTAGTATATAAAACATTAAAATGTAGTATAAATGATTTAAATCATAAAATGTCATGCAAAAGTTATAATTTTTTCCATTATGGACAAAAATGAATATAATAATGTTCATTTTTGAAGTCAGTGAACCAGGCTACGATTTATATGTATGTACACATTTCCTGAAATTAAGGAATAAAACAATAACAACATCTGTGCCCGATTTCAATGCATGATAATTTAGTCAGTTTGTTAAATCGTGAGGTTTAAGATAAATTACCAATAAGGAATTTTGTTCAGAAACCAAAAACAGGGTGCTCTAATAAAACTATAAATAATTTACAAAACGATAAAAGGTGTAGTTAATATTATTGGTACTTAGCCAAGATATAAGGGCAAAGGAAAACAATATCCACTGCAAAATCATCCTTCAGGAGATAAACTAATCGCTTAATTTTATAATATTCATAGAATCAGAACTTTATTTAGTAATATTCTCTGGTTAATTTTGAGTGCAATTGTTTGCTATTCATTCTATTAAAATCCGTACGTCAGAACACTTGCATTGCAATCAGAGTAATTCAAAGCCTTTATCCTTCATTCATTTTATTCCTTGCAAAATGGCGGTCATAATTTAAGATTGTGGGTTTTAGTGAGTTTTTTAGATTTGGGCTTGCAACTGGGTAATTTTGCAGTCTGTGTGGAAAAACGAGGCTGAAACATGTTTACAAGTTGGCTAAGCTGTCGTGGTGCCGACCTGTTGCGCATATTGAACTACCTAGGGCAGGGTTAGGGTGTGGTTTGAATGGCAATGGTGGGGAGAGGTATATCCGACCCCATCATACCAGCTGTCATATATCTGTGAATAAATCATCCGTGTCTACTTCCTCAGCAAATAATATGCATAATAGCATAACAGTGATCTGTGTAAGCGGATTTGAGGTTTACTGGTGATGGTGCGAAAACCACTTAAAAGCTGGAATAACATGCTTTAAGAACGGACTTGGAACATAGATCATAACATATTTACTTATTAACAAATATATAATAAGATTACAAGGCTAACTGCTCTAATTTTTAACACATTGAGTAAATACACAAATATTACACAGAAATGTTACGGACGCAAACTTTCACCTTTCTGTTAATTGAAAATAAAAACTACATACATGTACTACTCCTTTTCATATAACAATAATGCATTTGACTGCCTCAGTGGTCTAGTGGTAGCGTTTGCGATTATTAATATGGAGGTCTTGGGTTTGATTCCCAATCAGGTGAAGTTATATGATTAAGGTACTTTTCGGAGTTTTTTTTTTTTACCCTGTAGAGATGAATTCCAGATATCTTTAAGGCGCTAAGAACACCGAGCTCATCTGCGCCATTATTTACTTATTTCATTCATTCCTACGAACTTACACCTATAGTGTTCAGCGCTCAATATACAAGCGTCGCGAGCAGACCAATGCAGTCAAGGCGGTAATTAATAAAAACTATTTAAAAATGCTTATTTTA
This sequence comes from Metallyticus violacea, assembly GCA_030762175.1. Classification (NCBI taxonomy): domain Eukaryota; kingdom Metazoa; phylum Arthropoda; class Insecta; order Mantodea; family Metallyticidae; genus Metallyticus; species Metallyticus violacea. Next base: position 125,683,570 of record CM060833.1, on the reverse strand, counting down.
AATCTCGAAAAGTATATCGCATATTAGAATTTGTCTACGTTTTTAGAAGTTCCTTTAAAGTAACTGACAAATAATCCTCAGAAATGCAAATATCTCTTAAAAAAAGAAAAAAGAACTTAATTATTAATGTGATGATTACATCAAAGAAGAATTTGCAAATAAATTACACGATTTTGATGGTGTTTAATGCGTAATGTTTTCCAAATATCATTACACTTCTAATTTTAACCGACTCAATGGTACAATTTATTTCCCAACATTGCCAACCACAACTGTTTCAGAGAGTAAAGTAGCATTGGTGTAGCAAATAGAAAACTAGAGAAAATGACGCATTCTAGGTGACTCACAATAGCTAAATGCATACTTGGATTGTATGTATCATGTACGAGTCCCTCGAAATGTTTTATCATTTGTTAATGGGATTTTTAATAGTGTTTAACGCCCGTTTGTACTACAGAGGCACCACAGGAGGTGGACACTGATGATACATGAGATGAATTGATAAATTGGGAAAGGATTTAGGAAGGAAACGTTCCAGGCCTAAGTTTAGGGTACCTTCCCGGCATTTGCCATTTTAGAGGACTGAGGAAAACTTGGAATAAACCTTAGTCAGGGAGGACGGTCTTGGTAGGATTCGAACCCCAGACCTCCCGCTCACGCGTCTTAACGACCTTGGCCACCCGTGGCGGTAGATTACACTATGCCTCTAGTTGAGACATTAGCAACTTCCAGTATACTACTTACGAATTTCCTGCTATTCCTTCTTGTAAGATGTTTCGTTCGCTCTATGCCTCCACTAAAACATTTTAACTTCCAAACTGCTCGTAATAGACGTAATAGAGTGATATTTGACGCAGAGATACATTGCAGTATAAAGAGCATGGTAGGTGTTGAAAGCGGTTGCCATTAGCATCAGGATATACCAAAGACGACTCTTCATATTACAGAATACATTGAACAACACACTGAGATACTCAACGTCAAAATTTCCCCAAATGTTTTCTTGCAATGGCAGGATAGTCCTTGATTAGTTCTGATACACATTTCCTTTAAGCACAGCCATAAGAAAAACTCTGATGGGGTAAGTTCAGGCGACCTTGGTGGCCATTGTTCTTTAATAACCACACGATCTTGAAACAAATTTAGCCCTACTGACACTGATGGTGTGGCAGGTGACACAATTATGCTGAAAGTAGCCAGTACACAGTTTCTCTTCGCAAACTCATGACATTTTCCATTATGCTCAGTATCCATCGGTTTATGGAGGTAGAACTTGTTTCAGCAACAGAAAGCACCACAAGCTCATTTTTCCAGTATGAAGAAATGTCTCATGCACCGTTGAGAATTCTCACCAGCCCCAATATGGGAATTACAAGAACTTAGTAGATAATCCTGAGATAGTTTTTTATTAAACAGGATGAAGTTTCATTGATGAGTTATAATTAATTGATATATTCGAAGTGTTATATAGAATTACAGACGTTCTCCATCTCTTCTCCCGCCGCTGTCTCGAAGTGTCGCTACGCCACAGCTAGGTTCGGTCCAGCGCTGGAATTTTGTGACCTTTTCAGGTCAACGAGAATCAGGCAATAGATAAACACAAGCCTTGGAATTGGAGACAACACGATTTATTCACTGTTTACTTCTAGGACTCGCCTTTGAGTTCTGACAATGTTAAGTGATTCCTAGATAACTCTTGTACTATTTGAACTGACCTGATATCTGGCTGATTGATAACTCACTGAGTTCAGCTGTTGGTAACTGACTACTTGTCTAATTACACCGTCTATAATTGAATAAACTATCTGTGATTCTCCTCGCTATAATTCTCTGTTCACTGTGTGTCTTCTGATAGCTGAACTCTGACTTATTTTCCTCTCCCGATAAATAAACTCTGAACTCCTCTCGGCGCCTCGTAATCACAACCTTTTATAAACTATGTCCTCGTTCGGTAGGTAAGTCATCTCGTACCTTTCAAAATACCATTATTGAATAATTTCGGTAGCCATTTCCTCTATACGGCTAGCTATTGTCCATGGCGCGTGCATATAATTTCCCTTTGTTCCCCTATTTGATGTTCCCTTAGGCATTATATTCCTTATATACTGTTTTTTTCACCCTTGATTCCGTTACGTCGGTCCCTATTAGTTATTCCATCCCCAAGGATCTGTTGCATCAGCAAGTATTATTCAACGGTTGGTCCTAGATTTTAACAAAGCTAAACTTTTTTTTATTAGTGTTTAACGCTCGTTTTACTACAGAGGCACTGCAGGCGTTGGACACCGATGATACATGAGATGAAATGATATATTGGGAGAGGATTTTTTAAGGAAGGAAACGTACCAAACCTAAGTTTAGGGAACCTATCCGGCATTTGCCATTTATGGAGACTGAGGAAAAACTGGAAAAAATCTCAGTCAAAGAGTACGGTCCTGGCGGGATCCGAACCCTAGACCTTCCGCTCACGAGTCCGCGCCTTAATGACCTTGATCACCCATGACGGTGCTAAGCTTTCTGCCTTGCCACATAATAGAGGGATTTCTGACCTGTTCCGTTTCCCTAACAATTTTCATAAACTTTATTGACAACCCTTCTTACACAAAACCTCTTACAAAAACGCATAGAAAAGATGTACAGGGCCATTTGGCTCTTTTGTCCAGTCCAAAACACAACACTTCCTAATTTATTTCTGAAGGCTTTGTCAACAAGTTTTTTCTATTACCCATGAAATATACAAAATAACTTAACTACTAATATGAAACTATATAAACTGTACACGTTAATTGTAATAATATTTATAATATATGCAATTGATTATACTAATATCGGTAATATTTTAATTGGGAGGGACGGCATCTCATAAATACCACTTCAGTATCTTGTTGGAGAATCATTTCTAGTCCAATTTTGCGGATGTACTTTAACCATTGTTAAAATGAATAACAGTAACATTGTGTATTTTGTTCGTGGAAGGGGTTCAAATCTTGCACAGCATTAACACAGCATGCTTGCAGCTCTAATTTTTTCCCAGCAGGTTGAAAAGTGATTGCGGATATTCCTTTCTCCTGCGACAGTTGAAGATCCTGCAATCGATCTTCATGCACATTAGAGACATACGGGATAGAGAGTAGCATCGCCACTTGTTTTTTCCGTACCGATTTTTTTCATCACCAAGCTATGCCCGTGTCAAGTCTAACTAAAGTATTATTATAGTTTTAAAGTTATAGCATCATTGAAACATCCGATATGTAGGCATTGATAATACTGTTTTACTTTAAATTCGAAACAGCAGTGGATTTTGCCTGAACTTTTCTGCAAACTTTATAAATATGGTTTGTCTTTTGGTAAAGGAAATATCTTAAAAGTCCTTTGATGAGCTCCGCGAGTGAACGTATGTAAGGGCAATCTAGTTGAGATCCGAGTTGTATGTGTGATCAATTAATAAGAAAGCATACAATACGCATGCAAATATAGGACCTGAGCACGGCCACTACTAGTTTTTTTTTTTTTTGATTGATTTATTTATGGACGCTCTTTAACATCTCAGGTCATCAGCGTCCCATTCAACTCAGGGCGTGAAACGGCCGACAAATTTTGCTCAGAGGCCTCTCTCTCAGGTTTGAGGTTATTTTTGGTGACCTAAATGTACGATACGGGACCCACGGCTTTACTTTCCTTCCGAAGGAAGCCATACTTACGATTTTTACGCCGGAAAAAATCCATCGGTTCTGGCCGGGTTCGAACCTTGGCTTTAGGAGGCAAGTATGGTAACTACTACACCACCAGGACTAACACCCCACCAATAGTGTTAAGTATTGAGAAATAACTTCGCATACAAGAACTTTCTGAATAACTATCAATGTAATAGTCTGACACAATGATATAGGTACTGTAACTAGTTCAAAGTCCAATTAAATATTATTTTTTTAATTTATCTTCAAATAATATGTCCAAGTTTTATACATGAATGAAATGTATTGTACGTTTTGGTGTATAGCTTTCAGTGTAATTAATGTTGTATTTTCTTATTATTTTAGGTAAGTCTGGGGTATTCTTGGTGACGAAAAGAAAGAAATCCATTAGGTGAGTCTCAAGTAATAAAAGTATTAATTAAAATGAACTGTAATTTCAATATTATTGCCTATATTTTTATATTATTCTTGGTAGTACCCAAAAAAACAAGTTAAGTGTTCAAAATGAATCATTAAATTTAGAGAATTTTCCCCAAAGGTGCATTGAGATTATAAGTTTAAAAGTACCATATATTATTATTCTTTTCATATTAATCGCATTAATTAATTAATTATTACCTAAACATTCTTGTGAAAAGAGAAAAGTTAATAGTGAAATAACCCCTTTGCATCTACATAGAACAAGATTCTGTACGGGATATACTTTGGCAGAAGAGTAAAACGTACTTGCCTCAGATCCTTTGACTGGGTTCATATTGTATAACTTTCTTATATCTCAGTTCCAGTTCCACCTGAGGTTAAATGCTCATCTTCTCGCGTTTCAGAATTTGTTAAGTTTTAAGTTCTTCCATCTCGCCTCTTTTTTTTTTTTTTTTCAAGTATATTTGGGAATTAAAAGTTACAATTTTCTCTAAACTTTTGTTATTAATATCACATTATTACCTTCTTATTTTAATATTTATGTATATTTCTAGCTTACTTTCATTGTTTCTTATATAAATTTAATGTATTCCTGTTTGAAACTGTCCAGGATAAACTGCAGACACAAACGTGATGGTTCCCTCAAGTGTTTATTTCTCGAAGGACACCGTTCGCAATAGAGCATGTTCCTGCAAAGTGAACTGGCACGGTTCAATGTTTAGATGTGTATTTCTTCAGACAGCACAAAAATCTCATAAAGTACTTTAAGGATATGTATGACATTAGTCCTCGCTCCTGACTACCAGATATGGGATCGTACAAACTTCATCAAACTTAAGTAACAATATGCGCACATATGCTTTTTACAAAACGGGATACTTTGATCAGGAGCCAGGTTCATTCCATATGATTATACAGTTCTATACATTTCAGAACCCCTTGTTCTGTTATGACCACTGTTCTTTTCATTATTATGTCTTCTATGCCCAGTATGTGAACCAGTTTTGAATTATTCATAATAACGTTGCATTATTATATCTTTCGAATCTGGTCATAAACTTTGAAATTTTACATTATCGACAGTGCTCCTTCATTTGCATATATTTTGTCCTCAGATTAAGCGAATTTGCTGTTACGGGGCACATGCACGCTCCAAATGCAAGGTCAGCCATCCGGAAGAGTGAGGAGTTATGGGTTGACGTTTAGTACAGAAAAAAAGTTTTCATTTGTTGCATCTTCATAAAAGTCGAATCATCTGCTCTGCGTCACAGAGCATTTTGTAAACTCTTTCTTGAACTTTATCCACCTACCATTGTATAACAAAACTAAAGGATCGGTATGGCACCAGATGGAACCGAGGACATCACGTTCTGACAATGGAAAAGTTTGATTTTATCGCTCTTCATTAGAACGTTCTCCACGAAAGTTTCTTAGCTAGCATAAAAAATGGAAGTCTTTAATGGTGAACACCACAGCTATATAATTACTGAAATTTTCGTCATGCAAAACAGAAGTACAAGCCTTAAAAGATAGTGCAATTTTCCATCTTGTTTCTCGAATTAGTATTGCGCAAATACAAAACACGCAAAATACTGGACAACACAAAATAAGACTCATATATGAAATAAAGTGCTAGGCGACCGCGCGAGGACTAGATTGTGGGCAGGTGGACGGTATGTGCCCGGCGCCACGGTGATGCTGAGAGCGAGCCCGGTTAAACTGCTAACCTGTTTTTTTTTTTCTCACTGTAAGATTCCTTTGTAAATATTGGGTTAATAATGAAATTATATAACAATAAGGCCATTGCCTTCTTCTCCTGTCGGTCCTGGTGGTTTAGTGGTTACCATACTTGCCTCCTAAACCCAAGATCGCGGGTTCGAACCCGGCCAGGATCGATGGATTTTTTCGGGGCGTAAAAATCCTAAGTATGGCTTCCTTCGGAAGGGAAGTAAAGCCGTGGGTCCCGTGTCGTACATTTACGACACGATAAAGAACCTCAAACCTGAAAGAGAGGCCTCTGAGCAAAATTAGTCGGCCGTTTCACGCCCTGAGTTGAATGGGACGCTGATGACCTGAGATGTTATAGAGCGACCATAAATAAATCAATCAAAAAATCCTTCTTCTCCTACTTCTACTTTCATCTATTTGGTAGTTTAATTTACTTCAACCTTAGCTCACCGCATTCTTGGTTGTGCCTGTATGACGCTTTTGCTCTTGGTTAATATTGTATGATTTGTTTTGCAAGTATTTTAGAATTAATTATATTTAAATATGCTACTGATGTATATATGTACGCTAAAATGTTGTTCGTTTATAAATACCAAGGAATTCTCTCATCTTTATATACCTGGTGACCCAGTAAAACGGTAACGGAAGATCGTAGTCAAAGTAATTTTTACAAAAGAAAAATGTTATACATGACATTCCATGAGCTAAAGGAGCCAGACTTCTTATCAGGAGTTCAGTTTTGTGCTGTGCTACGCTCAATATTGAAGCCGGAAATAAGGCTGCCTTTAATAATTTAATTAAAAGGCTGCAGAGTGATATTTATAAAGGCATTATATTTGATAAGGATAATTGTTATGCATATGTATAAGAAAATCATTTTGAGATAGGTATAACAGGAATCGAAGTAATTTGTAACTTGTATGTCATTTAACAGGTAATGGTATTTCACAAAAGGGTTTTGTATACATTTTGTGTAAAACATGTTAGAAAGAGAATGTATACCTGACGCCTCTCCACTCACTGGCCGCTCCTTAGACAAGGCTGAAGAAAGGGTAAACTATCTTTTGTTAGGTCACGAACCTTCTACCCAGGAAATACTTAGGAGTTGACAATAAGAGAAACATGTGGCCGTAAAGGGACAGTATTTAACAAAGTCAGACTTAAAAATATTTTAAGAGAAAATGAAAATGTCAGAACGGAGACGAAAATGTTTTATTACAGGAAAGCCGAAAACACGTGCGTTATCTCCGGGAACATTTAGGAATCTACAAACTAAGCAAGGCAAAAGATTTTCAATAGAAATCAGAATGTAAGGAAAGGGCCGAAATTTATGACAGCTTGTTCTGGGAAAATTCAAGTTCGTGGGAAGACGTTAGATCAGGGGGGGGGAAGAATAATTCTAGCCAATGGTCTTCGGATAAAAGTTAACGAATCAGGAGAACTTAGATATAAATAAATAATTTTAGGATAACCAATGATGAAAGTACAACACGAAAATAGATAAAATACGAGGGAATTTAATTTAGCGAAAGGCGTGGCGATGTAGTAGAAAAACTAGAGTACAGAAGGCAGAGAGCAATTCACGCATTCGGTAGAGACACATTCAGAGGCGCATTTCACACTCGTAGAAGTCGGACATTCATAGATTCACATTTAGACATTCAGTAGAAATACATTCACAGATTTATACTCACACATTCATAGATTCAGAGGGACATTCAGACATCCAGATATTCACTCAGGAAGCCAGTCTAAGTGAGTAGCGAAGTCAGTGGCGAACAGTCAGGAAGTATTTTAATGTGAATAAAATATTTTAAACAAAGTAAACCTTGTGTATCTTTTGGGCAACACATTTCTCGTTCCCGTGGATCTATACTGATCCCGAAACACTCCAGTGGACCCTGAGATCAAAATTCAACAGAATTGGAGCAAACGACGTCATCAGTGAGCAGCCCGGGCAGACTTCGAAACCACCATCAGCTCAGCGATCAACTACAACTACGCCCCCGCACCCTTCAATTACTGCTCCAATATGTATCAAGATTCCGAGTATTTCCAAAACTGGTGGTGGTCTAACGACCACCGTTTTTTTGATGTACTACTGAATGGCGATATCAGTAAGTAAGTAAAAGCTCGTTTTCTCTATTGCGAAACATCGGATGAATAATCACAGAGAACATTGCAATCGCAGAAAGCAACATGCAGGCCCCACTTGTCTTCCCTCGGTATCAATGGTCCGTACTTCATTGAGGAAACAGTATTAAAGTCACATCATAAATGAAGCAAAGAGCAATAATTGAACATTTCAGGTAGTTTTGGACATATTTTGTGCGCTGAACAACCTTGATGTGCACAAGCAATTTGAGCCACTCCCATATTGGTCACGGAAAATGGAATCAGCTGTTTCCCAGTCACTGGACTTCCAGACACTCAAATTTTCCATATTCTTCACGCAGTCCTGATTTATCATTGTGTGACGCGTTTTTGTGGATATACTGAAAGTGTTTCATACCCACTTCTCATGGTCTAGACGAACTGTGTGGAAACATCGAAATAGTTCGACATAGTGTAACAGGGAGTAGTGTGATACTATGATGATAAACCGTACGAAACATATAGAACACATAGTTATACGATAAGTGAAGGGGAAAATGCGGAGGGGTTAATTACCAGCCCCAATTAAACATGGAAGTGATTGATAATGTCATAAAGGAAGCTACCTATCAAAGAAACCTATGGTATTTATTTTAGTTTTGGGGAATGGAGTGGAAGGATTTTAATAGGCTCTCAGGGTGCGTAAGGGGGATGCTGAAGAGGTATTATAAAGTACGAGGCTTTTAGTACACTTCATGAGTTCCTCCTCAAGGCTCTTCCTTCTTCGCTACCCCCACGAAACCTCCGTGTTCCGCTCCTCACTGGTGTTGAAAACGAATGAAAGATTCCTTAACCGCTCTGTCTGTGATGTAATTGAATGTCACGTCTCCAAGTCGCCTCAGCGCTCCACGGATAGGAGAAGGAAAAGCAGTAGTTCAGTTAGAACGCTCCCATTAAAATTGATCACTCGAAGTTACTTTATTTAATATTCACATAAAATAAATGTTAATGCTCTGAATAACCACTGCGTTACACTATTAGGTTTTGTGTGTCTTTCAACACGGTTGTATCCTGTTATGCAACACTCGCTCGTCCTGAATCTCTGAGAGTGCTTCAACTTATTAACATACCGTACTTAATCAACAGAACGTGGTTAGAGTACGACTTATTTCACACTGTTATCATGTACGCTATCGAAGAACGTAATAAGAATGTCTCGTGGACTTCCTGCTACTTTCTCAAACTACCCGCTCTACTGACAAATTATCCAAGAACCGCCTCGAATTGCCGGGGCCTCGCTGTTTTATCAAAAGCTCATGACGCTGTAAATATTAGGCGTCGCAATTTTTAAGCATTATGGGAGCGACTTCTTTCCTCCCCATTGGTTTCTGGATTCTCTTGTCATTGGTCATTATTTCGGGCTTCTAAAACTGCCGCTGCTCTTTCTCCAAAGGTTTCTGATCTAAACTTATGCAATACACACAGTAAGACGTGTTCATATGTTCTTGAGGAAGGGACTAGGGTTCGAACTATTACAAAAGTGTTCCTCCTTTCTTTGTCTTTGGAAAATTTCCATCCAGGGTTTTTACGATCTTTGCCTGGCAAAGCGGCCATAAATCCATTGAGATGTTAATCAATCTCGCTCTCCTCCACCTTTTTACATGCACAAACATTTTATTTCATGCTTTCTCTTCCGAGGAAAATACAAGCTTAGGCTTTCCAAAAATATGAGATAATTACTAATATATATTACACTTGAATACCACCAATCTTAATTACTATTTATGTTTCTCTTGATAATAACACTTCCGTCTCATAAGTAATCCTTGTTTACAAATGTTTATTGAAGTATTTCGGTTATCTATTTTTCCGTGTTCACTCTCTGTTTTCTGTTATAACTTTTTATATGTAAAAATATTTTAGTTATGCTGTTATTTAATTTATTTTTTATATTTTCTAAGTATCCAAGTCTTTGAACTATAGAATAAACAGCTATTAATTTATAGTATAGTATTTTAATTGTGTCTCTCTGGCTATTTTTACTCTTAAGTTGTATTTATTGTTCCACAAATTTAAATTTTCATTATGAACGAATCGACATCAATACTTTGCAAAGTATTCTTTCCTATAATAATATGTTGTCGCTCTTCAAATCCTATAGCATTTTCTCTAATGTAAATGATACATAATTTGCGTTATTTCAATACATTGAGTTTATCATTTATTAGCAAATTATGAAAACTGTATAGATAAAAGCTGCTGCATAACTAACACCATCTGACTGCAAAACGTACATTTTGTCTCTTTCGTAAAAATTATAACAGTAAATTATCAGTAAAGCATAGAAAATGTTTTAATTATTTAATTCTATATTAACGTTGTGAAATTCTATGACAGGAGCCAATGGTGAATTAAGTTCAATAGTGATTCTGCAAATCAGTGTAGATTCCTTTGTGTCAAACGTTACCTGGCGTACGTATTTTAAGGATGAGATGAGCTCTCTAACTGAATACGGATATTGTGTCTCCATAAATAGAGCTTAATTCCCCAGTATTGGCCTTAATTGAGGTACATAATTTTATGTCGATCAACAGGGGCTTCAGAGCTTTGTATTAATTAGAACATCAATTGATCCGACAGTGAGTCCCATTGGGTTGCTGATCATTTTGGAAAATGTGAACACATCCCAGAGGTGCCCACGTGTGGCGTACCGAACATGAATACCAAATGGAAAATGATGGTAGATGAGCGGTAGACAGATATGTACATAACAGAATAGGTGAAAAGTCCATTAATTGACATTGGCAGCCAAATAACTAGTGCTGAGAGAAGGGAAGGGTAATGAAGGCCTTTCAAATCGGAATCAGAATGCAATACACGAAAAGTGATAATTTAACTCGGCTAGGTCTAAATGGTAGTGCGCTGTCAAAAGTGTAGTCGGCAGTACGGATCAATTGCAACGGCTCATAAGTACTTAAAGTTTGACAGCAAAATATTTTGCGCATATTATTGGAATCTCTATGTATCTTAATTTAAATACATATGTTGATTAATTGAATTTTATGCGGCTTGTCATGATATTATAACAAAATTATGATATAGAAATTCGAACTCGCATTGTATACAAGGAACTCTTTTGCAAGTTTAATGCAGTATGCGATTTACTTTGACAATGTTATTGCTAAGTGCTAGTTCGGTAAAAAGGGAGCTTCATGGGTGGTAATATTATGCCTTCTCTTTCTGAGCGTTCTTTTGTTATTTCATTGTTTTTATTTGTTTAATGTTTATAGCGAACAGTATGTGTATTATACAATATGCTCAAAATATTGCCACCCTCTCTCAGGCAGGCTAAGGAAACATGCTGAAGCTAATGTTAGTGCATACTGAATATGTATTGCTGGCATCCAGTTCAGTGGATTGTTTTTTTAAATATTATTAATCTTCGAGGCCACAAATCAGTACTAATTTTCTGTTTCACTTAAAGTTTATGTTAAATGTATGAAGTCGACCATCTTATATTAAAAATTTAGTATTTTAGCATTAATATGAACTTTACATATATCTGAGAACTAGGGGTCTCTTCAAATAATAGATCGGATGTGTGTTACACACCAGACCCCAATATTGTGGTTGCGCAGAGGGAATAAAAAGGCAGCATTGGGATTTACAGTACTCTAATTCCTATTGCTTTGAGTATTAATTTATTCCAGTGGGAGTTTTAACCTGGTACTGGATTCACAATTAATGCGCTCCATTTTACTCTTTTACTTTAATATATAGCTTGAGATCTGAGAAATAAAGTGTATATCTGAACTCATTTCTGAAGAAACGTGAACTTATTTCCCTTTTCAAATTACAGATTCAATTGCAGTAAAAGGAAAGATTCTCGAAGTGCAACTGCTTATTATGTGCGACTCTGGCCTGCTGCCCCTTTGTACAAACCAATGAGCTTAGCAGAGAGTATGAAGACATGTTCAGTCTTAGTAATATGCATTTATTGAGATAAATGTTATTGTTATTTTTCTCCAACGCTTAGAGATTAAAGATAAAAAGGACACGAGGCCCATTTTCCCAACTTAATTTATTTTGCCATACTTGCATGTTAATTCATGAAAAATATCAATTAATGTGAATAAATATTTTTAAAATCAGTAAACAGCAATTTACAAAATAGTAGAAATAAAAACTCTTATGGGAAATTCCACATTTCCGTCCTTACAACGAAGATAAACTAGATGACGTGGCATGCGACTTTGCTTAGGAACTTTCCTTAGAAATCTTTAGCCTGCAACAAATTACTAAGTGTAAAGACATGGTAGTACATTATCCAGACAAACAAGAGATTCAAATGTTTACAAGTTACACATTCTCAATAGTGACGAAATAAAGTAATGGGTTTCAGAGAGGGCATTTGAACCCACAATCTTCAGTGTAGAAGTTATCGCGATAGTTGTGCTAGAGGAACATACTGGTAAAACTGACAATTGGTTGAGCTAGTGGGGAGGAAGAGCATAGTTCACAATTCGCATGTTGGTTTGCTGCTGTCTTCGTGTTTGTAAGAGCAACTGACAACACTTTTTAAGATACGGCGTCTGTCCATTATTCTATTCCCTCTGTCCTTGGCGCGACAGCTCCTAAAAGACAAGGCAGCCATTGCATCCTCAACTACTGTCTCACTTCACTGACGGAGGCAATCCTATTCTACTTTTACACTATGTACTATAACTAACGGACCGAAATTCTACTTCTGATAGCGACAGGTTTGTGGAAAATGCAAATGTAAGGTAGTTCTATATTTAAGTCATTGTCAACTCGTTCCACTTCTTCTATAGAAAAAATGTTACATTAAATGCTTTAAAAACAGCCTGATACGTGCTTGTATGTTACTGCAACTCTAAAACTTCAAGAAGTTGCTTCTGCACTTTTTATCCGCTGACCAATCTAAGGCTTTAAGGAAGCTTTCATCGCGCCGGCCCATACATTATTGGTGCGTTTAAAAGTTTAGGAGAATATAACAAAAATAAAACATCACGAGCAACCGGTTTTCTGCGAAAAACGATTAAAATAGTTTGTGAGTGAATATGCCAGTGATATAGGTACCCAGCATCAAAATTTGTCTCGTTGAAGTCAGTGTGCCCCATTCAGCTTAATGAGCTCGCTTTTTAAATGATACAAAAGTTAAAAATCATAACTCATACCCAATTCCCGTTCAAACGTAGTGAGCCAAATTTGTGCAAACCGTGTTGTAATTATTTTGTATTTTAAAAGATATACGGACTACACAACAGCGTTTCAGCCAAATAAGCAAGCATGAATGTGATCTCAGAAAATGTCACAACGTTGGCCGACAACGAATTGAATTATTTGGAATATGAGCTTAATGCCACTTTATATCAAATATTGATGCACAACTTTTTTCTTAATATATGTCAAATTAAATTAAACTCGACACTGTGGAAAAAATAATAAGCAAAATTATAAAATTTAAGTATGTGACATAATACTTTCTAAGAATTAAAAAAAAATAGTTTTTAATGTGTTATTTTTCACTTTGACTATGTTGGTCTTCTCGCGGTATCTGTAGATTGGAAGTGAATTCTATAGGTTTAACCATATAATCATGAATGGAATAAAATGATGATGGCTCAAATGAGCTCAAAGTCTTTGGCGCCTTTCCATTAGCCTTCTCAGGGTAAGGAAAAACTCCGAAAAAAGCTTATCCAGATAGCTTGACCCGACCAAGAGTTGAACCCAGGACCTGCAGATTATAATCTGAAAAGCTACCACAGCTCTTTTAAAGCTAAATAAAACATTTCAGATATTTGAATTTTTAATTTCCAAAATTATAAATTAATTTTAAAAATAAGGATTTTTAGCTGAAATATGATATAGAACTTTAGATCATTTAAAAACAATCCAATTAAACTGCAGCTTAAAATATGCAATTTTATCCTCTTTGATTATAAAGATTATAAATTCACTTGGAATACTTCTAGAAGTCTTATAAAAAGCTATGGGTAGAACATTTGTAAAAAAAATTGCCACGTAGAAATTTAGGCAAAATGTACAATATTATTATATTTGACGGTAATTTTCTATACGCATATTGAATTAAATAATGCTGAAAATTCACAATATTTTTGGCCACTAGCTCCATTAACAGTTTTTATTTTTATTTGTTTATTTATTACCTTATTTAATACTAATTTAGCATTACTAGGAACGAAAAGCAAGCAACTGATTGCAGAACCGATGATACTACAAACAAAGGCAGAAAAGTTTACTTCCTCCAGGTGTCTTTATTTTTTCTAGAGCAGAATTGTTTGTGTATTCTGTGCCTTTCTCTCTGTAGTTACGACATTGGGCTTGCCTTTGTGATGAATCGGTGAACATTTATTTATAGACAGCATTCCTCAGGCAATGGACAACCTCCAATACCTCTGACGTTCTACACAAAGTTGTATAATTCACTATTTGCTAAGAAGAGGGACCTTTGTTGTAATAACCCATATCTTGAAAACAGCAACTAAAAATTAGTTTTATCGCAAAGTATAAAACTATAGGTTTAGCTTACTTTTTATATTTATTTTATACATTAAAATTAGATTTTTAAAACAATTCGATTCTTGATGGCACACGCAATAGAAATGCCACTACATTTCAGATGCTGGTTTGATGATGCATGCCAGAATTGAGTATCAGAAACACACACTTTCAAACTTTTCCACCCAGAATGAGAAACGTGGTTCACCTAATTTATCATTAGCTGTCATATGCAGTTACATAGCGTCGTTTTTGTCCTTTGGAGTCAGGGAACATGATCTATAATTTCCGATTTATGTTCCCCAAGGCAAACTCATCACTGCGGTACCCCATTCATGATTGCACATTATCCCCATCGACGAAATGTACTTTGGTTCCTGCAAGTGTCGTTAAATATGTAATTATTATACGTTGGGGATTGCACAGCAAATATCCGGACCTGGAATCCATAATTCGAGAGATTCCTCTGCTGTTATTATTATAAGATCTCATGAACACTAACTCCATGATAATGTGTTTAATTACATTTTCGTTAGCTATATAATTTATATGGAAGAAATTAACAGTAACTTCGGGAGAATCGCCACCTTCCTGTAAACTTCTGCTCCATGTAATTAAATTACGGGATTTTTAGGGTCTGGTCGTAAACTATTAGAGTTTACTGAGTGTATGCCATCTCTCTTTCTCTCTCTTTTCTATATTCTACTTTCTTAACCGGGCTAAATATCAGAGAACATGTTCATTTACTATATAAGCGTTTATTTGTATTGCTAAAAATATTCTGAAAGAAAAAATTGAAATACGAGCAACAAAAATGGACAAGAAGCATATAGCTATTACTAATAATTGAAAAATGACTGATAAAATTAGCCGCATTCAACTTTCATTATAAGTAATAAATATAATCAAGTGAATATATTTTCATTTATTTAATATAATTATACACTTAAAATAATGACATCAAAATCACTTTTTTTTGTAGATTATACATCTCTTACTTAATTTCATTGATCGTTTTCACACAAAAGAAATATTGTGCACACTTTTGCTATGTATTGTCCTTTAGTTTCCTTTAGACGGCGTGTATTAAAACATTAAATTAAAAATAATAAACTATTCATGAAATAAAGCAAGCAATACAGTTGGAAATGAAGCGGAAAATATAAACGTTTGTGAATTTTAAATAATATTTAATAATTAAATTAACTAAAACAAGAAATATTAAAAAGACAAAATATGCATTATAATTTGAGTAATGCAGGTGATAAATCAAAGCATCTAACAACCACGCTGATTGCCAAAATTAGTAAAACTACAAAAAAAGTTCACTTTGGACAAAAACATTAACAACAAAAGAAAAAAGTTCAATGGTGATGAAAATGCATGGCTAATGGCTATCATAAGCAAAAGCCGTTGATTTTTAGTGCGTGAGATATTGGCATCTCAACCTTAAGTGAACAATAAATTGCATATGGCAAAGACAGTGGGTTCCACTATTATTGATTGTGAACCAAAAAATTGTAATTTAGCTTAATAATTGTAATCCATAGGAACTTCTTTAAGATTTGCAGCTTTGGACGAAACTTGGATTAACCATTGTACATTTGATTCAAAGCACTGAACAACGAATGGTTTTAAATTACATTGAAGAATATTAGCACTGGCTGGGGAAAGTATTGCTAACTGTATTCTTGGAATTCTCAAAGAATAATTCTATTTAAAAGGCTATTATGAAGTGTTGGGGCCTTTGAAAGATAAATTATTGAAGGAAAAATAGCCCAGATTGGCTCACAAACAAAAGTACCAACATCAATGTCAAAATGCTCGAATTTGGATTTGATTTTATTCATCATCTACCTTTGTTTTAACGCTCCTTCCTATTTCTGAAGAGAAGGATATGTTTAATGAGGATATGATGGACACAATCAGTTTAGCAGAGTTGGATAAGGCTATTTTTCCGAGGGATGAAAAATTGGTAACTTACTGAAGCAATTCCCTCCCCTCGATGTAGATCGTGCTGAGAAATTAAATTATATTTTCAAAAATAATTTTACTTTTATTTTTTAAATTAAATTTTCAGACACCCTAGTATTTTAGTAAACTATAGATGTGGCTGGTCAATACCACTAACTATGTTCGCATGCTTCATCATAAGATACTAGACTAGAATGTTTTTACCCCGTTTGCCAGTTACTGTACATTTTTTCAATAACTTGTGTTGGAGATAGAAAAGGAAGCAAGCAAGTTATTTCTCAAGTTTTTCAGTTTGCTGTTATGAGTGCGACTTACATTTTCTGTTCGCAAGTTATAGCTTTATAAAAAGGACTTTACTAATAAAATAAAATAAAATACAAATATTTTCATTTATATATTTCAAAATGCCATTTCCATATTTATTTTACAGTAAATAAAGTAACTTAGTTTCGCAGAAAAAGTTTTTTCCCATATAACTTGTTAAAAGGAATGTTGGAGCAAACCATCATTTCACAAAAGTCTTTAAAAACTCTGACTCAGTAACAAGAATTTGATTCTCTTAATGTAAATGGAGTATAGGTTTCATTTCTACCGAATAATTTGCAACTTTCAAAATAAGTTTAGAATTACGATTAATTTTGATGAAAATTCCTCTTTGGTCTTATATGACATACTTTGTAAAATATATTAACTCCTTTTATAGTGAAAAAATCATACCCAAATTCTTCAAAATGGTTGAGAAACTTTTATTAATTACTTGCATTTGATTTGACATATTTAAACACATTATCTCCTTTTCTAGTGAAGTACTTATTCCTAAATTCTTCAACAAGTAAAAACAGCTTAGATGTGTGTTTTTGGCCCTATTGATGGTTTTGTTTAAAAATGTGTACTGCTTAGAGGCAGCTTAATGACACAGACTAGGCAATTGACAGTCTGTGGTCATACAGACATCGTTACTAATGTAGAAGATTTTTGTTTTGAGTGTGCGTGCAATTATGAACAATGGAGCCCGAGCTCTTTATAGCTATGTGCATTTTCCCCCTCCCTGATTTAGAGAATAGAGAGCTGCATTCTATAAATCATACCCATAGGATGCCCCCTTTCACTATGTGAGTATACCATAAAGATATATGATGTAGCAAATTTGTTACTATATCAAGAGATTTTGAAACATAAATAACTGTAGTCGTACAGATCGGTTTCATATTATAATATTCATATTTCCTGTCAAGTATGAAAGGTATGTAAGCGATGGGATCCGACTGAACACATAATGAGATTTTTGAGTGATTTAGCTGGGATTCCCCCTAGAGAGAATGTACGGAATGAAGACCTTCGAGAAAGATAGGACATGACAGAAGTAGCAGAAGAGTGTCAAAAATTATATTCACATATAATACGAAAGTAAATACATTACTGTAGACCATGAGCAAGAAGAAAGGCGCAAACTTATAGTGCTAACGGATAAAACTAAAAATATTGAACATTGAACTGTTAAACATATTATTCCCAATTTAAAGACTAACTCTTGAACTGAAGTTTATACTTGTTATACATGGAAAATATCAATTTGACATATAAATATGACAATACAGGTTGAAGAGTACCATAAGCTACTAACACACAGCATGTAAGTGAATAACCAGATGTAGTCTGTGCAGCGACTAATGTAATCCATACTTCAAGCAAATCATTTTTGTGGCCTATGAATAATATTGACAAATTATAATCAAAGAATATTAACAATAAAATATTTCAATGAGAAATATGAATTAGGGTGAATAGAAAATCGGTGCAAATTACTAAGATAGAGTTATCGTAAGACTAGGTATAAAACTTTCCAGATTCATCATCATTATCATCTCCCAAAATATTTATGCAGTTATTTTTTATTTTATTTTTAATTGTTATTATTATTAATAATGTTTTGAGAAAAGCAATTCAAGAGACTATTTATGTTACCCAGGGATGCCATATTTTTCTGCAGATATAAAATTCACCATGTAGGGAAGTCATAAAAAGCGCATATTTATTTACCGGTCCCTTTTCATTATTCCCCTTATTCATGTGCACAATTCAGCAACAATTAAAGTATTCCTTATATCGAAACAAAAACCTATTTACTCCACATGAACTCTTTTAAGTTGTTCTAAATACCAGGTAGATAGATTATCTATTAAACAAGAGTGCTGAGGAGATCCAGCGGAGGTATTCAACATTTGCAGTGTTGAGGAGACCTGCTATAATAGCCTGAAGAGATATATGTCCAGTGAGGTATGCAGTCTCTTATGAAAGTGGACACTAAGTGCAAATGTTTGTTAGCATTTTGTGTACAGTCGAATGAAAAATAAAATGCCTAATTACAGTATTGTTCAATGAGTGGTCATTTATGATTCACATGTTTGTACAGAATTCGTTTGTGATTTGTAACCGTTTGCTTTGGTTACATAGCAGTTATTCGTGGCGGATGGACGATAATGGATGAGGTCCGATTCCGAGGACAGGGAGGGGGATTAGGAGAATTATAACCCTCTGCTGCATGAACTTGACGATGGGTTTATTAGAACAAGAATCAACTGCATGCCTCTTGGTACGCTGCTTTGGCCGCCGACGTTAATTCGGTACGCGAAGTACGCGACTGTTCTTGGAAGAATCTCGAAGTTCATGGATGGCAACATTGCATAGCTGTGCACCTGTTGTCGGGAAAGGCTTGATAGCAGAATCAATTTAAATGACAGCCTAGTGGCTGCCGAATTGAATGCCGAAATTAATATTCAGAACTACTCCATTTAGCACTCCGAACTGAATGGAACTGAAAACTGTCGAAAATAGATCCAGAAACTAAAAAACTGCTAATTGTAGAAACTGCAACTGCCCTCATTTGCTCGAAACTGCCCACAGCAAAACTATTTCCTGAAACTGCTTACTGCAAAACCACCAACTGTGTTATTTGGAAGGGAAGTTCCCCTATATACTTGAAACTCACGCTGAAGTACTCATATTTAATATTTCAAAGTCCTCGCTCATGATCGGTGGGCGTTCGAACACACGTTACTCGGTCGAGAGGTTGTTCACCTGTCTACCGTCTCTTGAGTAATTTTCAACCATACCTACGGGATTTGTCGCCTCTCTAAAATACAATAGAGTATTGTTCTGGCCTTTCCTTGCCAGGTGCATGTTTTTCATTGTCCTAGCTCGCGTCTTCGCAAAAATATCAATATTAGCTCGGACAAATCCAATCAAGACAACCCCCCCCCCTCTTTTGAGGAATAGGTAAATATTTTGCTAAATATTCCTGAGGAAAATTAGTTTGGTTCTTTTCCAGCAGTACTGTACGACGGACACACAATAATTGCGATAATTCTCAAAGTGTTCATAGATAATTATCAATAAAACATACATAGGGCGCTATAAAAGTTCTTAAATGTTTTCGGCCTGATCAAAAAAACACAATATTTAAGACTGTTTTTAATATTAGTGACCTTGTAAATCAATATGTTTAGTCTTACGATTTTCCAACGTTTTAATACCTTCATTAAACTAACACTTGTCAAGCTGTCAATTATTGTGAAAAGTAAGAATCAGTTTCATCTTCACCCTCACCATTTGATGTCGAATCTTCGTCCACTCAGTCATTTCTTCAGATTTGAGAACAAAAATCAATTGCTGGGAGCAAAATCCGGCGAATATCACGGATGTGCATGCCCTTAAGAGCGAAGGTTCCACGATTTGCAGCAACAAACTCAGACGTGTGTGAAGGCGCATTATCGTGATGGAAGAGAAATTTCTTTTTCGCAAGGTGTGGACGTTCAGGCTTCAGTTGGTCTCGTAGTGAAGCGTTATACTCCCCGTTGATGGTTCTGCCCATCTGGAATTAGTCTACGAGAAACACACAATGAGAATCCCAGAAAAACCAATACCATGTCTCTTTTTTATCAGATGGAACCGTTTTTCTTTCTTTGGAGCACTTTGACTTTTTGCCACCCACTGTTGGGACTGCTCCTTCATCTCTAGCGTATACTGATGAATCCATAATTCCTCTGTTGTTATGAAACGTCGGAGAAACTCACTGTAATTGCCTTTAAACAGATACAAACACTCTTGCGAAATGTTTATTCGAATGCGTTGCGGCGGTTTTAATAAATGTATAAGGGCGTTGATGATTAAATAAATTGCGTAATAGATAGAGGGAAGAATTTGGAAAAAAGGAATTGGAATTGTTAGGTTTTTGGGTGTATAATCTCAGGGGTAAATAATACTTTCTTCCTCTCCGACGATGGTTACCGCCGTCTTACAGTTATGCCCCGGCTGTTGAGACTCTGATGCTGGATACTTTTATGGCACTGTGTCCATAGGGGAAGGAGCATATGCAGATTAATAATGCTTTTGGTTATGGAAGATGGAAATACAATTTTATTGTTCTTGAACCATTGTACATAAACTATTTCACTTAACTATTGACGAATGTCCACTTAATTCTTGCAAAACTAACTATCGATTTCCACTAATTTATCGGAACCGAGGAAGTCCGTCCACTAACCTTGCCTCGCCGAATACTCTTGCCAGACTGGTGGCCTTAACATTGCAAGACTCAGTAAGATGTGGTCAGCGTGACTTTTCCAGGTAGTGGATGGCTTCTTCCCTTTCTATTCATCTCTGTAGTCACCAAATATTTTTATGGTATCTACCCCGCTTAAGAAAGGTTCTAACAAAATATCCGTTAACATCTGGCTCCAGGGTTCTTTACAAATATTGCTACAAAAGGACTACGGAAATTTCCAGGTCAGGTTTTATGACTATGGTAGCTTTCTGCGCCTTGGCAAGAAAATAACCTTTTAGACATATTATTGAACACTTGTACAGAAAATGATATTACACATGGCTATAACGAAGTTACATAAAATTATTGGTTACAATCAATCTAATTAAATGCGGGGGTGGCAGCTCATAAATACGGCGTCAGCGTTTATGGTCCATTGTTAACAAATGCGACACCATCGAGTGGAAAGTTTTCTCATACCCAAAACTTTGTGTAAAACGTAATGGACACGGCCTATCAACGTCTTTGCAATGTCAGATAACTCGCTCACCTTCATTGGGCGATCATTGAATACGGCATTGTGAACTTTTGTCACAATCTCATCTGTCGTAGCATTTTTGGGACGCCCTGAGAACTCATCATTTTGAATGAATGTATGACCACACTGAAATTCAGCAGCCCACTTTTTAGCCTTCGAAAACCAAGAAGAAGAATATTTTAATGTGGGATCACTCATATTGTATTTATTTGGTGTTAAACCGTTCAAAAACGAAGTACTTTATCACAGCTAGTATTTCAGTTTTATTCATTGTGTAGAAAGGTTTACACTAGTTTGTTTTCACGATCTTCACAAGAAAAATGACTACATTTTTCAGAGAGAAGAGGTTTCGTCTTGAAAAACGAACGTTCTACTTCCACTGAAGTGAATGGAACATATTTAAAACAAACTATTTCGGAAGGACTTGTACCATTTACAATAGAACATTCACCGTTTAGGATATCATGGAAATGTTGATCAAGAAAAGTAAAGTAGTTTTGAATAGTCCTGACGAATGAGCAAAAGATGCGCATGGTTCCTGGTCTACTTCATTTTCTGGTTATGCATTTATAGGGGAATCATGTTAGTATCTCTCTTACTTCCGAACTGAACACATTGTAGGGAAGGTTTATTGCATAACAGTATCGCTCTCATCGTTCTTGCTTGTCTGTTACATTTATGCAGCTGAGAAGCTACCCCCACCACAAATTTCCTAGAATTGTCTTGAGCAAATATTATTTGAAATTAGTACTTCGTCATCCTCTCACTTGCCTGATATTCATGTGCCCGAGGTAACAGTGCGTTTCTTCACTAATGAAGGCTCTGCTATTTAAAGAGGAGAAAGTTTTTGACTGTTTGATAAGAAAATATGTGCAACAAGATTGTTAATAGATAGTTTGGGAAGTGAATATGCCATTTAAGTGTTATAACTTTTTTCTCTTTGATACATTGAATTTTTTTTTTATTTTTGTGTATTTTTTAAATTGGGTAAATAATCGAAGAAAAAATCCATAACGATCCAAAACAGGCACAAATGTTTTAAGCCTTAAAATAGGCAATAGAAGCCAAAATAAACAAAAAATACAAAATAAAAACAACCTTACCCACGCCAAATGGACGAAAATATGTTCATTTCTATCTGACTCTTAAATATATCCACCCAAATAGAAACGGTATTTTTCCTAACTTTCGGCTCTCATAGACTCACGAAGAAATAAGAAGCTTAAAAATGTGTTACTGCATGATCAATAGCTTTAAACTTTCTTAACATTTTATTAAGGAAATCGACGTAAATAGTACCTTGAATATCTTACCCCTCAGCAAAGAGAGGATAGGCTGTATAACAGTTTTGTTCTTAGATAACTCTATAGTAATGGGATTTTGAATATAAGGTATAAGAATGAAGAAATGTCTATTGCCTATTTATTCACGCCTATTTGAACTGCATAAAGCTCGACATTGTAAATTTTCTCAATTGTGTATAACTCAACTTCTCTCAACTTCACTCGCAAAGTTTTCCAATTTAAATTGTCGGCTGATGATTATTGCTCAGTTGAGATTGTAGCCTGGTTTGTTACAAATTGTTTGACAGCTCGGCGAACGTGCTATTGCTATACATTTTAAATTTAGCTGCCTTGGCTGCCGCGCGACCTCAAGTCTCCCACTCGCGTATAGCTGGATGAGGTCACCCGCTCTCAGTCAAGGTCACATTGAATACATTGATTCTTCAACTATCGATCGTCGTTTATTTCATTTGAATATAGCACGCAGTTTAGAAATTATAGGCGCGACAAAATTGATCATGCCGGACTGTTCAATTTCTTGGTTGAGAAAGAGCACCCAACTCTGATGATGATCATCTGGAATATTTCAGTCCTTACGGTTTCATGATCTGAACATTTATCTATCGTGAAGCAATTGTTCTTATTCATAACTCTTTGCAAAATACTATCAGCAGGTTCGAAAGCTTGTGGTAATAGTTGTAGTATTTTAAATAATTTCATTTGTCTCTTTTCTTTAGTAAATTCCTGAATGTGCTGAATGTTCTAAGCGTATGTTGGTAGCTATCCAAAAGGGGGTATCAATTATTAAATCCTGCAACATATTGTTAGCACTTACACCCTTGTGATTTATAAATGTAATAAGTATGTATTCTGTAACAGCAACATACTCCCTCATTGTGATTGTGCTATAAAACAAACAACAATTGTAGAATGATGCGAAAATCGCAGAGCATGCTCAGAGCCGACTCTTGCCACAAAATTTAGCATTAAGTCTCCCAAAGGTTAGCCATTGCTAAACACGTTTGCAATTATTATTCTGCATGATAATGCGCAGTTTCATATTTTACTGTAGTATCATATATTTTGAAAACACATGACTTAATGAAAACGACTGTCATCCAACAAAGTGCAGATTATATTGAATCCGTGTAAATGGTTTATAAAGCAAACTATTTTATAAAGAAAAACACACAGTGAGAATTCAAAAATTATCTTCGTATTCTATGTTTCAGTTTCTTTCCTTCTTTGAAATTTTAGACCTTTTGTTTCTTTTGAATTCTTTTCATTAAAACTTTTCTGTCTTTAAATTATTTCCATTTACCCATCTTCTCTCTGTTTTAATTCTCCCATTTATATGTAATATTTCCATTCTGTACTTTTATTTGTTTTCCCCCTTCGTCCCTCAACCTTTGTTCTAGATGTCCAATTCTTATAGTACATCATCTTTATCGTCAACTCTCCAAATGTCATCAGCATCATGGTGCCTCTTTCCTAAACTTTATTGTCAGAAGCGTGTCACATAAAAATAAATGTGTAGCATTAACGCAGAGACATATAGACATAAATATTCTCCATCTATTTCATTTTATTTCCGCGACTAGAGCAAACGGCTGCTACACCTAATTTTGAGCAACTAAAGTCGTCCAAGCGGAAGCAATGGCCATGCATTTCGATACTTTTCCGCTACAGAAGCTTTTTTTTTTTTGTTTGTACTTTCCGAGCAACAGGTTGCCCAACGAGCTGTGTGAAGAACACTAGAAATTAATGTACAGCTACAAAGTAGCCAAGAGGAATTTTAATACGCTCACTGTAGCAAATAGTTTTAAAATGTTTGTTCCTCAGTTTTCCAGAGAAGACAAACTTTTAATCCTTCTTTTTCATCATCCCTGAAAGAATTTATTCTTCTTGTTCAGTACAGACTCATTTCTGTAAACTTCTGGAGTGTTTTAATTGAATAACTAACAGATACGCTAATAGCTGAAGCATGAATACATTATTAAAAGAAATGGAATTTAAAGCAGTATTATTGTGAATATATATAGTTAAGCATTTGAGACAAAAAGTCAAAGACAAAAACAGAGACCCGAGGTAAGCTTTTGTGATCCACATACAGATAAAATAAACTGTTACCCATAAATATTAGTGAATTCAGAATTTTCTATTTTGAAATGCTTCTGTTTTTGGCTGCAACAGTTCGTATTCCTTTCTACTTGAATACCATTTTATGGTAGCAATTATTCATCCCTAAAGTTTCATTTTTTAATTCTTTCCGTACTTAAATATTTACTTACATTGCTACATAGAATTTTAGCTAGAAATAATGCTAAAACATTTCAAAACAATTGGTGCAGTTTTTCTTTTCTATAGAGATTGCAGCTATTCGTTTATTTTGAATTTATTTTTACAATTAATGTAATATATTCCGGATAGTGATTTGATTTGCTAATGAACCGCGCGTCTCTCACAAGGCAGATAGCGTTTGTGTAATTAGCATATTACGTGCTAATCACTGTTTGCGGTTGCGCAGGTAATTCCAAAAGATATAACTGTGGTTTTCTTGGAATATATAAAAGAAAACTTACTACTTAGACTGTAGTGTCAGTAGGAATTATATAGAAGTTATTCGCTTTGTTTTTCAAAAATCTCCTAGTTTATAAACAGATCCATTAATGCCTTACACACATGAATTAAAAAAACTCTATACCTTCCGGTTTGTAATTCTGCCAGACAGCGGCGCAACCTCCTTGCTATCGCGGTCGTTCTTCTCCGCCAAGAAATGGAGAAGATGCAAGCTGGTTCGAGCTGTTAGCAAACAGTCTGTAATGATTAGTACATGTGAATCGTGTATTACTTGAAAAACTTATACAAAGTACAGGTTTTGTTATAAGTACAAGGCAAACATTTAGGCGAAAAATTCCTGACAGATTGTACCGACTGATAAAAACCAATATTATATATTAATATATACGATTAATAAACAAAGTTCAATATTTCAGTCAGTTAACTTACATCAGGATTGGATTGATGTAACACAAAAAACATTTCCACACTGTTTCGGCCGGATTATATTTCCTTTTTTTTTTTTTTTTTTTTTTTTAGCCATTCCACGATATCTTGTTAGATGACGGGTATCTATTTACAGCTTGAAATGTTGATATCGTCCAATGATAATGCATTTCCCCTCTAAAATCTGAAGGGAGTATTTATTATGTCCCCACAGTTGGTCGATAATTTTAAAACGGTTAATATAGTTGTTCCAATGTAGGGTGGATTGATGGATTCTCGGGGTAAATTTGAACTGTTTTTAATGACTTAAAGTCATTAGGGGAGGAAGGAGATTGTTCACTGTATTAATAAGTCCGGCACTGTTTGAACATATGATTTATTTAACAACTTGGCAGGTTACTTCCTGACGGCTCGTAGCTGACCTCACTACTCACTTAGACTAGAATCACCTTAAAACGACTTAGAATCCTTCGACCGCTTTAGAATGACTTAAACTGATTGCTTTCGTATGACTTAGGCTGCCTCCTTCCGTGAATCCTCTCGTGTGTCTCTTCAGCGACTCTTGTCTCGTCTGAATGTATCTCTCGTTTCATCTCTCTACTGAATGTCTGAATGTCCGAATGTCCCTCTGACTTCTGTACCCCAGTTTTCTACCACATCGCCACGCCTCTCGCTAAATTAAATTCCCTCGATTATTATCCTATTTCCGTGTTATATGTTCATCATTGGCTATCTTAAAAATATTTGTTTGTAACTAAGTTCTCCTTATTGGTTGACTTTTATCAAATGACCATTGGCTAGAATTATTCTCTTCCACGAACCTGAATTTTCTAAGAACAGCCTGTTGTAAATTTCGGCACTTTCCTTACACGCTGAACATCTTTGCCTCCCTTTAGTTTGTAGATTTCCAAATGTTCTCAGAGATAACGCACGTGTTTATGGGCTGTTTTCGGCTTTCCTGTAATAAAACATTTTCGTCTCCGTTCTGACATTTTCATTTTCTCTTAAATTATTGCTACGTCTGACTTTGTTCCAATACTGTCCCGTTAGAGCCACATGTTTTCCTACTGTGAAATCCTAAGTATTTCCTGGGCAGAAGGTTCGTGACCTAACAAAAGATAGTTTACCCTTTCCTCAGCCTTGTCTAAGGAGTGGTCAGTGGTCGAGGCGTCAGGTATACATATGTCTCTTTCTCACATCTTTTACCACTAAATGTATACAAAACCCTTTTGTAAGATACAATCACCTGTCAAATGATATACACATAAGTACAAGTTACAAATTATTTCGATTCCTGTTATACCTATCTCTAAATGATTTTTTATACATATACATAACAATTACCCTTATCAAATCTAATGCCCTTAGAAATATAACTCTGCAGCCTTAAGTTATTAAATTAATAAAGGTAGCCTTATTTCCGGCTACGAATCCGAATAAAGGGGTCCGATAATTCGTGAAAATGTTTTACTCTCATTCTAGAATAAGCATCCTCTCACAGAACTAAGGTGACATCGAAAGATCAATTTTCATTCTTTTGATAAATCCGGGAATTTACTGTTTCTGCAGCCTACCATCATTTTCCAAATAAATTCTAAAATCATCCAATGCATTGAATTTTGAAAGATTCCTTCCTCGAGTGATTTTTTTTTAAAAACAATTTTCATTTATGTATAAGTCAAAACATGATATGCATTCAGTTAAAACAAAATTTCAATGTGAGCATTATACCCTGTCATTTCATAAAAAAGTTGCTGCTACCACGGTTTTATTTTTTCGTATTTGAAGCTCCGATTTTCCCTAAACATCTGATCGGTGACCAGAATCCACGAAAATCTATCTTTTCCCGCTTCATGCACATCAAGTCTATATTTTTCCTATACTTAAATATTAAAAATAGTTATACTATCTCCTATTATTTAAAACAGATTATATTCCTCAATTTTTTAACGTTGCTGTTTTTTGCAAGGTTACGAACAAAAACTGACTTAAATTTCCCTTGAATTTTGGCCCCCTAAATAATTGAGAAACAGTTTGTAATTTCTTACGCAGTTAGCTTTTGAATTGATTAAAAATTACGGAACTTTCTGTGGATCATGAGGTGAAAGATTTATTCTATTTCCTTAATTTGTACACTATTTATCTGATTATATATCAATGCTTTTCTTTTGTGAACGATCTTGCCATTAACGCTGTCTGCATATGTTTTGTTTGCGCTAAATTTACTAAATGTCATTACTGTTCATTTTCCGAAGAAAATAGTGTATACTAAATTTAACATAAACTGATACATGCACTGATGTCACACGTTTATTAAAATAGTAATTATTACGTGCAAGAATTTTGATTTATCTAGCGTATAAAATGGATCTAATAGCTTTCTTCTCTTTCTAATTGAATTTTGATTTGCTAATGTATACATCAATCCTAATTTTGAATTTGTGGATGTAAAACAAGTATTTAGTTGCCTTTTTCCTACATTTTTCTATTTTAAGCTAATTTTTTACAATGTTATTGCATTATTGGTCATATTTTGTATTTTAACAATATGGTTAATTTATTTTTAAATTTAATTAATGTTTATATTGTATAATACTACTACATTCCTCGTTTAAGCAAAAATATAATGGGATTTTTAAACGAGATACTCCTTAATCTTGAAATAACCGCATTAGTAGGAAAAAGTGTTTTACTTTACATATTAATTTCACGGCCTTACCTAGAAACTTGCCAGCAAGAGCTACTTAAACAGCTAGCCTCACGTTCTGAGAATTAAGTAACACGTGACACTATTGATAAGCAGAGCATCAAATCACGCGACCGATTATTAGGAATGTAAATATTATATGAATAAAGCCGACTGTGGTTATTGCATTCATTACAGCTATTGTTTTTATATCCCGTCCTCCTTTCAGTCAAATAGAAAACCTAGGAAAAGAGTTACCTTGCTGGTCTTCAAATCAGCTGGTGCACAAGAGCCCGTTTTGTTTGTAGTTCAGTTACGCTCTAAAAATGCCGGAAGCTAAGCAACGTAAACAATATCATTAAATAAAAGTTTTCGAAGAACTGACATCTAGTGACTTATCATACTTTAAATATTCTCCTATTGTAAATCTAATGTTGAAAGGAAATTTTCAAAATATAATAATGTTCTGGCCCGTAATCGGCATTCCCTTACTTTTGAGAATCGGCGCGGTTCACTTTAATTCTCTATAGAGTGACCACATTTTTTGTGCAAATATTCAGTTTCTTTTTGTTTACGCAAGTGAATTTAAATTATAGACTTTCAAAATGTGGGAAATTTACATTAATTAAACAATGATACTTTTTACGGATTTTCAAGAATTTTTAGATCATATTAAGGGTCGTTTTTATAAGTAATTTTAAAGCCCTTTTATATCATCAACATTCGGACTTTGAACTTATCAAAGATAGCACCTATTTTTTCTGTGTAAGCTGTGTCAAATATCTGACAATATGGTACAATAACTATGAAATCATGCATCATAGTTAGACAGCTCCTAAATGGTTTACTTCACAAATTTGACCTGTATTCGATCATATTATTAAAATTATAGTTACATTTCAATCTCGCAGTTAAAATTAAAAACGCTCATCGATAGCACTTAAATTCGGCAAGAACACGCATAACTTTTGTCTGAGCATCAGAAATGAGTTTTGTCTAGATTCATCTCAGATTCCTTCTCGTTTTAAACGGCGTGTTTAACACAAAAGAAAAGTCACACCTCACCACCGTTCATACCCCCGACGTTTACTGCAGATATTCTCTTTTCCTTAAGTGCTTGCACCTCGCAATATATTTTAAATAAAGAAACCCTTTAAGGCAAGTAAATTTTTATTATCTTTGTGTTATTACACCTGAAATATCATTAATAGGACAATGCACTTAAATTTTTAAAATTGAGGATTTATTATTACTAATGTAGTGTTTATATCCTTGCAACAGTAGTAAAGTGATAGCTGCGCGCTGTCTTGAAGGCAGATGATAGTAAAAGTGAATCTATAGTTTAACCAAAGATTCCCATTTCCGAAGAATTAGCAACAAAGTTGGTTATTTCATTTTGCTTACTTTTCCCAAGTTTGTATTTATAAGCTAAAACCGCGCAGCGGGTAATTATTGACAATGAGACCCAACACGAACCGATTTACTAGATAATGGCGATCAAATATTAAGTCACGCAACTGCTACTGCGACTCATATTGCGTGCCCCACCCTTCCATGAAGCAGGGCACACATTCTTCATTTTACCCTCTGCAGCTTCAACCTATACACGTTTAAAAATAATGATATTAGGATACAGCATGACACTATCACGAAAGTGTTTACTGGACGTTTGCTACTCTCCCAAGAGGAAATATTTATTGCCCGTGTTGCTGATGTCTTAGTTCACCATCGAGATAAATAACAAGTAAATGGACGAGGGACTGCACTTTTATTCGGTTAACCGCCTGTTATGGGAATGTTAGGATGTAATAGTTTTATATACGAGTTCTGCTGCAGTGATTGCAGCGTATGCCTCAACTGTCAATATTGACAAAAGACCAAGCCTTTTGCTTTCTCTTAAACATGTTTATTTTTAACTTTGGGTTAAGTTGACTGAGTATGAACATGCCTGAAAATGCTTAGAGCACAATCAATAATTTTACATTTTAGAGAGAAAAACAAAAACATAACCAGTATTTATGAAATATTTTATGAAGAAAGTACTCTAATGAACAATCTCTTTTAGCGATATATGTTTTGTTAACGTGCCAAATAGAGTATGTACTTTGCCTATTATGGCAATAGAGTGGTAATTCCAGCGGATATAATATCCGCGCAAAGGATTCAAATTCTCGCAACTACAATTAAAATAAGTAAGTGCCTTATGACAGGATATGTTAGAAATGTTGTCATTTTACACCTACATATTATTACAACATTTCATTCACACTTATTAGTTTATCTTTCTTACGAAATTGAGTCAATTTATATTTGTAGGAATACAAGGTCACTACTGTTATGGATTTCAGGCAGGGGAAAATTATATTTGTGTAAATTTCTGTAATTTGTGTTGAATAACGTCAGCTATGCTTAATATTCTTTACTAATGAAGTGTTATTCCATTTATGTGGTCATAACAGGTATTAGAGAACGGAAAATAACTGATTTTATGCACGAAACTCCCTTTCATAACGGGAAATTTGGTGATGCGCAACAAATGCACATAGTATGAAAACGTACCTTTTTTTAGAATTAAATAAATGCAGAAATAAACAGAAGTTACATGCGAAAAGTATGAGAATTTTATTTCTGGAACAAGTTAAAAAATAAAGTGTATGGAACAAACCCCAACACATTAGAATTGAAAGAAAACATCAGGCGAGAAAATGACTCATTTTCGGAAGATGAACTGTTGCTTGCTTTTGTGCAGTTTACCGAATAGATGTGACATCTCCTGCCATACGATTAAGCGCTTATTTTCATTGGAGTTGTAGTTTCAATTCACAGAACTTGAATCAGTTGCGCGGATATTTCATCTGCTTCGGCGGAGTAACCGACTGACTGCCGACCCACCAGCTGCCGTGAAACGGGCGAAAAATCTATGAGAGACCCAGCACTTACCGAAATTGGTCATTATCATGGCTGGCACCTCCTAAATGGAGGATAAGTAGAAATAACATCCATCCACAAGCAAATAATTGATTCCTGCTTTTGAATAGACGAACACTATCAAAATTTAGTTTAATAATTGTCAAAATAATTTGCTTGACCCCTTGTGCTTTGTTTCTCCTCTTTAGTCAGGATTTATTTCGTATGATTCACTTTAAAGTACTCAAAACGTACAGTTCTCAACTCTTTATGTGTTTTACCTCCTCCTTTGACCACTAAGGCACAAAAGGCGACTTCGGTTCCCTGAAAGACTTGGGGTATGAAGTGCGATCCTCGTATATACACCCAACAATATCATCTCATTAACACCTGCTTCAAGCTACATCCAACATTGATATATATTGACAAATAAAAGAACAAGCAAAATTATTGTTACGAATTGGAGAGTGGGTCAATCATTGATGTCAAGTGATCACAATATAATTAAATATGGCGTACAAATTAATACAAACTTAGAACTAAGATAGAAGGAGAATAGAAGACCGTACAATATAAAGAAAGCAAAGTGTGATAAACTAAAAACGGTTGAAATGGCCTCAACCTCAAGATGACGTTAACAATAAATAAATAAATAGGGCTAATCAAAGCCACCCAAAAAGCTATGGAGTGTAGCATATCCAGAAGTAATGAAAAATATAACACTTCACTAATATTTTGGAACAATAATCCTTAAGATTAAGAAGGTGAGTTGGAAAAGGTAGAAGAAATTATCAGAAATCCATTATTGCCTCAGAAAGAGAAAGTAACCTAAATATAAGTAAATTAGAAAAAAATATAAAGAAAATACTGAAGATTATCGCAAAGCAGCATGGAAAATATTGCAGAGGTCCACCAATATATGGGGTACACCTTACAAACCAATGATGGAGAAAGTAGAAGCCCCAGAATTAATATACACTCTGGATTAAGGTAATTATAAAATGTGTATAAATTTTCTATTTATAAAACTATTACCTAATGATAATAAGGAAAATGATAACCCAGAACAGAAGTTGAAATAAGAAAAACTATAAAAGAATTAAAGAAGTACAAATTATGAGAACCGGACGAAATAAAGTCGGAGGTGTTAATGACATTTAGAAAATCAAACTACTGCGTACCTGTGTCAACTATTCAATAACTCTCTATTGCTGGAAGGAAGCAAATGTGATCATTTTAAACAAAGGGACTGATAAAGGTCCCACATAGCCGAAATCCTATAGGCTTAATTTGCTTACTAAATTTGAAAAAAAAAAAAAAAAAAAAAAAAACTATCGAGCAAAAGAATCGATTAATATAGATCAACAATTTGTATAAATAGTAAATAGTTTGGATTTAGAACAGGCAAATCAACAGTGTATGCCATTAACGAGGTAATACAGGCTGCAAAAACAACTAATAAAATTATGTAATAGCAATATTTTTCGATATTGCTGAGGCGTTTGATAACTTAATGGTAGCCGGCACTCTTTCAAATTTTAAGGAGAAATAAATATCCAAAATGCATTTTTAAATCTTTAATAGGTTATTACAAAAACAGAAGAGTATATGTTAAAGGTGCAAACCAGACTACTACAAAGAAAATCACCAAAGGATGTCCGCAAGGATCAATTTTAGGACCGATATTTTGGAATTTCTAACAGATAAATTAGTAGGATTAAATAGTATAAAATGGATAATCGTATATGAAGATAATTTACTAATAATAATAGAAGGAAATAGTAGGATGGAAATTGCAGATATATAAAATATAATAACTGATTAAGTAAACAATCGGTGCATAAAAATAAATTTGGAAATAGTTCCTCGCAAATCATCATACATGTTTTTAAAAGGAAGCAAAACAGAAACTCCATTATTAAAATTAGCAATACCAATATAAAAAGGCAAGCAGTAAATAAATATCTAGGTATATATTTGGATAGAAAATTAAATTAAGAAACATGCATAAAATACAAGAACTAGAGCAGAAAAAGTTATGTTTAAGTTGACCAATATTGGCTGAGATATTTCAATACACAAGCTGATCGAATAAAAATCTATCACAATAGTATATTTGCAACCATATTTTACTATGGAGGGGGAGTTTGGGAGAAAAGGTACGCTATTTATATTTTACACACACTTTAAGGAGCTCCCAAAGAAGAGTATTGAGATGTACAGAGGCATTTTCCACATCTCCTACACTGGGGCAATGAATAATCTTGAGTATATGGCTAATTGATCCATTTAAGAGCTGCCTCTTATTGGCTTAAAAACAAAATAATAATAAAATAATAGACATTTTGGCAAATTTTGTACAATATAAACATGAAATAAAAGATTCCGTGTTACAAATATGGCAACAAGAACGGGATGAAATAAAAGAAGGTAGAAGAAGGTGTATGAAATCTTTCCATCCATGAAGAAAAGATTACAGTGCAAACATATTCATCCCCGTAAGGGTTTAGTGCATTATGTAACAGGACAAGGTCAATGTTATTCATATTTATAATTATTTGAATCACAAGCAAAGAGCACATGTAAGGATTGTAACGTGATCGATAAACCGGAACATGTTTCATTCGAATGCCCCAAATACCAGTCAATTGTAGCCGGGGAAAGATGGCTATTAGCAGGGAAACACAATAGAAACATCATGAGAAATAAGATGACTTTAAGGTTAAATGATTTAACAAATAAAATATCTTGTAAAATGGCAGAAGAGTATATAAATGACAAAAATCAAATAAGAGAGAAAATCTACAAGATTCCAGAGAATCAGAGAAAGGCAAGAAAGATATATACAAGAAGAAGCAGTTCAAACCCAAGAAGATGAAGATAACGCCCAAATTGAATCAGAAGAAGAGAATAATGGTAGTCTTCGGGTTGAAAGGAAGCAGCTGAGAGAAGAAGTACATCGAGAACAAAAGGAGGAAAATATAAAGTACAGATAAAAGTTGAAAAGCAGAAGATAAAGGAAAAAGAGAAGAGAAGGATACTGCATCGTCAACAGATCATGGCTCAGCATAACTGCTGCTTGAGACTCGTAGCAAACTCATTGATGCCCAGGTCCTGTTGCTTGGAATTCCATTTGGGAGTAGCCTGGGTACGAAGGTCAGCAGAAATAAAGATTTTAGAAATTAAATTGTAAAAAATTGTAAATTAATGAATTTTAAAGGCTAAGATATGTAAAAAGTACGTTGGTTAAAACATAATGAAGTGTTAACATTTATTGCTACTGGAGTTTAATTATACGTTATAGCTAAAATACCCCAGTACAGGTTTAATTTTTTGAATTTTTTGTTTAGTTATAGATGTTTAGTTAGTGCTGTATATTTTA
Source organism: Metallyticus violacea (assembly GCA_030762175.1). Classification (NCBI taxonomy): domain Eukaryota; kingdom Metazoa; phylum Arthropoda; class Insecta; order Mantodea; family Metallyticidae; genus Metallyticus; species Metallyticus violacea. The sequence continues at coordinate 125,648,774 of CM060833.1, read as the reverse complement.
AAATCTTTACATTTTAAATTGTAATTTAAAGTGTATTGTTAAATATATGAGGAATAAATAAACTTTTATCTGGAATATTATGTCCTGATATAGAATCAAGTTATCAGGATATAAGCATTGTAGAATAATTTTTTTTAAAAATGTTCAGATAGATTAGAGGAGGCTTACTATAGTATGTAACAACATAACATCCGAAGTTTATGTTAGTTCATCCAATCCTGTATATTAAGGTGTAACATTATATTTGGTTTCAGTCTTTAATTTTTAATTCATTTTCTTATACTTACTCAGTTCCGAACCATTCATATTTGTTTTTCAATCTCATACTTAAACTTGAAATCAAAACATTTAACTTTTAAATAGTTCAAAACGTTAATATTTTGCTACATATGTTGCATTTAATAATTTTGAGGGACTAGATTTATATTCCTTTATTAATAGTAGCTGTACACAGAACTTTTCCTCATCTACGAGTTTCAAGTCTAGCGTTTACGTATCCTGTGGAGTTTATTTTCCCTCTCCCCTGCCACTTGTAGACCATTCCATATTTTTTGTTTTTCTATTGGTCGTGTATATTTGAAGTGTTCTGCAGTCTGTTGTTACCGGCGTTTGTCATGCCACTCTGCAATTTTTGTTGCTCACTTGTTTTTATTCCTTCCCTTGACGCGTTATCTATCTGCTGACCCCCCTCGCTCCCTATCGTAACAATGGTGGCGCTCCTGCGCTTGTTTACGTGTTGTGTTCAACTGTCACGCAGTTAGTTGGCTTCTTTGGCTTTCATGGCTATGAACACACTGCGTGTCACTGAAGATGGTAGTGATTGGAAATTGTGAGGAACAGCTGTCGCGCCTTCAGAACGCCGTGCTTCAGAGGTTATCAAAATGGCTATCGTTTCTAAGAATATGCAAAAGTGTAAGTTTTAAGTGTTTGTTGTTCGAATGTTGCGTTAATACTAGATAATCTGAGTAGAAATGCTTATAGAAGTTTGCACACACTTAATATTTCAGTTAAACCTAAGAAAATTGCTACTTATTTTCATTTATTATTTTACTTTTGAAATAATAGATTCGTAATAATAGCCATACATTTTACAAACTGATTGAGATAATATTAAACTAACCACATAAAGTAAGCTTAACTGACATTTGATCTCATATGAAGGGTTAAATCCATGGAATTTTTCGCGCCTTTTATTATTATTTCTAAGTTACTTACTTTTTCCAAGTTAGAATAATTAATTTAAATTCAATAATGTTTAAATGTTGCATGTTGTAAATATCAGTAAAACATATATTAGCTTTAATCTTATGCATTTTAGCATTAACCCTATGTTGATAGGTACAGAATAGAGGTGCGGAAATTCAAAATTCACAAAAGTTATATATTTATGTAATCGGTACTATGATAATATGCTACTTCCAAAATTAGTGACAGTGTCTTCAATTACTCCCGTTTTCCGGCGCCAGAACATCTCAGGATTATATCATTATTATTTGTGTTCGGTAAAGTATACTGCAAGATCCTATATGATTGATTGAGGGGATGGACTAGCGAATACAGTAAAATAACTGCTTATCAAGAAATTTTTAGGGAAAGATTTTCTACGGTGGATAGTACATTCCTTTTAAAGGCATAGATATGATCCTAAAAAAACAGGTAAGTTACACAGCGTATTTGTTGATTTTAAACTAACCTTCGACAGTGTTCTGTAAGATGCCCTATGGGTAAAACTGTGTCAGAAAGGTGTCTCCAATAATATGATAAAAGCGCTTATACAAATTTATAGCGACGTGAAATTCTATGTTAAAATAGGCCAAATGCTGTATCGGAATGTAGATCAGCCGGGAGAGGGGTTCGCCAAGGATGCATTCTATTCGTTATTATTTACTCTATTTATAAATGATATCTCGGATACCATGTTAGCGGAAAAAACGAATGTCCCTGAAATTAACGGTGCATGCATTCCTGTACTGTTGTATGCTGATGATCTATTTATTGTATTTTTGATAAGAGATGGTCAGCAGAAAGGCATGCACAAAATAAAAATAATAACAAAACCAAAATCAAAACAATAACGTTTAAAACTGACTCCGAATATGGCAGAGGTTAAAGATGGACAAGAAATACAAAATGTTAAAAAAAAAAATGTTATTTGGGAATAACCATTAATATGAGTGGGAAATGGAATACACACTTATCTGTTATTAATTATAAAGCACCAGGTCAACTAATGAGTTACTACGTGTTCTGACTCCTGTTCCAGATATACCAATAGATGCATAAGGGGTACAATGCTATGATGTAGTCTATTCTAATATATGGAAGTGAAATATGGAGATGGGAGAAAGCTAAACAAGTAAATGTAATTCAAGTAAATTTTTAGAAAATGAATTTTCGGGCTCTCCGAAGAAACATCAAACTGAGGGGTCATGATTTCTATGAAGATTGTTAATGTTAAAACAAGGTCGGTAAAATACTGACTTACTAAATGTAGATAGACCAGTTCACGTTTTACGCTAAATGCTATAGACAGCAGATGCAAAATATAACACCAACTTTTTGGGCTGAGAGAATTCAGAAGAATTGGCATGGGTTCAATTTGGCAACAAAGTAATGAAAATAATAAAAATGTATAGGGGAAGATTAACAAGGCTAGAGGTTATCCGCAGGCAGAAAATTGAGGCAGTTAACACGAGATTGTCCTTGAGCCTATTGAATGAAAAAAAATATCTATGGATGGGATGAGGAATGGGTACATATTCTGATTGAATGCACCCAGTGGCAACGCCTGAGAAAAAGGCTGTTTTCAGAAAAACTTTTAAGGCAATTAGAGGTCTATTGATTAATCATGGGAATTTCCCTAGCAAAAGTGGGCGAACCTAGGAACAATTTATTACCTGGTTAGTGTAATGCAAATAATATGCAAGTTGATTCCACTCATACGTCCGTAAATACTCGTTCTTTCCATTTTTAAAATTTTGATCTATTTATTATTATTATTGTTGTTTATTATTATTTTTCTTTTTCTAATTGTGTATCAAACTTAGGTTGATTCCACTCCATACATCTGTAAATATCGTTCTTCTCGTTTTTAAAATTTTATCTATTTATTATTATTATTATTATTATTATTGTTTTTTTTATATTTTGTTTTTTCCTTTTTCTAATTGTGTATCAAACTTAAGCACGTACGATTGACCACCCATGCATAAAACATGTTTGTAAAATGTATATGGAATTTTATAATAATGTGGATACCCTTACTAATATTCGTTTCACACCCTGATTAGTCATGCAAATAGGGCTTGCAGGTCATGGAATGATATAGTATTCTCTGCAGTGTGAATACTGAGGATTTTCTCGATCTGTCTGATGAAATTCTTATATGTTTTTCATAATTTTCTCCATTCTGACGTAATCATATCTTATTCAAAATATATTTCTCTACTACTAATACTAATACTAGTGCGCATCCGTCTGTAAGCTATGCAATAGTGCATTAGGTTCGTTGAATAATTTGCCTTCTCTTCTGCAACGGTAATGCACATTTGGGAGCTGGAGAGATGGCCAGCGACGTATGCGGAAAAAGTGCTTTATCTGTCAAGTAAAACATTACGCACTGTATGTGTCTCATCTATTCAAATATTTATGTTCTCATTGCATTAACGAAAGCAGACTATTAATAGTGAACAGTTGGACGTTTTAAATTGTAATTTTAGTTAAATGTTAGTGTGTAGTATTTCACATTATTCATCTACTAATCATATATACATGTAAATAATGGATGTACCACAACAACGAAAGAAAGGAAAAAATATACATAATAGAGCTCGAGGAATTCAGATTATTGATAGCTGCATGTGACGTATATCTCACTATAACGGTGTTCTTGTGAGAACAAGTAAGAGTAGAAGGGATTGAAACCGGCCAAATTTCTTGGCCTAGTTCAGGAAATGGACCGGAGCATACAAAAGTGAATTCGAATGTTTTTGACAAGAATGAGGTACGCTGCTCCATAGACGAATTTTATTTTTGGTGAAAAAGGAAGTTCCTACATGCTGAAATTGTTATATCAATTCCAAAAAGAAAGAATTGCATGTCTTTAAGGGTTTAATCTCTGTGACGAGTTCTTAAAGAAATAAGTTACAAATGGAAAAAGTATCAAAATTATAGAAAAAGATTAATTGAAAAGCCAAACATATATGTATCTGAGTATCTGAGAGAAATTCGCAGCCTTAGGGAACAGAATCGCACTATATAATATATATATATATATATATATATATATATATAAACTGAAATAACAATAGCTAGTAAAACAGAAAAGTTGTGTTCTTGTCATAGAAGAACTCAAGCAACTCGAATATAATGATAATTTGTAACTTTTTCTTAATTTTTTTAATCCTTTCTGCTTTTCTAGTTATTTGTTATTTTAGTTACAATATTAATAGTGTTACATTATATATACATATATACACATACAATTTGTATACATACTATATATATATATATAAACTGAAATAACAATAGCTAGTAAAGCAGAAAAGTTGTGTTCTAGTCATAGAAGAACTCAAGCAGTTCGAAATATAATGATAATCTGTGACTCTTTCTTGGTTTTTATCCTTTCTGCTTTTCTAGTTATTTGTTATTTTAGTTACAATATTAATAGTGTTACATTATATATATATATATATATATATATATTAGTTACAATATTAATAGTGTTATATTATATATACATATATATATATATATATATATATATATATACTGCGTCTCTAGTTCTTGTTAATTTAGTTACATTGTTTCAATTGTTCATTTTCCATCTTTATAAATAATATACATATTAATGAGACTTGGATGTAAAATAATTTAACAATTAGGAAATGCTGGCAAAATGAAAGTCAACCAGGTGTATTGACTAAGGCGAATTTCGTTAACCGTCTCATTGTCTTCCATGCAGGATTCCAAAATGGTGTTCGTGAAGAATTCATTATTAAATTTTCAAGCAGACAAAAGCTCGGGAGACTATAAGTCAAATGAATTTCAGAAACTTTGAGCTTTGGATTAACAATCAGCTTCTTTCCAATCTCACGAGGACGGGTTATGCTTATGGATAATGCTCCGAATTATTCAGGAAAACAAGCCCTTTTGGAACTACGCCATAAAAGAAAGAGGTGAAGTTATGACTGCAAAATAGCATTCCTCGTTCGTCAAGAGACATGAGAAAATCTAAACTCTACATATTGATAGAGATTCATAAATGGCAAGAAAAAGTTTTCCTCATTGACGAAATATTAAAATTACATAACCATGAAGCGTTAAGTTCACCCATAAGCATGTGTGAACTAAACCCCATTGAGCTTGCGTGGTCCAGAGTAAAACTCTTGCCAAGAGAGAAAAAATGTTTTTGGAGAGATTAATATGCAAGCGTTACTGAAACATACACTTGTGACCTTCCTTCTTTTCTGAATATGGGTACCGACTTCTGTTATGTATTTGGGGGATGGGGCAACCTCCCTTTGTGACATGAAGCTGTAAGAATGAGATGACGTCCCTAATTAACATATTATAAAGTATTAACATAATCAAAGATATTATAAGTATTATTAAGGCTAGTGTGTACAATTTATATATATTCATGTTAGTTTTTAAGTTATTCATGCATTGTGTATTTTTGGGTATTTTTGGGTAACAGAAGAGAAACTCTGGCGAAAGACCTTGTAGAATAGATGCCAGACAATATAGCGAGGGTGAATATGTTTTGGTGCAATAAACAAAGAACAGATCACCAGGAGTCATCTTTGTTATAAGAAAGGGTCGCCTCTCTAGAGCCTCCGTTAACTTTCAATTTGTAAATTGTAAATTGTAAGACTTCTTTTGTGTAAGAAAAAGAGTCGTCTATTTAACTTCTGTGGACTTTCATTTTTATTGAGCCTACAAAAGGGAACAGTAGGAAAAATTGAACAATAGAGGGTGAAAATAGAAAGTGAACTAACAAAATTAAAATAAGGGAAAGTAGAAATCGGGTAAAAGTAACGGCCGAGGGAAGGGCCAATAAGGAATATGAGAGTAGAGGTGCATGTACGTCCCTCAGCGAATAGGGAGAAGTTTTTAAGTGAAACAATGCTAAAAAGGGGAGAAGTAGGTCTAACAACTGGATGACGGAACGGTTGATAAAAAGTTAGTTTTCAAAAAGCCAGGGGTAGTGAGTCTTGAAAAAGCCATCGTGATAGGTGAAAGTTTTTGCAAGCCGTCAGTGAGTCAGTGCAGTGAAGTCGTGAGAGATAGATTTGGACAGTAAACGCAGCAATCAAGATATAGAGAAGGAAACGGACGGTAATAGCTAGTCACCGAGTTAAGATAAGAGTCAAGTGATCTTGAAGTGTAGGTGATCGTGGTCCGAGAGAGTGAAATTTCATTATAAAGTATAAAGTCACTTTGAACTAACTACATGCAAAGTAGGGGAATGTTACGATAGACAATTAGTGTAATGAGAGGTAGCAATAAATAAATGCTGTCCCATAGAACTTAGAAAGACGATCCTTTGCATAGAACCAGTGGCAGAAGGAAATAAACAGTATCGTCATCTGTCTTGAACTTTGCTTACATATTCCCTAGTCCCCGACAATTTCCCCCATTGACCTAAAAAGATAACAAAATATCCAGCTACAAATACAAGGAGCTAGCCGAGGCAGAGCGACGCATCGAGACAGCGGCGGGAGAGATGAAGAACTTCATTTGATTTCACAATTATTATTAAATCATAATTAATCAAAACTCCCATTCATTGCCTCTTCCATTCAAAAACTGCTTCAGATATTTGTAAACATACACGTCAGTGATATTAACCGCGACACAATGTTTCAAATGTCCACCCCGCTGTAATTAAAAATTAAACCTGTATTAGTAGTATGCATTATTAAGCAGGCAATTTAATATAAAGTAACAAGTGATATGTGGTGACCTGAAATGAAGTCTATGAATTTGTTCAATTATATTTTATTAATTCTTTATTAAGTTAGGAAATGTTAAGCAAATTAACTTCAACCTGTAAATTGTCAATGTTTTCTAAACACATCATAGCACAAGCATATTATTTTTGAACAATGCACTTCTGTGACACGTTGCGTTATTAGCACATTCCTCTCACTAGCCATCTCTCCAGCTTCCAAAGTTGCAAATGCGTTGCCATTACGTACATTCTAAGTGATTACGCTAATAATGTTCTTTAAGATATCACCTGGTTTTTGCACATATTTCAAAGAATGTGCCTCAAATAAACAATTTAATGGTGCATAGATTCGATCTTAACGAACACAGCTCATAATATGCGTTTCCTTTGCTATAGTTATGGCGCGCGTTATTTTACTATTTATAGGCTTACTACAAGCACGGCTTCATGCTTTTAAATCCATTTATCCATCCTTTCATTTATTTTTATATTTATATTCATTAGAAGTGTGTACTTTAACACTGATTTTTTTGGTGTAGGTCATTACTTTTCTTAATGTAATGCACTTATGTCTTTGTCGTTGTTTATTCCTGTCTAGTAAACAAACCTTTTGTTATTTGAAGCATGTACTTTACATATCATTTATATTTCCTTGTGTTTTAAGATATAATATTTTAATTCTTATCATACTTATTATGAAAATAAGATACAGGAAAACTGTGTGTTTATTTCCAAAAGGGGTCTATTCTTCTTTTTAATGTTATTAATATCTTATATCTTATATCTTATAATGTTATTAATATCTTATAAGTCAAGTATGTTCAGAACAAATATAATGATAAAACTCAAAGCAGTATAAAAAGTTGGTAAATATTAATAAACAGATATTTTCTTAATTTCTCAATCTATGAATGCGTCTATGTAGTTGTTCTGCGACTTAAACCTATAGAATAAATTAACAGTTGGGGAAAAAAAAAACATAATTCAAATTTTGAAGCAGCAGATTAACGGTACCTATTTACTTTTGACACCTTTATGTTAAATTTACAAAATGTATACTTAATCGAAATCCGCCACTGATAATGATACGATTATAGCCAATACTAAATTATAGTAGATGTAAAAGTGCGTCTTTTTAATAAACAAATAAATGGACCACGTTCCTTAACTAATGACGTTAAAAATTTGGTTAAATAATAAATTGTGGGCCTGTATACCTTTGTACTTTGGTTCTCCATTATACACTATCATTGCTGTGTGTGGACAAGACATTACAAGTATGATTCGCAGTAAATTGCCTAAAGGTTACTCCTTCCAACTTTGCATGTATGCATATGATGTTTCCAGCAATTCATACACAAAACAGAGCCATTCATTAAATGCTCGGAAATAACCTGAATAAAATTCTATCACAATAATTAATCACTTTTACGAAAAATTAAGTTTATCTCCCTAGTAACATCACTTACAATAACATCGCTAATATGTACAACAACCGAAATTGAAACTCCCCATAACTATAAAGAGACCAAGGTGTAAATCGCTCCATTTGCAAAGTCATCTATAAAAAATTAGTGAATTAGAAACCAAAAGAACCACTATGTACCAAATTACGTAAATGATCGTACGTAAATCGCAACAACAATCTGTAGTGGACTCACTGTCTATGTTCCATTTAGCACGTTAACAGAAAAGTGCTTCGCTTTCTTTCTTGATAACTTTCTTTATATTGTTAAATGGAATGCTCAGCTATTTACGAGTGGTTAGGATAAGGTGAAAGCACACCGTAAGGCATTTGACTTTCTGAAATATATTTGATCATAATGTATTTTCTTAATTTTCATTTTCATTCATTTTAGCACACTATTAAAATTTATAGCGCTTTTTTTCTGATATTATATTCAGTTTTATATAAATCTCCTTATACTTTTAGTGATTGTCACTAATTTAGAGTTGCTTTGAAACCTTCCCACCTACGCGTAATTGGGGCACACTAGTACATGCTCCACTTTTCATGATGTGCTGTCTATTATGATCATATTATGCTAACGGTATCAATTAATGGATGACCGCTAAATTGAATTTCCGTCCACTAAACAGCCTCTTGTCCATTAACACATTAATATTATATCACTTCGGGAATGAAAGGACTGGATGTTATTTGTCGCATGTGCTTTCTCTTACACACTCTGTTACCACATAATTAGCATTATAAAATTTAATTAAAGTGTCTTGCTATATTAAAGTTAACCACTAACATTAGCAGACTGTGAGGTAAGCCAAATTGCGAAATATAATATGTTGTTTCAATAAACCTATGTGAAAAATACGTTGTTTAATACCTGTAGGTTTTAGCATGTTATTAAAACTCTCTATACAGTAAATGCAGTTTTTTAGAAATGTTTATATTTATTTTCAAGTTTTTCACGTACATTTTAAGAAATTTCTTAAATATCTACAAATAGCTACAATGTTTGAAGTGTTATTATTATTATTATTATTATTATTATTATTATTATTATTGTTGTTGTTGTGAAATGTGCTAGCACCAAAGTAAATAAATCCTAGAAAATTTGCTGAAATATGGGTTTCAAAGGTCCTAGATGACTCAAATGCCTATCTGGCCTATTGACTGCCAGGTCCTAATAAATACTATACAATCAGCAAGGAAATACTTTAAATTTCCTTACTCTGTATGAAAATTTAAATTGTAATTATAAAAAAACTTTCTTCAGTAGCACTGGATAGATGAAATTCAGAAATAAAAATCAAAAACCGCATTACAGTGGCGGCAGGGAATCAACTACTTTTGAAAATGCGTTACAGTTAATAGGTGACGGAGAATTTATTAATTGCTACCCGTAAATATTATAATCAGCGCGTTAATTAGTTTCATGTAAATTTCCTATTTTAATCATGATTTAGTGTTATTTTATTTTTATGCATATGTTGAAGTATTGTGTATAAAAATGCTATTTTCTCGCATCAGAGTGCAAAAATCCACCCTAGCCATAAAAACTGACCTGGAAATTTGGGCAGAGAAGCCTGTTTGCTTATTGTAAGCAGTATTCTTGCATATGAAGCGGCAAACCGTTATTACTTGGAGAATTCTAAAACAGGATCCTTGAGAGAGGTGTTTATTTCATATACAGTTAGAGAGCTGTGTTTTTGTTGTAGTAGGGCAGGATAGATGTAATAAACATATGCCAGCTACGGGAGTGAAGAGACAAGGCAATAATATCTCCATGCATGAGCTAACTGTACATGTGTGTGACATGCTGAGTCACGTAGACATGATAGCCAATAAAAGAGATGAAAAGAAAATAATGCAAGCTTAGTATCCAATAGGTATTCTTAGAGGCGAAAAAATGTTCAATTTATTTCTAAAATAATATTTCGAAAGAATAAAGATAGCTTTGGGAGGCTGACGGACTGCCAGGTTTATTTAAGCTTGAAATTTTGTGCCACAGATTCAATTGAGGAGTATTCAGTTCAGCTCAGTTCTCAGGGGCAGTTCGGTTCAGTTGTTGCATCAGCCTGAGTTATCATCAGTTCATTAGTGCTCAGTTCAGGGGGAATATTCAGATCACGACTTGTTAGCTGTGGGTCAACCCAGTCACATCAGTTCTTGCAAGTTTAGCATTATATCAACTGTTGCATCAGTTATAATAAGAGAGTTAACATACAGAGTTTTACCAATATGTTATTATTCAGCCGTAGCAGTTTAATAAAGTTTCGGAGTTATTAAAGTGCGTCAGGGCGTCAGTGTATGATCGTCATAGTTAGTGCAAAAGTAGCACATCTAGCAGTTTAATTCTTCAAGGAGTAACGGTGCCTCTTTAAGTGAAACAGACTTAATCAATAAATAGTGTTTCATTCCACGACATCACAAATCTAATTATTAATCTCCTCGACTCCTTCCCTATGGCCTCAGGACCTAAAAAGTCCAGCAAAGAAACAAGAGCTAGTCGGAGCAAATGTAAAATAGAGGGAAACCATCAGGAAATTATCATCATCTATGAGAATCTTTAATTCCAATAATTAATCAATATTTCCTCTATCCATACGTATAATCCCACCCTCTTTTGAAAAAAGATTATGCAGTAATGTAATAGTTCAAGTCCAGTGGAACAGGTTTTGACAAAATTAAAAATAACTGAATATCATCTTTTTCAAATGGCAATTTGGAAATTAAATGATTTTAGAATAAAAAATATGACCACATATATTTTGCCCGAAACAAATTAATTATAATGCTAAACTTGTATTGTTATGGAACTCATCAGTATTTCAGACAGTAAAATTTTTATTTGGAAGAAAAATATGCTGTTGGCATACATAAATATAATAGATATTTTGCATAAATCTGCCTTTATTTGCTCAATAATATCATAAAAGAAATACATCATTTACTTTACACGTCTTCCCTTCCCTTAGTGTAGAGCTCCACTTTTCAGTTCCTCAGCAATAGGAACCTGATATTTACGCTGGTTCATATATTTTAGCTGCTTTCAGCAAAACTGAGGAAAGATAATATGTTATATCTATGGCTTTGGCAAATTTCAGGAGATTTACATTTGTGTAAACTCTTTTTGGGTTAGTTTCATCAACTTAACTTTTCCAATCCGCTTATTTTCTTACTGGCTGTATTTTATTTTATCTGTATTTCATTACTTTGTACGATGTTACTTTCCATTTTTTTTTTTGCCGAACATATTTGCAATTTTAGAAAAAAAAACTATCTTAATTTTCTTATTCACACTCCGCTATTTAATTACATTGGTTTTTGATGAGTTTTGCATTATGCCTATCCAATCATCTACACTACATCCTACGATTTACCCAATTTTTCACAAAGTCCCTATAAAATACTGTGTACCAATCCCCTTTTGTTAGGTACACATGACGGATTTAGTCAACCTACATATAATTTATGTAATAAAACTAACAATTCCCGAATTCGACAGCCCTGAAGACTTGCCGTACGTCTTCTGCCTGCGTCTTGCGACATAATGGGCAGGAGGCAGTATTGCAGTAGGAATGTGATCAGCTAGTCACCCCGCGCTTCTCGCTTATGTAATCTAAATTTGGGGACATTACCTTTCCGACATATGACTACCCAATTGTCAGTATGAGGCTGGTGAACCCCATTCCAGTTAAGCAGCAACTAGGGATCGAACCTGGAACCTCTCGGCCAATAGTGGGAATTGCTAACCACTAGACCAATAATGAATAGGTGATTAACAACTCTTCAAAATGATGAAAGTTACAGAGAAAAAGTAAGCAATTCTTAAGCATAGATGTGATTATTTTTCATTCCAGTTTCACTTGTCATATTATAAATTATAACAACAAGAAAAATAAGTATTATTTCCTGATTTTCCCCATACAGGTGTCAGATTGCTAATTGAACTGAAAAATTCAAATTCTTGCAAATATTTTGAACGGTGGTACAAGGACATAAGTCAAAAAAGTTCGTTTTAGGGGGATTTATATTAGTCGAAGCACAGACATTTAGTTTAGTTTTTTAAAACATGATAAATTATGTAATTCATATTGAAAGAGAGCATAATTTAATAAGTATATGTATTTCATTCTTGTACTACGAGTATTTTTCAGATATAAGTAAATTAAACAAAAACGTTTATCTTGAAAAAATAATTTTTATATAACTTTTCCCGCTGGCCAAAGAAATATAAATCGGAAAAAGATTGATGAAAAATCTGTCTGAGAAAGAACTTAAAAAACGGCAAGGTGTTTGGAAACAGTGGCAAATAGACAGAAATGTTTCTTTGTGTAAATATAATCCCTTTCTTCTCCGAAAGAAAGATCTGCTTGAATTAGGGATATTATAGATTCCAAATATGGAACAAAGTAAAGCAAACAATTTCTGCAGAATTCAACAGAAAATTATTCATCTGTTGATACGAATATATAAATGTAAATCGCTCTCTCGAATATAATAGCGTGGCTACGTGAAACTGGCACACAAATGAAGAATATTTTCTTAACTTATTTCCCTCCCAAGTACTGCAGCGCCCTCTTGATCACGTGAGTTAATGACGTTCCTGGTACAAAGGTTCTCGCTAAACGAGTTGCGAATCTTTAGCGCAATTTCCCGTGGTCTTTTTTTCTCTATAACTGTCCTTTTGCATGCGATGTTTGTGGGGATCAATTCTTGACTAACTCTAAACTTAAAAGAAAATCTTCGACTCATACGATTTAACTCTTGAACCACAATATTTGTAATTATGAAAAATTAAATCTTATTCTTCTCAAACTGGTACGTGAAAACCTAAGGCAGCAGCGTGTTTTCTGGTTGAGCGACTAGGATTGCTTACCATTGGTTGTCTTGACTCTTTCGATGTTTTGTGGTGTTCTCACTGTGTGTTCAGAACCTGGTGGTTTCTACTTTTGTTATAGAAGCAGTTGCTTGGAAGTTTTGTATCCATAACTTCACAGTGTTCCTGCTAGGAACGGCGGCATATCGCGGAACATTAAACTGTATCATTGTGTAATACCAAATGAATCACAATTTTTTAAAAAAATATTTCCACCACAAAAGCACGATGTTCAGCGTTCCATAGCGCCATTTTAGCAACAATGGCAAACATTACGCTTGCGAATAAGAAATCACGTACTCACCTATAGGTCATATTTACCATTTATTAAGTTAAAAATCGTCAGGTTCCCATGGGCCTGAATATAAAAAGACTGTTTCAAGTGAGGAAAATTAAGAGCACTGTTTAAGCTTTTAAAAACCTTTTTCAACATCGGAAATTCATCATTTGCATAAAACATGTGTAGTTTACTGCAGATCGCATGGATTTGTCCCAAGTCCCATCTTGGACCCTTTTCATATTTTCTTTTCCTGCCTGGAGTGATCACTTTACCTGTCAGGTAGTTTTTTTTTTCCTCACACTATATACACCTGTCACAGATACCAGTAAATTCTGACGTTAATCACAATATCATCTATGGAAGAGGTTGGATATTTCTCACAAAGCTTATTAAACACGTTTAAAACAATGCTTTTCTGTCTACTGTTCAAAGGTTTGCCTTTCCTAAGCTTCTATCACACGAGATCCCTAAGACGTGCCCGGCTTATTGACATGCATTTTAAAACTCACAAGTAAATAAATGTAAGGTTGGTCATAGTGCAGCAATAACGGCCGCTTGCGCTGCGTATAACCGTATTTTTCGTCTTCTGTTAATCTCATTTTTCTTCAATCTTATTTCCATTTGTTTACCTTTATACTAAAATTCACCTACATTGTCTAATTGCTAATAATGGCTATTATACTTGCGAATTACTTTTGCGGACGCAACAAGTGAGAGTCCTGTCAGTATACTTGTGAATCTAAGTTTGTTTTGATTTATTTCAAGTTAAGGCTAAAAAAGGTGGTGGGAAGGCAGAACCATTCAACATACACATTGTCGCTAGTGCAGAGTTTACAGATGGATGGATATGAAAGTCTGAATAATTTGTTTAAATAAAGGCTCTCTAAAGATTTTTTAAATCTGAACAACGGGGATTGAATTTAAAGCATTGCTTAGTAGAAATACTAAAGAATGCCACAAGTAGTGCTCGGAAATTAAGCAAAAATGCCATTTCTATCTGGGTAGATGTACTTAAGAGTCAGATATAAAGGAATATGTTTCCCTACATTTGCGGTCAGTAAGGCCAGTTTTTATATTGACTTTTTTTGGCATATTTTCACTTCTCTTACCTGTTTTAGCTTTAAATTTTTTATTTTTCCTGTTGTGGATCGTTATGAATATTTTCTGGGATTATTTACAAATTAAAAAAAAAAAAAACACAAAGAGTTTCAATACATCGAAGTGAAGAATTTACAATACTTAAATGGCATGTTCACCTCACGAAACTATCAAATTAGAATCTTGTTATACATTTATTTCTTTTCAAGCAGTCAAAAAGTTTCTCCTTAACTTTCTGCTGTTTAAATATAAGAACCTTCATTAGTGAAAAAAAAAATGCAGGGTTACCTCGGGCATGCGAGTATTAGGAAATAGAGAGAATGAGGGAAGTACTGTAGTTTTAAATAGTATTATCGAATAACCTTGTATTGATCTGCGCGAGACGATTCTAGGAAAATTTTAGTGGGAGTAACTTCTTTGCTGCATAAATATAACAAACAATTGCAAAAGAGAAAAATGAAAGTGGTACGGCTGTGTAGTAAACTGTCCCTACAATATGTTCAATATGGAAGGGGAACATTATTCCCCTAAAACGGTATGAGTAGAAAATAAACTCGATCAGAAACGACTGCGCATCTTTTGCTCTTTGCCAGGACTATTCAAAACTGCTTTACTTTGCCTTTATCGACATTTGCATGATGAATGTTCTGTTGTAATTGGTACGAGTTCTTCCGAAATAACTTGTTTTAAATTTGCTCCAATTACTTCAGTGGGAGTAGAACGTTCGTTTTCCATGATGAAAACTTTTCTCTCTTACAAGCAGCTGACTATGACAGTTGATACCTTGAAAAAGCTTCTTGTTGTTGTTTGTAACCAAGAAAAGTAAGCTTAAGCATTTTAATTACGTAACAAATAAATTATTAAGTATCTTAAATTACTATTTTCATAAATAATGAGTAATATTACTCTCTATTCCCACTTTTAATAAATACCTATTTTATTTATATTAATGTCTATTTTCAGTATTTTAAGTGCGGGTTTGCTTGCCCGTTTTAACCAAAATAAATGCCTGAATTTCTGGGTTCTGGTCATGAGTCTACGGAAAGCAGTAGCAGTGATATCCTGTCATATCGGATGATGGCACAATAGCCGCAGAAAGCCCCGACACTGCAGTGTACAATGTGGAGTTGGATCAGTCTGTGCTAGAGGTGGATACACTAAGAACGTGGCTGAGAGATGGAATAATCCATTCCGAAAGGGTTACAAGCATTGAAACACTTGCTGGAGTTTCTCGTGCATGTCGCTGGGTGTCTCATCGCCTTGCAGTGTTCAGGACTAGGACCCTTGCAGGCGATCATTTGACACGTTACATCTGGGAAGGTCAGAAAGATAAGAGCCTAAAGTGAAAAGACAGGGAAGTGAATAGCGACAATCGCCCGATCCAAAAACCATTGCACCTAGAACTCCGAAAGGTGTTAGTGATGCTGATAGTGCCATACGATGTCCAAGAGACGAGGGAAAGTATGTAGTGTCCACTTGCAATACAACAAATGTATGTCCGTGTAAGTTGCGTTGAAAATATTTAATGCAATCATATACAAAGACTCCATAAAATAAGAATGCAAAATCATGAAAAGCTACTAAAATCGGTTCTGGTGTGTAGTGGTAACCATACTTGCCTTCTAAGCCCCAGATCGCGGGTTCGAACCCGGCCAGTACCGATGGATTTTTTCGGGCGTAAAAATCCTAAGTATGGCTTCCTTCAGAAGGGAAGTAAAGCCGTGAGTGCCGTGTCGTACATTTTTTCACGATAAAGAACCTCAAGCCTGATAAAAGAGGCCTCTGAGCAAAATTTGTCGGCTGTTTCACGCCCTGAATTAAATGGAAAGCTGATGACCTGAGATGTTAAAGGCCGTAAATAAACCCAAATAAACCAAAATGAAATAAAAAAATCAAAAGCTACTTAATAATAACATTTTGAGAAACATTAACATGACTTCCAGGAAATACCTAATCTTCCTTTATAAACGTATAATTTGTTTTTGATTAGAAAGATAAAGAGAAACGTGGGACTAAAAATAAATGTTTAGTCCTTTCAGTTGAAGAGAAAAGTAGCATATAGTTAAAACAGAAGACTATCGATGATTCTAGATGGATGGAATTGAAACTACCTTGGATTATCGAACATTTAGGTTAAGTAGAAAGACTGGTGAAACGTTTAATTGTACAAATTTTCTTTGGTTTCACCCTTACATATTTGTTTGTGTAGAAAAAAATTATGCTTTTATTTTAGCCAGCATTGTTTTATTTAATCACTTATATTAAAACTTAAAAGCAAACATTAGGCACGACTGGAGACATGCATGGCAGAAATGTTCCAAGACATGTTCCTAAATTTTCAAAAATGAGTTACTGCCTGGGATGTGTTGCTGGGTTGTCCTGCGTAAACTGTGCAGAAAGATTACATATGTGGTTTAGAAAATGTGAAACAGTGCAGAAATGGTACACTGTTTAGACAAAACTTACTTTTCCGCAGTAGCATTGCTGAAATTTGTAATTATAAAAATTTGTTTGTTCATAACTGCATTGTTCATAAATTGTAATCATTTAATGTTCTTGTTAGTCCTCAAAAATGTTATAGTAACACCATAGAGAAAGTATAAGTAGTTAATAAAACATCTGACAAATAAATTACAACAGGGAATAGAAAAAGTGAATTAAAAACATGAAAAAGGAATCATTTTAAGCACGCTAAAGAGTAAACGGTTGTTTAATATTAAAGTATAAACTGGTGAGAAGTGCGAAAGCAGATTCCGTTGCTATAACATTTTAATATCTGCGTACAACCGGTTCAAATTGTCTTCTAAAACAAAATTAAAAGTTATGGTTTCAAACTTCATTGATGGACTTCACGGGTATACTTTCACCTGGTGACACAAGCAAGGAGTGTAACTGATCTTCCTAAAGTTACAGTGGCAAGACAGCAACAGAGAAGAAGAAAACGGCCAACAAAGACTCTTTTCTGAAACCTGCGAGTAAACTTAAGGTACTGGTGGGTATTAAAAATGAACCACATTTTGTCAAGTTTTACGTTTACTCTTTATTAGGGGAGTTGATAAAGCAATTATACTGTGTTTAATTTTTATGTTTTTTACATTAATAAAGCAATAAGCCTATTGTATACAATGTACCACCTATTCTATCTTAAATATGCCTTCAAAATTTTAAAATATTTTAAATATAATCTAAAAAATGTTAATGAACAGAAAGAGTACATAATTTCAAATGTATTTGTTTTATAACTAATCAATAAAAGTATATAAAGGAATATATAACATACTCAGCTGTTAGGTGCGCCGTATTGAACCGCCCTACTTTTTGGATAGGTCGGATTAAAAGGAACAATGATTAATAGAGACTCTACTACTTGAAAGAGTAGAAATATTAGTGAACGATGATTTAATTATTAATGCTGAATAATATTGGAAGAATTTACAATAATGTTCATAGATCATGTAGTAGGTTGAATAAAGTGGCTAAATTGACAATATTTTTTAAAGAGTAAAAGTGACTGCCGCTGAAGGAAAGTAAGAGGTAGAGGAATTGTAATAATAATAATAATAATAATAATAATAATAATAATAATAAGTAGTGGTAGTAATAGTATTAATAATGGTAGCAGTAGTAATGGAAGTAGTAGTAGTAGTGGTGGTGGTGGTGGTAGTAGTAGTAGTAGTAGCAGCAGCAGCAGCAGCAGCAGTAGTAGTAGTAGTAGTAACAGTAGTAGTAGTAGTAGTCGTGGTGGTGGTGGTGGTGGTGGCGGCGGCGCCGGTGGTGGTTGTGGTGGTAGTAGTAGCAGTAGTATCAGTAGAAGTGGTGGTGGTGGTGGTGGTGGTAGTAGTAGTAGCAGTAGTATCAATAGTAGTGGTGTTGGTAGTAGTAGCAGCAGTGTTAGTAGTAGTATCAGTAGTGGTGGTGGTAGTAGTAGTGGTGGTGGTGGTTGTACTAGGTAGTAGTGGTGTGGTGGTGGTGGTGGTAGTAGTAGTAGTAGTAGTAATAGTAGTAGTAGAGTGGTGGTGGTGGTAGTAGTAGCAGCAGTGTTAGTAGTAGTATCAGTAGTGGTAGTACTAGTAGCGGTGGTGGTGGTTGTAGTAGTAGTAGTGGGGGTGATGGTAGTAGTGGGGGTGGTAGTAGTAGTGGTGGTGGTGGTAGTAGTAGTGGTGGTGGAAGTATTAGTAGTAGTAGTAGTGGTGGTGGTGGTGGTAGTAGTAGTAGTGGTAGTGGTGGTGGTGGTAGTAGTAGTGGTAGTAGTAGTGGTGGTGGTAGTAGTGGGGGTGGTAGTAGTAGTGGTGGTGGTGGTGGTGTTGGTGTTGGTAGTGGGGGTGGTAGTAGTGGTGGTGGTGGTAGTAGTAGTAGTATCTTTTAGTATTGTAAAATTCTATATACACATTACAAATATATTTTATGCATAAGTTGTAGATCGTACAGGCTTATATATGGTACACAATTTGAAAAAATGAACTAACAATAACAAAAATAAGACAATATTAATAATAACAATTAAACACTTTTTAAAAATATTAAAATATGTGCAATGGTATTTACACATATTTGAGTTGCAACATATTACCTGTTATTTATAATAACACTTGTTATTGCGTTCTAACCAGCAGATTCGATTGCTAATAACTTCATTCATTTTGACTAGGTAAATGTCTATATTCAACCAACTAGGTGGTATGCAAATATCTCCAGCATGCCAATCGACCTCTAATTGCCTTAAAAAGTTTTCTGGGAACAGCGAATAAGAGTTAAAAGAAGAAAACATGGTAAATTACTGAAACAAATGACTGAATATTTCTTTCGGCTTCAAACTATCGACATATCTGTATGCAGGTAGTTACATAAAAGTGTAAATGCTTTCTGGTAAAACAAAAGAAGAGGCGACATTGGGGGAAAAATTATACGGAAAAGCAATTTCTCGCTTCAGTGCTGTTTCGTATCTGTCCTTCAGAAATTCCCGAGTCGCCCATAAGGTTGCCAGGAATTTAATACATGTAAAGGACCCGGAAAGTACTTTTTTTTTCGTTTCTCCTCTCGCTCACTCCTACCATTGGCGCTCTTTCTAGTTCAGCTTGCTTTGGGAAGAAACTGAATTTGGGCACAGTAGGGAAGTGTGTAGTTCACTATGATTAATGCATTGCCAAACTATTGTGTCACTCGTCGCTTTAGTGGTACCTTTTTACGAAGTAATCCTAGCAACCAGGATATTGCTTTATGATTGCGAGTCACAAAAAATTGCGATATAACTTTTAGTTTGTAGTTTGAATAGCTTATTCAAAATGAATGTTTATTTTAAGACATTTTGGAAAATATTTATCTGTAACATTCTGGACTAAAGATTTAGGAAAATATAGTTTAGTAGCTATTGAACCTCTCCAGTTTAAGTTTTATTCCTTGAAAACCATATATGATTCGCATAACAAGTAAAAAATTGTTTTGTCGTTCAAAATATTTTTTTCAATATAAAATCGTTGTATATATTGGCAAATGCCACTCATTATTAAATATCAGTTTAGAATCCACGTAGTTCAGTGACATTTAACATGAACAAACTTGGTGTATGAGAAATATAATTACGATATCAAGCAGATCCGTGAATGCCGATTGCTGTTTGTTGTCAAACTTAGTAACAAATTCAACGTTGCAGTTGTGTCATGAGCAATACAGTTCGTAGTACAGTATGAACCGATACAATGTCCTCATTCATTACCTACTACATGAAAAAGAAGTGACAAAGGCATTTTTAGCATGGCAAGCTTAGAAGCTACCTAAAATTTCTCCATTCATTATTTGGTAAATAAACTCAAAACCTCGAGAATATTGTTAAATACCCATGAAGGAGGCGTACGAAACTCACAAAAACAACAGAGCAAGATGACAAAGACAAAAGTACTTGCTTAAAAATATCGTAGGATATTGCAAGTTCAAGTAGCTGAAAAAAGCAGTAAAGCTTCATGCACATTGTGTTAATTCTGTGCAATAACTGAAACTTCCCGATGAAAGAAGGGACTCAGTTATTTCCAATAATTCTAGAGATTTGTCAATTATATATCCGAGAATGCTGAACTAAATGTGGTTCTCCGACGAGGCCTAATTTGAACTATTTTCCAAAATCCCTGTATTTGAGCTAACGAGACTCCTCAAATCATGCATTAGACACCTCTTTATGAAAAAAAAAGTCATGTGTCGTGCTTTGTCCCGGTACCACTTGATCCCATCAGCTTCGTGCAACGGTAAATATAGCATCTATGATTTTAATATATTGACTGTCTTCAGCTGTATGATGTAACCCTCCGAACCTCTGATGGTGCCAATGGCAGCCAATTTCAATTCTATGAGATTATGGAGCCTTATATGCAAACGGCTGAAATTTAAAGTACTAATGCTTTGGATGTGAAACATGCTGTTATTACCTCTTTATTGCGTATTACCTCTTATTCCCCACGTAAAATAAAACATTAAATGAAAAGTTTGCATATTATAGTGAGACTATAAATAAATTTTATTTGATAGTGAATTGTCCCCACTGTCGAATATTTCAGTATTGATGATGATAGTAACAGTAGTGTAATGATCGATATGCTTTATAACCCAGTAGCAAGCAAACAGGACCAAATAGTCTGAAAGATATTCCTACTTTGATGTTTTCAACGAGCCCCGTCTGACTGTAGCATTTAATTTCACTAATGCATTGACAAGGTACAACCCTCGCTAAAGATAAACACCTTCCTTCTCTCTTCGCTCTCAATTACCATTCACTCGAACATTTTGCTCGGCAGGCCTGGCATTTATATTATATACTATAATTTAAAGGCATGAAATATTACACACATCCAAATTAATGTAAATAATTCTATGCATCTTACAATCATGTTACATCCATATGGTTTTCCAGAAACTATGAAAACTTTTTCATGTTATTAATAATCATAAACTTTTTGAATAAAGGGCTGTACCTAACCGTACTTAGTGTCTTATGCTGAGATAATTTCTACCTTGGACTGGAATTTCTTATGCTTGGGCTATGTAGTTTAATTTAAAACAAACAAATTTTGTGTAGCTTAAGTTTATATAAACCAAAATTGGAGTACATAGACAAAATATCTCTCATATCCGCGAAAATAGAATACAGTTTAAAAATCATAGGAGAAGAAATAGAAACCCGTTTGGAAGCACAAATATAGCTTGGGGATCAATAACTTTTAGATTATTAAGTTTATTTCACAGCAAACTTTGAACATTTTTGATAAGTGATCTTCTTAAGCCTGTTAAGCTCTGTCATTCGATGATTAAAGCTGCTATTTAGCTTACTTGTTCTTAATGTACTGTTCCTGCCTCGTAGAGTGAGAGCAAAACAAATGAAAAACGCGATATTATATTAATAATATATATATGTCTATTAATTCTAATTGAGTTTTCCAGATTCAATATATTCAGAGTGTCCAGTTATCTTTGGGATACTGAATATCTGAAAGAGAATCACACGCTAACAAAGATTTTGGGACCATATGTGATGTTCTCAAAAACCTGATTCAAATAATACATTTTTGATCAATTTTAAATCCAATTACTTAAGATGTAATATTATATACATACTTTTGTTACTGCTTGCGTAATCTCGGAAGATTTGTTTTCATTTATTTCAAATTGTAAACCATATTGCAACAAAGTGCTACTGGAAAAACAGAGATCACAAATGAATGGTTGTATTCCTTGATTTGGACCAAGTGCTCTAAGGAGGTTTTTGTTTCAACTGCTATGGATCTCAGCAATTTTAGAATTTAATTTTTGTTAATACACAAAAATTAAAGCAAATATGCTTGGCTTCATTGTAGGCAAATTAATAAACAAAATTAACAACATTAGAGACAATCACATGCTGCCTCTAGTCAGTAAGGTAAAAAATAAGCACGTAGGAAACTGCAGCTTGGGAAACTTCAAGAAGAAGAACAAAATAGGAAGGCTGAGAGTACCGTGTATACAAAAGGTACTAGTTTCAAGTAAAGTTTAGAAGTACAAAAATTAGCATTTGTTACCTAAAATTTAATTTTATAAGAAACAATAGCCTCTACATTTTAATACATGAAATATTCCAATCAGGATAACTGCAAAAAAGTTTGATCAATGTATGTAAATAGCTATTATCTTATTTATGTGGGAATGATTAAAAAATTGCATCATATGAAACGTAAGATGTGCGAAAATTTTGAAAAATATACATTAAAAGGGCAATTTATTTTAAAGAAATACAAAATAATTATGGTTAAAATTCCATTTAATAAGCATTCAATGCTTTGTATTACTCACAGGAAGAATTATTATAAGAATTCAAACAATTTGACGCGTGAACTCTTTCTATATCTAAGTAAATTTACAAATATTGCACATGCTATAATGATTATTAACTCTTAAAAAGATTTTTACTGGTAATAGGAAAGCTGCACATAATTATGAACAAATCTTTCTAGCATATGATTAAATTATCTAAACAATTTGTTAAGCATTAAAGAAACGGGAATTTACAGCATTGCATTGCCCTACAGCCTTTAATACCTTCCTACTTTATGAATGTCCTGAGGTAAGGAAAGTTCTCTTCCTGTCGTTTACACTCTCAGAGTTGGCAGTTTGCTGCGGCAGCCGCTCTACTTTACATTCCTCTTGTTTAATCGGAGTATTCGACGACTATTATTATTACTTCACAGTATTTACTTCGAGCCTGGAGGAGTAACTTGACAGTTGTGCAACTTCGTGTACTAGAAACATACCTCTAACTCCCTACTTTCATAGCCCAATGTAATAGCTGTCAACAATTTTGCCTTTCTGAAAAGGAAATATTTTTTAAACATAATTTTTTTCAAAGAAGCATTTAATATTTGTGTGTTTTGAATCAAGTGTCTTCTTTATGGTTTTCATTTTAGTGAGTCTGTAAATTATAACTTTAATAGTTCGTTCACATAATTTGAGTCGTGTACATATCAATGTATTGTCTGTTTGACTGTACGTTTTAGGTTTTGAATGTGCCTTTGGGGAACTTCTTTTCTCCTTTTCAGCGGGGGATATTTTTATTGTTGCTACAGCTAGCTTTCTTTGAAATATTTTAGGAAATTTTAAGGATTGAGAACCATAATTTTAATGCACATCACCAAGATAATTCTTTTTGTCTTAAGGTTAGATAGAGATATCCATGACTTGATTGTATATATAGAAACCAAAAGACGAGGAAGTTACGAGGCCTTTAAAGAAACAAGTAGCGACAGTAACAATTGTGTTGAAGACTATACACTAATTTTGTTTAGTGAACTCTCGTGCATGCTCTCAATTTTAATGAAAAACTCCTATGCGCACAAATATAGCTCTTATGTTTCACTAAAATGTCGTGGATCAAGGTTGATGTTGTTCTATAATATGATTAAAACAAGTGCGGGATTGACAGTTTTGGGTGGAGGGGAGCGGTATTTTATACTTTGATAGCACGTGCCATACTGCTCGCGCACAAATTCATAACATATTCTTTTGCAATCCATATGCTAATATCAATAAGGATAATTAACGAACATGCTAAATGTACTTACAGTTTCCCGCTTTGGTATAAGATTCAGCATCAGTTGATCCCCTCGATGCTACAGCACTATAAACGGCGATAAACACTATTACCAAATACAGTTTCTTCATATAATCTTACAAAAGATTACAAAATATTTAAAGTAGTTTATCACATGTACATATTTTCACCTGTTGGTTTAAATAAGCACGAATATCACACAATAGAATCTAGAATCTTTATTAATATTTTGATGTGTTTCATATCAGTCTGCTATTGAAATCCGGAGTAAGAGCTTTAGTTGTTATATTGTTTACGCCTTCGCCTTCGGCTCTTGTCCATCGGATCTGGGATCTGTCGAGTTCACAAAAGACAGTATTCTGGTCCCAATACCTCAGTTGCTGTACACTCTCTATAATATACTCTAGCTGAACTCGCCGCGTTTCAATTTCAATGATAAGTAATAACTTAAAATGAGAAACATTATGTTTCAATTTAGTTAGTACAAGTTATTTAAAATAACATAAAAATGACAACTACAGCTTCAATCTTAAGCTTGAGTGCAATGAGGAAAAAGAGAAAGGCAAGGGAGAAGAGTAAGTGACAAAAGAAAAGCATAGAACAATTTCTTTCTATGACTGTGGAACCTTTAAACTATAAAGATATTATACTTATGGGAGTCATCCCAAATTTAAGAAGACAGTGACAATTTGTTAAAGCACATTTCTAAAGGGCAAGGTTTTTTTAATTGTTTCTGATGGCGAATAATGGTGATTTTATACAATGGTCTGTTAGTATATGATTCAAAAACAAAATGCTTGAATTATGAGATAAATATTGAACTTATATATATCTACAAAATTAAGGGGCTTAGTGGAGTAAGAGGATCTCCTTCAATTTTTCATAACATGAACTAGCTGTCTTCTGTCTAAGCTAGAACTCTTTATTGTACTTTTGTAGTGCTAGCTAACCCCATTGTAATGTTAAATATAAACATTTAAAATACGTTTTAACCGATTTCACCATTCTGTGTCGAACGCTTTAATACCTCAGTTCTAACATGCCAGTTATTTACCTAACTGACAAACAGGGGAGCATCTTTCTTCGCTTCAGTTTCCAATTGATTGATTGATTTGGTTTATTTACGGACGGCCATCAGGGTTCCATTCTATTCAGGACGTGAAACGGCCGACAAGTTTTGCTCAGAGGCCTCTTTTTTCAGGCTTGAGGTTCTTTATCGTGCCGTAAATCTACGACACGGGACCCACGGCTTTACTTCCCTTCCGAAGGAAGCCACACTTAGGATTATTACGCCCGAAAAAAATCCATCTATCCTGGCCGGGCTTGAACCAACGATCTAGGGTTTAAGGCAAGTATGGTTACCACTACACAACCAGGACCGACTTCAGTTTCCAAGCAATATGGCAGATGTCAAGAGTGATTCTTGTGTAGATGAAAATAGTCTTATTGTATGTCTGGGAAATGGGCTGGTTTGAGAGCTTATGGTTCTTGGTTCCTGGTCGTATATATTTACCGTATGATGAAGATAATTAAGAAGCTAAAGCGATGCACCAGTATGTTGCATGCATATCTTTCGAAATACCAGGAAACAGAACTTATTCAAAGTATTTGAAATGCAAAAGGGGGATTTTAATTCCATTAACAAACAAGCTAACAAAAGCGAAACACGAGCAAGATGTCCTAAAAGTGACCTTCTGAAACGCAGTAATCTGAGATTTCAGGATAGTTATAAAATAGATGTGCTGTTCACATAAATTCATATAGCCCCTTATTTAAATTTCAGTTCTAGAAGGGCAAAGGAAAACTGCAAAAATAGCAAGAGCAGTTATGAAACCAGAATACTCCAATTAAAGGCTATTCAAAGGCAATATTAATGCTGTACTTCCAATTATCATAACTTTTATTTAAATTTGAGTCAAAGAATGATGGTAAAGTACAGAGAATTGTGAAAACGATCTTGTAGTTTGCTTTATTATTTTAATAGTTTGTCCCATACATTATGAAATATTGTAAGTGAAATTATTCAAAAATTAAAATCAACATATTATGCTCTACATTTATATAAAGTTAGATCAATACCTAACTCATACAAACTTTAAATGTTTTAATGAATAATGTTCTTTTACTTAAGTTAAGATAATATAATACACTATATGTCTCAAACACAATTTTTGTGGGAGACTCCCTAATTCCACTGGGCCCTTCAATTACAAATCATAAATTAATACCTTAAATCACAAATCATAATTAACCCGCACCTGACTAAAATGAATAATCTTGACGAGTAATACCTAAAGAAGAAGCTAAATAATTATTAAATTAATTGGACGGCACACACATTCTTTTTCTTAAACTAAATATTTTCAAAGTAAGAACCCCCCTGCATACAGGGTGCAGGTTTGAATCCTGCTTGGGTCAAGCTGCTCTCATTGAAGTTTTTCAAGTAGATTCGTGTAACACTAAGGTCTGTCAGACACCTTTAGCGTCTTTGGTCCCTTTACTTAATTAGTGCAAGTACCATTAATTGAATAATCGTCCGCTTGATGAAAGCAATTTACATGGGATAAATAAAGAGTTTATGAAGAGAAATGGAGATAATTATTTATATATGGCACACATTGGAGCTCTAGTCCGGGACCAAGGAGACGCGATTACTGCTCCAATTTTAATCGGGAAACACACAAACACACAATTTCTTTGGAAAAGTTATAACGATAGACGGAATTACAGAAAACGTTTTTAAGAGAGTGCGAAAGGTGCACATAGCTGAGAGTTGCAGTTACAATAAAAACAGTGCAACAATGAAAGGGTAACTATGGTGATGGTGTTCGCTTATAAGCTGCTGATAAAATGAAAGTCAAGTTTAAAAATTACATTTACCTGATTCAATCCTCAATATTTTGGCAAACTTTTGTGACCGTGACTTCACCTCTCAGCACAAGGTCCTTACACTTAACACATCTATAAGAATAAATCCTAATATATTCTAGATTTCAAGACAAATTTAATGATTCGTTTTTAACGTATAGAGCGAACAACATTATAGTAGCATCGCTGTAGAGTCCATTGTATTATACGGCACATCGGCATATGACCGCCACGGGTGGCCGAGGTGGTTAAGGCGCGGACTCGTGAGCGGGAGGTCTGGGGTTTGAATCCCACCAGGACCGTCTTCTCTGAGTGAGGTTTTTTCCAGGTTTTCCTCAGTCCTCATAACTGGCAAATGCCGGGGAGGTAAACTTAGCCTGGAACGTTTCCTTTCTAAAAAATAAAAAACCTCTCCCAATATATCATTTTATCTCATGTATCACCAGTGTCCATCGTCGTAGTGCCTCAGTAGTAAAAACGGGCGTTAAACACCGATTAAAAAAAACATCGGCATATGCACAAAATTTTCTCCCAGTGGATTCTATTTCAGTTAACAAAGCAACAAAAATACCTCAAATACTCCGGTACGGTTCGTCTGCAACCATATAACAATTGAGTGGGTCAGTATCTTGCATGTGATAAAACTTAGCGCCATCCGAAATGTCAGTGTTCCCTTCGTTAAGAACATTGCATAATAGTTATTATGTTGTTGGTAGCTTGCGCTGCTGCAGACGTGATTCTTTGTAATCCTGTACCTTGAGAACGGAGTGCCATATATTCCTCAGCACTTCTTGACACAGCTTTTATGAGCAAGCAAAGCACTTTATCATGTGCAGAAACAATAAGGTAGTAATGAACAGAT
The DNA here is from genome assembly GCA_030762175.1 of Metallyticus violacea. Lineage (NCBI taxonomy): Eukaryota > Metazoa > Arthropoda > Insecta > Mantodea > Metallyticidae > Metallyticus > Metallyticus violacea. Next base: position 125,620,805 of record CM060833.1, on the reverse strand, counting down.
GGCACAAGTATTTATTGACATATGTTTCATTTTCATCAGACTTGAATTCTTGTGACTTCGACTTTATCCATAAAAGAAAAAGGGGAGAGAAAATAACAAGGTGTGTTACGAGCACCAAGCATTTCATTGATACTCTCAATCGAAACTATTGGATTGACGACGTCTAATATTCAATACATTTAGAAAAGTACCAAATGTGGAAAGCGATTATACATTGTATATATTTTATCTTTCCATGTTCGGGTATGCAACCTGCTTTGACTGTAACAAACTACGTGCTACCGTTCTAGGTTTTCTGTTATTGTGCTAAGTATTGCGTTGAGTTTCAGAGCAGGTATGTTATTTTATGAGGTAAATTAAAAGAAGTGTCTATAATCCAAACCACAAACATTAGATGTACTACAAAACCAGGCAAGCAGAGAAATAGCATCTTTTGAATAAAAACGTAATTAGGCATCACGTCAGCTTTACAGCAAACGAGGAACATTTCATTTTCAGTAATTATTTTACAACGGTAGACAACTTTCTGCACTTAGCTGGTCACACGCTGTGTACTGCCGCTTCCACGCTTACTTCTGCGAGCGTGGAACAATAAAATGTATACACTGCATTGAATGCATATAATTGCTATCTTTATGCATATAATCTTTCATTTACACTGCATATTTTGACTTTTTACTTCAGTAATATTGCTCCTGCTTTACAATTTGCGTCAGTAGCGGGATTTTTTCCTCCGGTTTGATAATTGGTGTATCGACATCTAACCATTACTCAAATGTACTAAAAGAGTCGCCTTGCATTTCATGAAGTGCTATGTCTATCGTCAAAATCAGGTCCTTTTTGCACTCTTAGTAGCGTGGCACAATAACAAATAACGCCTTCTATCTCTATCCCCTTTTTAATTAAATCCTGATAGCTATTCTGATTTATCTTCTTAATCAATTTATTTTTATACCTGCCAATTATGTTACTGTCCCTATTTTTTGTTGCCCTGCATACATTAATAATAAAACTCATATCAGTTGTAGTCTAGCCAAACTGACAAATTAATACCTTCACTCATGAATTTAAACTTCACAACCTTAGCTTAAGACATAGGGTGTCATCTGCATAAAAATTAAAACGAAAGCATATTAGAGCATAGAAATTTATGACCTCAAGGTACTGTTCTCTCCATACGATGCATTAACATCAGTAGTATTGGTCCCGGATTAAGTGAATGGACTAACGATGTTTCTGCTACCAAATGTGACAAGTGTCGCAATTAAGATTATCGTTTATCCACCCGCTTAATCCAAGACCCTTTGTATTTATTTATTGAGTTATACATATAATTATACAAAATATACAATATACAAAATGTTGTGAAGTAAAAATAGCCATCTCTTCAGCTTTGTAAGCTAAATGGATTAGTAGGGGAAGCGTTTAGTGGTAAAACAGGGAAAAAAATTAGATTAAGGAAAATGTCAATGAGGGAAGGGTTGATGGAATAAAGTGAAGGTGAGTGGGGAAGCGTTTGATGTAAAAATTAACTAAACTGGATTAAGAAAAATGGTAATGGTGGGGATGCGTTTGCTGGCAAAACTGTGAACTAAACTGGATTAAGGAAAATGGTGGTGGTGGTGGTGGTGGTGGTGGTGGTGGTGGTGGTGGTGGTGGTGGTGGTGGTGGTATAGAAATCACTTGGTGGCAAAACTGTGAACTAAGGAGTTGTTGGTGGAAGCACTTGGTGGCAAAAGTGTGAAATAAAGAAATCTGAGATTAAGTTTGGATAAACTTAGTGGCGAAAGTGTGAACTAAAGAGGTGGTAGAGGGAAGCACTTGGTGGTAAAACTGTGAACTATACTGGATTAAGGAAAATGGAGGGGGAAGTACTTGGTGCAAAGTTGTGAAATAATGTGATGCTATATTTGGCAGAAGTTGGTGGCAAAATGAGAATAAACGTTGAATGTTAACACAATGATTAAAAATATGAATTACAAAATTGCTGAAAAGATGAATAATTACCTATGTATAAAATAAATACTAGTATTTATAGATAATATTATGACATACCTTAAATGAGGTGGTGGTGCGGAGGCGTTTCGAGCACGACGTACGACATGTTCTGCTGTAGCGCAGACATGGTAACAAAATCAGAGTTACGCTACACTTCATCTACAGCGTAATAGATTATATTGCCTGCCTACTAGTTTCACAATACTGATGCTGGTGATACACATTAGGCTATGGAAGAAAAGCAACCTCATTGGGAGAAAACCAATGGGAGTGAGAAAGCCTCCTTTTGGAATTTGCACTTAAAGTCTTCAGGTGTTCTGGCGCCAATATGTTGCAAACATGTTTGGACATGCACGTACCTAATCTTGGTCGCAGGTGTACTACCGCAAAGGTGACCACATCAGCGGGCTGGCGGAGAGTCACATGTACAAAACCAAACTCGTGACGCCATCAGGGTACGGGTATTTTGACGCAAACCTGTGACTTCCGAGTATGCAAATATTTGGTGGCAAGGGAATGGGACTTTGGTTCCTTACCGACCATTTAGATATGCGAGGAAAAGGATTGTTTTGCAGGAATTTGGTTTCTTATTGACCTATTAGATTTGACAGGAAGAGGATTACTTTGCGAGAATTTGGTTCTTTACTGACCTTTTAGATCTGGTAGGAAGAGGATTATTTTGGTAAAGTTTGCTTCCTTACAGACCTATAGACTAGAAGGAAGAGAATTATTTTTATATAATGGTGGATGTAAAATGTGTAAAAGACACTTAAAAAGGTAAAAAGTTGTTATTACGCAAAATAGATATTATACAAACGCACTCTTATGATGCAAAAAATGTTATAATGCAAAAAATGTTACAATCACAAAATGTTACGATGCAAAAAATATTATGATACAAAAAAGTTGTTGCAACACAAAAAATATTACGATGTGAAAAATGTTATGAAACAAAGCAGTCGTTATGATGCAAAAATTATTAATTTTGTAAAAATGTTACGATTCAAGAAATATTGTTATGATACAAAAAATTCGTAATGATGTGAAAATTATATTATAAAATGTTATAAAATGTTTACGATGCAAAAAATAATGTTTATTTCGCCGCTGTGAATATATTACTGTCATGTTGCAATGTTAAAATGTGTAAATGTTTCATAATTTCCAATATTTTAGGGAAAACATAAAATAGTATTCACGACATACCCTAACGAAGTTATGAGATTGGTTCTAGCTCGGGGCCTACTGAACGTGATGAAAGTTGCGTTGGCAGTCGGAAAGATTCTACCTTCCCGGTGCTACGAGGCTGTATAAGTAAGACTAAAAGCTTTCCATCCAATAGGAATCTCACTCTCCCAAATGTCAGATATTTTTACCTGTTAGTAGGTATTCAATGCTTTCCCTCACCAGAGTCTGGCGTTTCTGACAAAAAATGTGTTGCCTGTTAAATGTATTTCGATCGTTAACAAGTTCCTGTTTATATTTTTTTTTTGTTAATGGCAAAACGGCGTTTTAATCAAGGATCATGCATTTCTTACTAGTCTCTTCATGGGGAAAAGCAACCTCATTGGCTAAAAATCAAGAGGGGAGATGTGGTATTACGCTTTCGAATTGATGACTGAGTCGTTAAAAAGATTTAAGTTTTACTGTACGAAAACAAGTCAAGATTTATCGAGTGTGAGAATCATAACATCTCGTGTGACTGGCGTACCTGGTTTTGAAATACTTATTACATTAAATCTGCTAATGGAGTAGCTGATATATAAATTTGAGAATTCTTAAGGACGCTTTATTTGGCATTATTGTATCTAACATGACGAGTGCACAGCAGTGTGTTATAGAGTCGCTAGTGTGTGCATTTGGGATAACAACGTAATATCACCGAGACTACAAGAACAATAGAAGGGAAAGAATGACAGCTTCTGGTTTCATAATTTGTCTAGAGAGATGTCCAATTTCTACAAGGTTTTATCGGGAATAGACAAATTCTTCATCCGAAGTTGCACGAATTGCTTTCAGGGATTACTGTTAGTAATTAAATCATCAAAAGAATAATATTTTTATTGTGAACAATAGTGAGCGAAAAATATAGTGAAAACTGTTTTCGTTGTAGAACGCAGCCATGATATGGGCATTTCATCGGACTCTGGATAAAAATCCTGGTTAATGAACTAAAACTACAGACGAAAGTGAATTTTGGGAAGAACAGCTGGTTTTTTTTTTTTTTTTTTTAGAAGATTTGCGTTATGTGAACCCTAAAAAATACATTACCATTATATAAACACACATATTAAACAGAGAAATTATTTAAAACAAATTAGAAGCTGCACAACGAAGAATTCGTAAGCTGTCCTGCACGTGTGTGTACGGACTTGGTATTTTATAGATTTTGCAAGCATGTAGTGTCTGACACTGTAAACACACAGGAGTGTATATATTAGACATTTTACTGTACCTTGCGGTGTATGATTTCCAAATTTAATACAAATTGTGGGTTTGGGTATTTGTATAACTGTCATAATGTTTGCAATAAAAGTCACGACACTTATTTAGGTAAATAGTTCATATTTGCAACCTCCTATGTCATCATACGAATGTGGAACTAGTAAAACTATAGAGATACTGTATATATATTGGCTAAAATGGAAGTTCTTCTTTATGAATATGACTGATTTATTTGTATTTGATGTAATAAGTATTTTCAATACCATTTACAGTCAGTCACACGAGATGTTATACTTCTCATACTTGATAAATCTTGACTTGTTTTGATACTGGAAAACTTAATCTTTTCAACAACTCAGTCATCAATTCGAAATACCACACGTCCCCTCTTTATTTTTAGCCAATGAGGTTGCTTTTCCGCATCCTCTCACTTGACACCATTAAAGGAGTGATGAGACTAGTAAGAAATATATGATCCTAGACAAAAACGCCAATTTGCCATTTACAGGAAACAACTTTTATACAGGCAAACGCAAACATCAAAATGAATTTAACAGACAACAAACTTTTTGGTCAGAAACGTCAGACTCTGGAGCTAATATTTTCTCAAGCTAACCCCACAAAAAATTAAAAGTATAAAAAACATTCATCTCAATAAACAATATTAATTACACCTTCTGAATTAAATTCATTTAATAAGAAACTAGATATCCTTAAAAACGAAAACATTTATTTTTGGTATACAAAACCAATGTTTTTTTTTTTAAACTGAGGAAAAACATTTTGAAAATCCATTAACAGGTAAAAATGTCTGACCAATGGGAGGGTGAGAATCCTATAGGGAGAAAAGCTTTTAATCTTGTTCAGTCAGCCACGACCCCTCATGGCACCGGCAAGGTAGAATCCTTCCGTTTGCCAACGCAGCTTTCACCACGTTCAGTAGGCCGCTGAAACCCGAGCTAAGACCTGGATACTTCGTTTAATGTATGTTGTAAATACTTTTTTTAAATATTGGAAATTATCAAATATTTACACAATTTATTATTGCAACATAACAGGAATATGTAAACAGCGGTGTCAAAATTACTTTTTCCCCATCTTAACATTTTTTCAAAGTGAGTAGCTCTTTGCATCACAACAACTTTTTTGTATGTTAATAAGTTTTTTGCACCGTAACATTTTAAAAAAATAAATATTTTGTATCAATACACTTTTCTCATGGTAATATATGTTTGCATTGTAATAATTTTTTTGCTTCATAACGACTTTTTGTATCATGATTTTTTTCTTTTGCATTGTAACATTTTTTGCTTCATAATTTTTTCCTCGTATCAATATTTTTGTTTCGTAGTATTTTTTAGGATCATAACCATTTTCAGTAATAATTTTTACATAATATTAACTTTTAAGCTCATGAACAACGTTTTGCATAATAACATCACATTTGCTTTTGTTTTCATGTATTTTTAAAACAACATGCTTCACATACACAAATGAATTAACACAATCCTCTTCCTGCCCTCTAAATCTAAAAGGTTCGTAAGCAAACCCATTCCAGCAAAATAATCTTCTTCCTGTCACATTTTAAAGATCGGCAAGGAAACAAATTCCCCCAAAAAGTATACTCTTTCTGCCAAATCTAAAAGGCCAGTCAGGAACCAATTTCACGCAAAATAATCCTCTTCCTGGTAGATCTGAAAGCTGGGTAGGAAACCAAAGTCCCCGCCCATTGCCACCACATCTTTGAGTACTTTGACGTCTCCATTTTGGTTTTGTGCATGTCCAGACAGGTTGGTGAAAGAACCCTTGTGTCCTGATAACTTCACGTGTTTGGTTTTGTAGATATCCAGACAGGTTTGCAACACTCCGCCAGCCCGTTGATGACGTTACGTGTAGGTCGCGGCAGTACACCATCGACCAAGATGAAGTCACGTGCATGTCCAAACAGGTTTGCGACACCGTGGCGCCAGAACACATGATGTCATCATGTGCAGGTTCCAACTGGTTTTTTAACTTCCCTTGGTTCTCTCCTAAAGAGGATGATGCCCAATGTGTATTACCCGCGTCACTACAGTGAAACTAATGAGGCACGTAAGAATCAATGACGCTCTAGCTGAAGTGTAGTTTAACTCTGATTTTGTTCCATATCTATAGAGAACATGTCGTACGTCGTGCTCGAAACGCCTCCACACCACCACTTCATTTAAGGTATCTCATAGTTTTATTAATAAATGTTAGTTTTTATTTAAACATAGATGATTATGCACCTTTTCCGCAATTTTGAAATTATTATTTTTAGTCAATATGTTAATATTCATGTATACATCCAACGTTTATTCCCAGTTTAGTCGCCCATTTCTTCTAAACATAGCCTCACATATATTCACAGTTTTGCCTACCACAATTTTCATTAATCCAATATTGTTCACATTTTTACCACCAAGCGCTTCTCTCTACCACCTCCTTTGTTCTCAGTTTCGGCACGAAGTTCTTCCAAAAATAACCTCAATTATTTTTATTTCATAGTTTTGGCACCAAGTGCTTCCCGACCACCTCTTTAGTTCATAGTTTTGACACCACGTACTTCCAAACATAACGTAGTAACAAATCGATTTTTGAAGTAATTTCCACTAATTTTGGGAAATTTTAGGAAAAGAGGTAACGTAGGAAAATGAAATTGCAAAGAAAGATATCCGACCTTCAATATATATTTGCTTAATTCATTTAAATCTAAACAAACTAATGCAATTCTTATACATTTAAGTTCTAGGTAAGCATGATATTTTTTTTTGGGGGGGGGCAGTCATCCTCAGACATTGATTTGATTTAGGAGTCCCATACAATCCTTTTTATTTTATTTATTTTCTGTTAGCTTAGATTTCTTCGCATGATAATAAGCTGTAATTTCGAGGTAATTACTGTATATGCATATTCCTGGAGATATTTTTGCTGCTAGCTTTCTTTACCAATTACAAGTTTCTGCAGTACCTCGGCGATTTTTAAAAATAGTTTTATAGTACCATAGGTATAGGTGCAATCGTAATTACCCCTTTATAATTGTAGCCTTTTGTTGGAGACATTTGGACGCCTTTGTTATTTTGCTTTTTATTCCGTCTACCCTTGAAGTAGCAGTTTCATTTACTTTTAAATGGGCATTTCTAGTATAGCCTTATCTTTTCTTTTCAGAACTATAATCTTTATTTTGAGACATGACCCTCACTTGCTGCACGTTCTTCCAGGCTACTGCCTCATTAAACTAGATTGTCTGTAACAATAGTCGACGACAGCACTTAGAAGATATGATAACTCAAAGGTTTTAATTAACACATAAAAGAACAGTAAGAGGGTATTTTCAAGAAATAACGCAAAGCAAAAGTTGACAATATGTAGTAAAATGTATCAGCAGTCTTAAAATAATGAAAGCACTCACATGAATAACAATTACTTTAGGTCAAACTAGTGATAACATTACGCAAAATACAACAAACGTCAAAAAGGATCCCAATACACAGGTACTTCCCCCGTAAAGGACGAACGCTTTACAATAAGAATAAACACCATGGAATATTTACCTACTCAAATAAAATGGTTAGAAAGCAGTGAACTTGTCCCCTACCCACCCAATGCTTAAATAAAATTTTATACATAATTTACGAAACAAGTAATAGACACTTCATCATTAACAATATTAAACACAGACGAGGAAAATTCCTTAGCCCTGTAATAAAATAAAATAAAATATTGAAGCCGAAAGCAAAACGCAAGCCCAAGAAGTGGACATGAAATTAAGCCGACAGTTCCCAAAGGTAGCCTGCTGTCTTCTCGCAACTGCGTTGCAATGACTGGCTTGAGGCTGAGGTCAGATGGATATGACGTCAGTGAAGGATGCAGAGCTGAACAATCCCCCTCTTGCAGACAAGTGACAGTGACATTCTAGCGGGAGCAGCAAACTGAAGTTAAGGTCCCAATGGCACAGTCACAATGTTTACATTTTTTATACCTTTAGCGAATATGAAATAACCAAACAGATTCAAAGCTATACCATTTATTTATAATTATGGAAGTAGACAAAAAAGAACATTAATGTTTAACCAACAGCTGCTATAACATTGCTATAATTCTGCGTATGTAGTAGAAAGCAATGAAGGGGAATACTATTTATCATCAATGCCGGTGATATTAAAAAACCTAACATAAAGTTATAACGTAAAGAAACTGTATGTTTTAAATGTATGTGTAACTATGAAATGTCTACACGCCACGAATGAAATGTGTACTTACATGTAATCTAACATTAATAACCAGTTGAATGTTTTAAGTCTTCCTAATTCACTGCCAGACCATACATTCAAGGAATCAGAGGTAGTGAATCGAATGAAGCTGAACTAATGTTCCCGAAGCTGTAACGGGCGCTTAATTTGATACATTAAAACACATAAAGAGCTTAGGAACATAAACAAATGGGTCTATTGCAGTTTGCACAAATTGTAAATATCAATAATACTAAAATATTTAAAGACTTTAAAAAACGTATTGATTATTTACTTTCTTTCTTTTTGTATTAAAGTACTTAGTGATTAGTTTTAAATATAGTCTGTTCACAGAATCACTCCGTGATTATGAACTGTTACATTTTGTAATCATGTTAATTATAAACATTATATTGATGCCCTTAAAAAGAACGGCTCAAAGAATTGTTGTTTTAAATATTGCAAAAGTGTAACAATTGACAAACAAAATAAAAAAGAGGGTATCATATGCAAGAACACTGTTTTTATTGGTTGCCGCTCTTTTGCTTGTCTTTTTTCATTTTTGAACTGAAGCATATTGTGTGAATGTTTATATTTCAATTCAGTTTGAATTCTCCAGGTATTTAGCGAGTTAATGACGGACCTATAGGAGCTTAGTTAGAGTGTTTTGTAATACCATTGGACACGGAGTATATGCATGCCTTCAGACGTAGTTTCAACATCAGACATCTTGTGACAAGACAGTTATGAAATGATACAGAGATTTTGTGGAAAGGAGTGATAATATATGATCAAAAAGAAATTCCGTCCAGGGAAATAACTGGCAGTGCGGAAATTATGGAATATGCGGTGCGGGAGATGTTTGTACGCAGTCCTAAGAAGTATGCGCTTAAAGTTAACCTGCAGTTAAGCATCCCTAAATCCACCATGTCTAAGATGTCCATACCCAAGAACCTGTGTACTCGTCTGAGGTTTTACCCTTACAAGTTAAAACCTGATGACTTCATTTCTGTGCACATTGCCATTGAGTTCATCATAGTAGATATTTTGGAGCGCGTGTGGCTTGAGTGGGAATATTGCCTTGATATCTACAGCGTGACACCAGGAGCACACATTAAGTGTCTGTGAAATAAGAACTAAACTGCTTTAATTTCTCTTTCTATTGTAATTGGTTGCATGAAAATATGACTACTGAGAATGACACTATTTAAGTACATGTTTGTAATCACGGGGCCTTTCTGTGGATACCCTGTATTTATACCATAAGGATAATTGAAAAAAAATTACTTATCCTGATGATGTGATCCTAAAATTCATATTCATATTCTTTTCAAAAGTATTAAGCCTAAAAGAGCTATACTAAATAGCGTTATGACGGGCTAATCTCAAACGTTCCGCAGCATTATATCCGTAGTTTTTCTCTGAATCAAAACATAATTTCATGAATCAACTTTTTTTTTCTACCCCGATTCTATTGAATTACCTTCATAATATATTTTATATTGTCTTTTCTCAGTATCACATGTAATATTTACATAGTTGCTCAGTTATTTATTATTATTATTATTTATAATTATGAATTTTAATTCATTTTCTTGTCTATTTAGCAATGTGTAGCCCTGCCGTTTTACAGATTATTCCGAAAAATAGATTAAATAAAGGCTACAATATTTGCCATTTCATTTTTGTTTGATGTTCTTTTGCTGCCCTTTAATTTTTTCTGTTTATTTAACATATTTCATAGTGGAAAAAAAGTTCATATTTTCTTTAGTATAAATAATAGTATGATGTTTTATTTTTGTACATAAGTAGTTTTATTGTGTAGTAGACTGCAATAATGCCATTTTTTAAAAGTAATGTTGCTTAATCATATTTTAGAATGTGCTTATACTTTTTTTCATTGCGTATTAGACATTATAGTACTTGTTACGGTTCCATTGGTTATTTTCTTTTCGGCTTATATTTTCAAATGCATTTTGTAAACCTATCTTCTTCCATTCTCATAAAATGCTCATATAACTTTGCTCTATAGATCTTCAATGTCGTTAATACACTCAAATTATTATATTGTGTTATTTTCAAAGTAATTATTTATTTTTACTGCAACATTACTGACCTCATTATTTCATTTTGTAATGACACGATATTCAGTTGAATTTTGCTAAGCAGTCAAACCCGGTTGTACAGCTGCGGTTTTGTTCTATTTTATGATAATATGTGGTTTTATGTGTGTTTATAGCCTTCTTGTACTTAATTCGTTTTCATTCTTTTTAAATGAAAACAGGTCCTTTGGAAGTGTGCACTAAGTCAATCGAATATAAGGCAAACTACAAAAAATACCCTACTCAGGTAGGCCGGAACCAGGAATCCAATTCCTGATCCAACTTGCTCATTGGGAGCACTTTCAGTTAATGAATTAGTTCAATGCTCAGCAAAGAACAAAATACGCGGTAATAATTCAGGGTTGTTTTTCAGATTCAAGAAACAATTTTCAATAATTCAGTTTGTAAATTGTTGTGATATTTATTGAAAGATTCGTCATTTTGAATAAGATAATATTTGAGGAGGTTGCTTTTATCAAGTGACCACAACGAATTTAAATGCAATCTTAACCGAGGAATGCATTTACATAAAGTTAACATCAAAGTTAATTTAACGTTCAATTTCACAAAAAAATAAAAGTTCAAAGGATGTGCATCTATCCTGCCATTTATTTATTAACAAAATATGTCTTTATGGCCTTCTAAAGGTATGACAATGTAATTAGAACCTTATGTTAATAAGTGAAATCATAAACATTATTAAATGTATCTAGTACAATGTTGAATACTTATTTCTTGATATATTAGTTGCTTATTTGTACTTAATCATATCATTAAACTATTGGTTTCGTTGTTTGTTCTCATATTAGGTTGCGTTTTTCTATCACGTTCTGAACGCTATTAGATTGTGGAAGCGCCCTTGATAGCCATGATGCGTGCCCCAGTTAGGACATAGAGCCGCTGAGTCAATACAGTAAAAGCGATCATAGCGTTCTTTTAGCTACAGAAAGTTTAAAGAAAGAAGAACCGTTATAGATGAGGGCTTTCTCTCTCTAGCCCCCCCCCCCGCGATATCGATTCCTTTATATGGTCAGCGAAATGACAGTACCGCCATCTTTTAAACAGAGATTATATTCCATGATTATGATTTATATTCTCCAGGTGATATATAGTAGGATTACATCACTTGACTGTACTGTGAATTTATCTTTGTTTGGTAATGGCTTGAAGTAATAACGCTCCGTAAAATAGTATAATTTAATAGGGATATTAAAATATTTCAGTATAAATGATCATTTTCATCATTATATACATTACGGTTTAGTCCTTTAGGCCTGCTCTCTCTCCAAATACTTACTATCAACTTAAAATTGTCGCTTCATCTGTTTTCTAGGACTGCCCACATCCTTTCTTCTTTTACGTTTATTTTGATATGTAATTTATATATTCTGCTCGATTCTATCCTATTTGCATATTCATATCAATTATTAGCTTGAGATTCTGTTGCTTGTTACATGTTATTAAGGAACTCTGGGAATGCGTTTTTGGCCTTTTTTTTTCTGCAAATGGCTTCTAGAACCATTGCGTGTCCACAAAGAGTTAATATTTGTATCCCCTCCCTCCCTTCCGGCTCTAAAAGTCATGTAAAGAAATCCAGTGTCCTTTTTCAGCCTGCCACACCCTCTCCGTATAGAAGTGTGGAACGAGATACACAACTGTACTGTCTGATGGAGACGCAAGGATTTACCAACACCTAAAGGAAGTGGCGGTATATGGTGCTAATGTGGAAACAGTGAAGGAAGAGTGTGTCAATCATGCATCAAAGAGGATGACTACAACTTCCCTCAAGCTAAAGAACAACGTACTGGCACTAGATCCGTGGTAGTGGCCGTGGTAAGCTGAAGTTAGGAACTAGAAGAAGAATAACCAGCTACTATAGCCTGGCCATCCAGAAGCATCTGCCAGATATCATGAAACATATCACCTATGCTACACTTTACCAATACAGATCAACATACCAGAAGCCGGAAATTAGAAATGCCCGCAGATACAGACTCTTGGTGTTTCTATAATAGGAATATAGCTCTTGGCGAGACTGCACAAAGTCACTGCAAGGTGACTACTCAGTTTGATGATAATATGGCTAGGAGAGTTCTCCCGATCTATCGGAGACTAGCTTACACTGAACTACTGACACGCTGTCTTTGTGGAGGCACACAAAATTCAAATAAAACCGTTCACTAACTTATTTGGAAAATCTATTCCAAAGAAAAATTTAAATAAAAATTTAAAAATAGAAAAAGCGGTTCCACATTGTGCCATTAAATTGTAGTTTCTGCTTTTAATATGGGATGTTCAGCTTCTCAGGAGCTGAGATTTGTGGTAAGCAGCGAGGCATGTTCCTCAACTGCTTCAAAGACCAGCAAGACCCGAACTCTACGAGAGAAGGTCGGCTGCTACAAGGAAAGGACCTGCAGGTAGCAAAAGTAGCACAATAACAGCGCAGAAGGATATGAAGGGGAGCACAGATACACATAACTGTAAGTCAGGAGGGTTCTGATATGTAAAGCGCACTGTTTCCCAATATACTTTTTTTTTTATAAAACAGCGTTTTTCTTAAAACTTTATTCTCATACATTCAAAATATCCCACGCATCTCAATTTGTTTTGTTTAAATTCAATTAAAATTCCCAGAATGTGCAGAAGAATCCAATGTAATACTCTGTGAATCAAAATACTTGCTAACACCAATAATAATTAAGAAAAGGTATATGAAAATTAAAATTTCTTATAGATTAAAACAATTATCACAATTCACTCATAAAATCTATTGAGAATATCTATTCGTACAATTTTTATGTTATTCAAAGCCCCAATTGCAAAAATGCCAGTAAAATTTCACAACTTATGAGATAAATGGAACATTTTGACTATGCCACATATTTACGTAATAAAATTTATGAAATAATTTATAACTCGCAAAGTATTCAACCAATTTTAATGCAATTTGGTACACGTATTAATTTAATACAATGCAATCACATTGAAAATTTTAGAAAAACCCATACAAAAAGTTGTAAGTTTCAAATTTCAGTCCCAGTGCCTCTTTAATATTATATTCTTGACGGATGTTTTCATTTCTTTTATGTATCCAGAAAGATTAGCGTCCCCAAGGTCTCAAGGGCCTCATTTTGCTGCTTCAATTCCATTCTTATAATGTGACGTTAGTGGCCATATTTCTGATCTATAAGTTCAAAATGGGACTGCTATAGCCTTGCAAACTTTTAAAAGTGTGCGTCTTCTGAACTTTCCAATCAGTGTTTTTTTATTGTATCTATCAGTTGAAATTTGCGATTTTACGTAAATATATATTTGAATATCCGCATTTTAATGTGTAGCCAAGATAGTTAAAATTGTTAACCTGCTCAATTTTCCTGTTAATTATTATGATGTTTGTTCTTAGTGGCCGTTAAGTCGGGAATCCCATTATCTTTGTTTTATATAAATATTTTGTATCATATATTTCTGTTAGATTGATATACAATTGAAAGACTGCTCACCGTAAACTCTCTTCTGAATCAACCAGGACAATTTAGCCTTCAGCAAATAATAACGTAGTAGATATATCTTTTGAAAGGCTATTTTGAGTTCCTGGCTGGCTATGCGCACCTGCTTACTGACATAATGAAGAGTCCCCACGCGTAAAATAGTATTTATATTTTACTGAAAACTTAAAATGATATTGTATTTATAACTGATGATAACAATAAGCATTACCCTGTGATATGAGCGGTGTAGAAAATGATGCACCTTATTGGCAATAAATTGCGGAAAACTCCTATATTTCATCTAACTTTTCTTCCGTAAGAACATGGCGCGGCGTTGCGGTTCGGAACATGCGAGATATGTCTCTTGTAACTTTGTTTGTTACAAAATGGTGATCTTTTTTCTACCTGGAACACGATTTTCATGATATTTTCTTGCGAATAGCTCTAGCATTTCTCTGCAACAATCAGTTCGCACATGTATCGTGCATAAAAACCCGTTCTTAAAGACTTAAATTTATATAGTGGCATAACTAACGGAGAGCATTTAGCACACAAGGAAAACACCGAGTAATACGCGAACCTGCCAAATCCTTCCTCATACTAACTAAGATTACCTACACATGCCAGTCAAAAACGTGTATATATTTTCTTCTTTCTCTGCAAGCGCTGTGCTTTTAGCCCCTTGCGTTTCTAAATTGGTCAATCCAACTTTGTACAGACATACATACCCCTGTGCTCTGTGGCCTTAAACTCTTCATGGATATCTTTCAGATTGGCATTCGGCGTATGTATTGTAGCCATTTGTTTATCAAATTGCACATTCTTTCGTTTATATTATATATGCCCGATTCTTATTGTCTCGTATTCTTACTCCCATTATTGAACTTATACATATAATCTCTGTTGTTAATTCTGTTTACTTCTCTCTTTTTTCGAGTCCAGCTTTCACTGCCATTGTTTTATAAGGTGTTATAGTGTCCTTTTTTCTTTAATTTTGAGTGTCCTTATTGCGCCGCAAACCTGATTAAGTCGCTCTACTTTCTGTTATACATCTGCTTCTCCTAGATATGACATCTTATGGGATAATTAAAGCTGTTTACTTATTGTGCTATTTGTTCATCGATGAATATTTTTATCTTAGTGGGATGCAAGTAATATTTTTGGGTTTTATTAATATATGCACACATACCTTTATGTAATATCTTCGTCGACAAAAATATCATCTGCATACAGGAGGACCGCAATAAAATTCTTTTATTTAAGTTTAACAATTGCTGTTTCCATTTAAGAATGACATTGTCAATTATAAATAAAACAATAGCGGGGAAATTTTACACCCTTATTTCATGCCCATGGTAAAGCTTTATACCAAAAGTTACCGGAAAATTGTTTTACGCAAATTTTACTTTTGTTGTATATGATCATTCATAGTATAATTAGAAGCCAAGGGAGGCCTCTTTTCTTCAATAGTTTTCTTTAATGACTTTATCGAATCCTTTAGTATACTAAACAAACTAGTGTGTGTCAAAATATTTATATTATTTCCATTTTCTATGGAATGGATATTTCTTTTCCTTCCTCATATTACAATATATTTTCTGTTATACTTCTTAAACGATTTGTTAATATTATATAAATTATTTTGTTAATATACACAACGCAGGTGGTAAATTGACAACCTATGTTTTTTTTACCTATATTTATTTTAATTTAATTTTGGGTGTATAAAAAGAAGTTAGTCTTTCCTGACGAATTGCGATTTTTGCTGCACTGGAAACGCTATCGTTTTGAAAAGAAGGACGCTTTCTGTAATTATGTTAGAAATCACGTCTGCCAAAATAATGCTTGCTTATTTAAAATATTCCAACTGTGTCTCAAATAAAAATAAGCACTTTAATTTTGTAAATTTGAACTATGAATGGACATGACTAGAAATATACTGTATGATTAAGAAAATGCATTATCTAATTAAAACAAAATTTGCATCTAGAAAAATAATGAATAAGGAAAAAGTTATTAAATGTAAATAATTTAAATGGAATTAAGTACGTACTTACTACTTAATTCTTAAATAAGGACGTGTAAATGTATGTTTAGAGCAATGGTGCATAAAGTGCTATCATTTAAAAGAAATATCAAATTTTCTACATTAGTAAATTTCTGGTTTATCAATAATAGCAAGATATTCTATAATGAAAATATTATTAGTTCTAATACTTTTATTAAATTCCTGCTCATCATTGTTCCGCGAAAAAGACCCTAAGTACCACATAAGTAAAATTATAATTATAATTGATTTGACTATGTCGTGTAAACAAATCCTTTTCGGATATGTACAATTTCAATTTTTATAAACAGAAATCATTAATAACCTTTGAAATCAGTATTATGAAAAAACGTATAAATATTACTGACTTATAGAAATATATTTTAATTGATTAAATTACACTGGGCAACAAAAAAATAATTTTTGAATGTTTCGAGCACTTCATGAGGCAATTCCTATTAATTTTGGGTTGAGAAAAACAAATATGACAGTGAAAAAATTTTATTAGCTCTAGTTTCTATGATATACACAAGGTGGAAGTATTACATATTAACGGATTGAGAGAAAAGTATACATTTTAATTACATACATGCTAACAACAATGAAAGTGCATTTGATTTTTTAACTGGTAATTACATGCTAAGAGTTCTAAATTGCTGGAAAAATACTTCGCAGATAGTCGTATCTGAAGAGAATCATGTGGTGGCCTATTGACTTCGTCTTCTTTTAGCTTGCCTCTTGTGATGAGTTCCGCAGAATCCCTATACAAAGACCAACAGTAATCCGCAAACATTACTTCATTCCAACGGCCCTGATATCTTTGTTCCATAACAGAAATGTCCTGATGGAATCTCTCCCCATGTTCATCACTAACAGCTCCACAACTAGGAGGGAAAAAGTCTAGGTGGGAGTGGAGAAAATGGATCTTAAGGGACATGTTGCATCCAAGGTTACGGTATTTTTGCAGGACCACTGTCACCAAATGCTTATAGTTGTCATCTCTTTTGTTGCCTAAAAATCCATGAACAACACCCTTGAAGGCTTCCCATGCTTCCTTTTCTTTCCCCTCCAAAACTTGGTCAAATGCAGGATCCTTTACAAGTTCTCTTATTTGTGGTCCGACAAAAATGCCTTCCTTAACTTTTGCATCACTTAATTTCGAAAATTTCTCTCTGATGTACTTAAAGGCCCGTCCTTCTCGGTTCATAGCTTTGACAAAGTTTTCCATCAAACCCAGCTTGATATGCAGGGGTGGAAGAAGAACGTCTTTTGGGTCCACAAGAGGCTTGGCAGTCTTTACAAGAGGCGTCAGATTGCGTTTCTGTGAGGAAAATGTTATTTGACCACAAATATAACAAAAGTTATTCACCATATTTACACATTTTCGTGGCATTTTTACAAATTTTACACTAAAAAAGCACTCGCGAACCAGAAATTTTGCATTAACTTGAGTAGAAACTACATGTAATTCACAGTCACAGCAACAGTATCTATGTTTATGACAGAACTCTTCAAACAGCTAAAGAGCATTTGTGTTTTGTTATTTGACAGGTGTGCCAACTCCCAAAAAATTCCCCCAAATTTAAAATCTTCACTCTAAAAAATGAAATGTCCCTTTATCTTCAAAACAAGAGCTAATCTATCATTTTTATGGCGATTTTTGAATTCAGCAGATGGAAATACATGCAAATTCACTATTTTTAAGCCCGAAACATTTTCATTGTTGCCCAGTGTTATCTGGCAAAGTTTTTCTAAATGCGAAAATCATAATTTCAGAAATGATTTCAAAAAGTAGTTATTAATATAAATAAAAATAAATATAGTTGAATATAAACAGCTTGAAACATATAATTAAACTTTCTATAAACTATACGTAAATTAAATCGGAAGATTTACAATATTAGACATATAAATTTAATTTTTTCAAATTTACAAATTGTCTCCTTCATTTATTTTCAGTTTGTCCATTATTTATAAACTGCTGAATTGTTAATTACCATTGCACTTTTACAACGGTAAACATCAGGAACAAAAGAAGAAGGATGGAAATATAGATGTAAAGTTGTAGGTACTTTAATAGAACTGAATGATATTAATTTAAAGAATTAGTGGCTGTTATTCTGCATGCAGAATAACGACGTGAACTGATTAAACTTTCAATATGCCTGTTCTCGAGAATGTCTAAATGACAGGCATTCCTGCACACAGTCCATTAGCTACATAACTTTCTGTCGAATCATGTAGCAAGCCTATACACGTTACATCATTAACTAGGATAATGATTATGATGATTGTGATGTATGTGTGTCAACTGGAAATGCACTAATCCATGCTAAAGGGCTTTGTTGGGAGGTGCATTAGCTTTTACTGCTATCAAAGGTCATATAGGATTATCCAGACCCTCTGTTAGTGCCCAGCAAAGCTCCATAATCATGTATAACAATGTCCATATCATTTAGTAATGACCTTGCATTAAATTTATGCTCTGGAAATTACATTATCAGAAAATATGTCACTGAGCTATACTGGAAAGAGCACAGTCATAACTTAATGATCAATTTTAACATTCTGGTTGTATTTTAATCGATGCACGCTTAGGTTTCTTTACATGCTTTCAACATTGCACAGCTTTCTTATGTTCCTAGTAGAAAAGAAACTTGGAATGAGCCACAAAGCTGATGTTTAGTTTAGCTTTGATGGGAATATTTTGCTTACAGCGCAGAAAATGCAGGAGACAAGTTTGTACATGTTTACGATTAAAAGGTATAGCCACATAGTAGGTTATTTAATCGCTTCTTTATTTTATTTATGTATTATTTAAAAGTTTCCCTTGTGTATGCTGGGAAGTTGTATTTACGTATATATACATACATATGTAGAGACAAATCCATTTTAGGACAAATGTCCCCACTCAAGATGGAATTGGTTCTAGAGGGAATAGAGGTTGTGCTTATGTAAGTGATTTGCTAATATTACACCTAAAATTTAAGGGTAAATATGAATAAAATTAGTTCTGTTTTTCATAACTTTTTTTGAAGTTTTATTATTGTCCGACATAAACCACTTAGGGGAGGGGGGATGCTTTCCGACCTCTTCATGATCCCCTAGACTTTACTAGAAATGCACGACCGGACATCTGAACCCTTCCTTCGGTTATTCGATAGGATGGGTTGGCCTCAAAGTGTCGTGTTGCCCTTAACTTATGCGATATTGAGTAAGTCAGTTACCCTAAACGCTAGGGTTATCCACCTACCGTCTTACTAGTGGATCATTGGAAGCCGAATCCAAAACTGGGCACATGTAAGTTGCATATAAACTTCCTCTTTCAAAGGGATAATTTTGGTTTGAGGTACCAATCTAATGGAAAACCTAAAGCTCTACCGTGTGCCCTGTGTAATATGGAGAAATTCTATGCTTGTCATAGAATAGGATGAAATGGAAAAGAAGAGAATCGGCCACATTCTTTCGTAGTGTGGGATGAAATGAGGGAGAAATCAGAAGCAAGGGGAGTCCTTAATGCTTGATCTTAGGTCTCAAACTTCGGCAGACCTGCGAGTTTTCCCCAAACTGCCAACTCTGAGTGGGCAGCAAGACGAAAATCCCCGCCACGCCGCACAGCAGCAGCCTGCTTTGATACTTTCGACCCTACAATCACAAAGAGCGGAAATATTCGCCTTGGAGACCAGGAGGAACCACAAAAACACTAAATGAATTTGTCAGATTTTAGTTTCTCCTTCCTGCCTGCTGAGGGCTTATATATTCATTTTCCTAATTTTCCTTGCGTTATATAGTTTTGACACTGATGCCCATATTCTATGCTGAAATTCTGCAAATAGCCACCCTATTTTCATAACATTTACTACTTCAAATTTTTATATATTTCAACTAGGTGCTGAAATATCTCTAATTGCAGTATCTAGTACTCTGCTTTTATTTTCTTTGTAACGATTGGATTGCATTTATGATCTTCTTTGACAAATGGTATTTTTAGCAACTTAATGTTAATACTTGAAATATATGCCATTACACTTGCTGCTGCTGGTATCGTATTCAAACAATACATATTTACTACAAATGAAATTTTGAAATACACTCCAATGTTTTAGGATATGTGTTTGGAGTCATTTGTCCATAGCAAAAATTTTCGGTCAGTGCAATAGTTCAAATCAATTTAATAGTACAATAGAATGCAATACAATGTATAAAATATTACTATTTAAAAAACCTTCAATTCTGGAAATATTTGAAGGGTTCAGTTTAAAAAAATAGTATCTAAAGCACACAGAAGTCTTGGTTTACGCTTTATTGCAAACAAGTACGAAGCTGGAAACATGTACGAGGAAGCAGGACTTGTCGCAATGAAGGTTTGTTCGTGCCAAAGGTACCTACTTTCAGCATTTCCTTGATAGGCGTGCACCATGTTTTAAGTGATTTGAAAACGACATTCTTCCGTTGATGTCAGCAAGTTCTTATTTTATGAACGTACTGCAGTAAACCCCCATGATATGGTCACGGAGAGGGGACTAATTTCGGGAGAAGAGGCAACAGCAAGTTCATTACAATTTTCTGAACAATAAAGATATGTACACAACATATGTAAAACAAACTTGAATTTTGAATGATAAAGAACTGTGAAAAACAGCAAATGAATGTTTCATACAGTTGCAAAAATATACAACAGCAAGAGGGCACCGAATATTTACAAAAGTATTAAAGCATGTAAATGCAAGTTTTAAAACTCGAAGTCTTGTATAATACTGTAACGCTTGCCCCATTAAACAGGTAATAATGAATTAATTCTTGATCCAGGAAAGTGCAAATTTAAAAATACAATAAAATGATATTTTAACAGGAGTAAGAGTTTCAAAGTTTTGCAAAAGTATCCTGACTTAAATCATTGACCTACTAGTGTGCATTTCTTGGCATTCCTTGGCCCAGACTACTAATTAATTAAGTACACCTTTAAGTAAAACCTTTTTTCAATTCAATATACCTGGGTTACTGGATGAACACAGCGAAGAAGGCCTCAGCTAAAATTTTTCAATTACAAAGCCTAAAATGTAAACTCTATTTCTACACAGGGGTCTCCTCTCGGTCTCTTCAGAAGAGAAGTCAAGCATTGTCCAGTGAGCTCACCATCCTGTACTGTCAACTACCCTAATAATTTTGTTAAGATACTATGAGTTGCAACCAATAGGCAAGCAAGCTGACGATCAGCTCATGTATACATAGCAACAAAAGGAAGGATGAGGAGGAGGAAAGGATAGGGAAAAGTATAGTACCCTCGCTTATGATATTGGTATTTTAATAAAACAGTTAGTTATAATTTATCGTGTTGCAGAGTGCCGTATATTGGAAGATAAATCTTAAGACTGGTTGTTGCATATTAGTAACAAGCTTCTCACTTTTCCTGAAGTTAATCTCTGACTATACCAGGTGGTATCAAAAATATACGGGACTGGTGCTGCCATCTGATCAAAAACTTAATTTGAGACTAAGGAACGCCGTCACCCTCGAAGTAGTTCCCTTCCACATGTATATACCGGTCCCATTTCGCCATTTTCCAAGCGCATCTTGGAGTTCAAATAGTGTTTAGGACATACAGCGTTTCTTCTTGAATCCTCTCAAATGTGTCGAACCGACGTCCATTCAACTTGATTTTCAGTTTGGGAATACAGCGAAGTCGCAGGGTGCCAAATCAGGTGGGTATGGTGGGTTGGCGACAACCATCAAGTTGTTTTTCGTCAAAAAGTTCCTGGTGCACAAGGAATTGTGACAGGGCGCATTATCATGATGCAACAACCCTTGTCGCCAAGTTCGGGCCGTCGTCTCCGCACATTTTCACGAAGCCGTCGCAAAACGTCACATTTGTACGCGGAATTCACTGTTTGATTTGGTGGAACGAATTCTTTGTGCACAATACCCTTGGTATCAAAGAAAACGAAGAGCATGATCTTGAATTTGTTCTTCATTTGTCTTGCTTTTTTGGTCTTGGTGAGTTCGGGCTCTTCCACTGGGAGGATTGTTGTTATGTCTCAGGGTCATAAGCGTACATCTAGCAATACTGCCGAGATGGCAGCCCCAGTCTCGAATATTATGCATACCACCTCGTATAAGAAACTTACTTGAATTTGTCAGAGGATCACAATTGGAATCTTTACAGTTAGTAGTCTGATACTTGGTCCACAGAATTAGTTTACAAAGCTGTTATTTTCATTATCTTTAGGACAGCCGTGCAACAGAGAAGCATTATACAGTAAAATACTAGACAAGATCAGAGGAATTTACAATAACGAGAGATAAAGGATAAACTACCAAAAACATTTGTTTCCCACACTTCATATAAAATTTTTCTTAACAAAATAATTATTAAAATAATAGAGAAAATTAGCTATTGTTTCCTGCATACAAGAAAGTTTTTCGTGGGATAAATGAAACAAAATTGAAAGAAGGAATTTTCAACCAAATTCAGTAACTGAATTTAATGTGGGGGTTAAGGCACCAATTATTTGAGGCATTAAGAGTGATAAAATTGTTAGGGCCCATACTGCCAGATTTTATATTTCATGTAATTTTTGTTAGTAATTCTAAGTATGCAATGAGTATAACTTAAAATTGAAAGTGATTGACCAAAACAATTGTATTTTGGATTTGTTTGATTTTATTTATTTACGGACGCTCTTTAACATCACACGTCATCAGCGTCCATTCTATCCAGGGAGTCAAACGGCCGGCAAATTTTGCACAGAGACCTCTTTTTTCAGGCTTGAGGTTCTTTATCGTGCCGTAAATGTACGATACGGACCCACGGCTTTACTTCCCTTCCGAAGGGAGCCATATTTAGGATTTTTACGCCCGAAAAAACCCACGATCCTGGCCGGTTTGAACCCGCGATCTTGGGTTTAGAAGGTAAGTATGGTTACCACTATACCATCAGGACCGACCAGTTGTATTTTTCAATCAAGATATCTGAATTAATTAATTTCACCATTTATTCTCTGTTCATGAAAAATATTTGGTTTATATTTAGAAAGGAGAGAGAGAGACAGGATGCGTGATTGCACATAAACAGCTACGTCCCCTATACTTTTCCCTTGCTTTTTCCTTTCAGGCGAGAGATTATTTCTTAAAACAAGTAAAGTCTTATTAGACTTGAAACTTTCACGGCACTGATTTCCAATTATGACTTTTCGGATGAGCAGTCGTGGCAATGTTATTAAAATCCAGCTTGGGCCACTTGTTGCTCCATGGTCATTGTCAGTTGTCAAGAGGCCGAAAGCTCGAATTTAATAACATTGATACCACTGATCACCCGAGAGGCTATGAAGTCTCTCTTCATTATTTTCACTGTCTGATGAACCAAAACAAACGCAATGTTTGTATACACCAAATAAGTGTGTTTATGAACAGACACATCACTCCCATTATATGCTTAAATTTTATTTTGCGCATTACTCTAGACCATTCTTAAAGTTCATCCTGCATATACAAAATTTTCTTGTTAATTCTGTTGTTCATACATGATCAACTTTCATCATATGTGCAGATATTGCACTTGTTAATTAGTTTTTTAGTTGTATAAGGATGCTTTCCATTATTCATAAAATGATTACTTACATTTTGATTGTGGAGAATTTAAAACATATATATATATATATATATATATATATATATATATATATTTAGCTTGTCGTGTCTTATTTTAAATGTGCTAATGTTGAATGTTTCTATCATGTTTCTTAGAATTAATAGAAATGTTACATTTAGTATTTTAACGTAACGCAGCATACTGAAACTATAAATTAGTTCAGGAGTTCAAGTAAACAGATAAAATTATATTTCTGTTAATTATTTATACTTTAACTTTTCAAATCTGATATTTCTCCTGCAATTTTTCTATCGCACAAGGATTGTTTTTATACATCTTAATGTTTTACACTAACCTGTAATAAAAGACGTAATGAGGAATATCAAGGGAATACAATAGGAATAAAGATGATCAAATGATTACGAAATGTTCTAATGAAGTCTTCATTGGACCAACAATTCATTTGTACTAAGACAACTTTCAGCTTAGGAAATTATAATGTGGATATTCCAGCGCATATAAGAAGCTTGCCGCCCGTAAAAACGGCCGTTAAATATTATTAAAAAAACTAGGGAGGTTAAATGGTTGCATGTTAAAGGAAGAATGCAACTGCTTAAATCCAGCAGTATTAAAGGTAATTGGTTGTTTTGTTATATACAAATGTCGAGTGGCGATTTAAATGATATGAGGGAGTTGACAGCGCCCGGACTTTATGAGCGTTAATCCCACTGTGGCACTATAAATGACACATGACAGGCTTCGTCTAAGAGACATTTATGACCATGAACATTTGCAATCCAGCAGAGGCTGAAGTTTTAAATTTATTGTTTGGTATTAAATCAAATACAGCTGTACACATTGTAGTTGTGCAGATAAACGTAAAGTGTCAAAAATTTGTTCACTGGAAAGTTCGTTGGTACAAGATTTTCGACTGGGGTAAGCAGTGTCTGCAGGTCAAGATTAGTAGTTGTAGCAAATATATAGACTTTTAAATACATGAACTCGATCCTTGCTGAAACGTTGGCGTCCTATACTGTTAAAGAGGACTACAGAACGTTCTGTTGAAACATTTGAGACTTCCATAATACAAGTTCAGGATGAACTGATACACTGAGGACACTGTTTATTGCTTTGGTAAAGTTATTGCTAGCGCTAGGCCTAGGCGGTATTAAAAGAAATTCTATAAACTTGAGCCCATCCCTAACCAATACCTAAGTTCCTCGTGTACGGATGACAGAGGTATTTGTGTATGCAGCACTTTATCGTGGGAACAGCAAGTGCTCCATGTGTCTTCAACCAAGCTGAATCGGGATGCGTGCTTAGGGCCATAAACTGGGCCACTGCTTATAGATTATGTTATCCTGAGCATTGCTTGTTCTCTAACGGACTTGAAACGATTTCTGATTGTATGCTATACAGTAGTACTTTCTGACGACTGTGTGGTGTGACGTGTGACAATGGAAGAATCTGAGCGGTTGTAGAGCGGTGCAAACCAAGATGTACATTACAAGTTTCCACAAAAGATCACCGTCGTTAAAATAATTTATTAATTCGTGAACCGCAAGATTAAATTTTATTAAGTGTAGGTATGACCTATGATGGGCCATGAGCATTATGTAAGTCCTTTATATCCTTTATAGCGCAAGTAAAGTTTTAATTTAATCAAACTATAATACAAAAATTAAAATAAAAATATAATTTTGCCTATTAAACTAGATGTAATATTGCTGCTCCTAAGGCCTTCGATGTCATGTTTGATAAATGTTAAGGAATTCAATTACTGAACAATTTCATTCTAAAGCACTTGCTCGCATATATGTGTGTGCTGATAATACTGGAATAACTAACATTTTAAGTTTTACACCTTGGAGCTTTTGTCTCTGTTACTGGTGAAAGGTAAAATAAATAAACCAAAATAGCTCATGTCTTCTTTCGTGTTTAGAAATAAAAGTTTTCTTTCCCTTACCTTTGATATACTTCCTACTACTTTAGAGAATTTTGATTCTCACGGTTCAACAAGACTAATAAATGTGCAAAACAATGTATCTCTTTTATTTATAATACCCCAAGTCTTGATCGTTTCTAAGGATAATCGACATGGGTGGCCTAGGTAGCTAAGGCACGGATTCGTAAGCGGGAAATTTGGAGTTCAGTCTTTGCCAGATGCTTCCTCTCTAATTGAATTTTTTTCCAGTTTTTCCTTAGTTACGATACATATAAAATGGCGTAAAGGTAGCCTAAATCTAGGACTGGAATGCTTTCTCCCGTTAAAAATCCTTTTTAAATAATCATTTCATGTGAGGTATCATGAGTGTCCACCCCCTGTGATGCTTCAATAATAAAAACTGGAGTTATAAATATGAGGAGTAGTTTTTGGGTGTTTTACAGTGAGGCCTAGTTAATTTTGTCCATTGGGACAGTACTCACAGCATATAGAATATATATGAATTTTAGTGTTCATCTGTCCAAAAGCAGGATCAAATTATCTGTTTTTTTTTTTTAAATATATTGCTTTCATATTTTTCTCTCTCGTAATGTCGATATCGAAGTGATAATTCCATGTTAAAGTGACGTTGTCAACGGCAGGTTTCAGTAAGAAGATATTCCGTTTGGTGCGTTCACAGAAATGTATCAGGATATTTAACTACTTTCTATATAAATCGCCAAATATTGCAGACACCTGATGAAACCATTACCGAAAACAAAACAGCTAATAAACTTTAACTGATGGGATTTTAATGCATGTCTGCGGTATGATTGCCGAGAACCGTTTATACTTTATAAAGATCTTCTATGTCAATATGCGAAGGAATACGTTCTTCGTTATTTATAAGGGATGTAATGAGAATATGTATGGTAAGTCAGGCTATGGCTTTGGCAATATTAAGATAGACAATCTCAGTAAACTAGTGCTAGCTTTGCGACTATTAATCCGGAAGTACTCGGTTCAAATTCCGCTCAGATCAAGCTGTCGGGGTAAGATTTTTCATTTTTCTTACCCTTACAAGGAAAATGCCGTATAGCTTTAAGGCGCCAACGACTCCGAGCTCATTTACGGTCATTAATTCATTTCATTTCTTCCATTTCTACAGATTAACACCTATACCAATGCAGTCAAGGTGGGAATAAATTAAATATAAGAAAAAAGATTAATGTAAGTTAATCTACCGCAATAGATTTATCCAAAGCATGATGGCTCTACTTGAAATGATATGTGGAAAACTATTCATGACTTGGCGAGCCTGCATAAATATAATACCCTTTAGACGTCGGTATGTATTTATGTGTGACTAAATATGTGTCCATCGCCCGTGATACCTCGTTACTGAAAATGGGTGTTAAAAACTGGAAAAAAAAAGGACACAAGGCTTAGACTCATTCTTACCTTATTTTATGCTAAATGCGAATAAACATTCAATAAAAATTGTAAATCTCCCTTTTATGTAGTTGAGGTAGCTTTATCTACGACTCTACAACGGTACAGTAGCTCTCACTGTCAACACAACATTTGGTCACATTTGTACAGTCACGTAGCAAACTTCTCCTTGAGCTACTCTCTAATGAAGGATATTAGTGAAACTAAAGTAATACATTCTTATTTTCAAATCAGTAAACTTTGCTACAATTTCACATATTATTAATATCAAGTACAAATAAAACTTATAGTATAGTTTCAGTTTATTACAAAACCGTTTGCTCTCTACAAATTCAAACAAAATGTATCTCATTTGTCACTATTCCTATTATAAAAATGTACATTTGTAGATTGGACAAAGAAAGCTCCTAATTGATAAGACAAATGTGATTTACATTCATAAAATGAACGTTCAACATTAAATAATAAATATTAAATAGGCGCAACTTTTAGGATCTATAAAAAAGGTCTATTTGACACATGAAAATAGGAACATCATTCACTTCAGTTCACTTCTTAGTTTCATTTTTATCTGGAATGAAACTTTTAAAAAATCCGTTGACACATTTCAGAGTCTTAAAGCATTCAAAACTTTTTAGAAGTTCTGATGATGAATTGATATTTGCTCACCTAGCGAGGTAACTGAGGCGGGAGCGCTTAGTGTTCTGGGTCAAATCCTGTTGACCGACCTTACTGACTTTGAATTTTTTCGTGGTCTTCCTTAGTCGCTTAGAGCATTTTAGAAATGAAACAACGAATTTTTCGCTCTCTCTTTTCATTCCGATGATTATGTTACATGGTTGTGAGTACCAGAGGCAAGGTGGGCTGATGCGGTGTGACGGTAGCTTGCGCAATGTAAAGGTTTCTATCCTGGCGCCGGGAATGGAAACGGTCCTTCAGAGGAGCTAGAACCTCCAGGTGTCGGAGCGCGCTGTATGAAAATAATGTTAAGGGACTACATCCATTTCTATGCCTCACTGTCCATGGATGCTAGCCGCCGGTGTCCCCCTCACCTCATTCCATCCTCTCGAGGATGCTCCCATTGGGTAGACAAAAACGCCCAACCCCTGAACACGATATTTTGGCTGAAGAGTCGAAATATCCTCCCCACCATAATAATCGAATTCAATACAATTTAGTTGTCTTACTAGCAGATTTTGCTGCTAGATGGTTTAATATTGCAACAATTTTGTAATAATGTTCTGTATATAATAACACATTTCAAATTTCAACAACGTTCCCCTTAGAGTTACAGCAGGAATTTATAGTAAATATATTCCAGGTGGCATTATCTGAATATTAAAATTCCATAAGAAGCTTTTAAAAAATGTTTCATGTAATACAAAAATGTCTACATGTGCGAAGCAATATTTCACTATTTCTCCCCCTCTCTGGAGGCCGTAAGCTTAAACATTTCATATGCAGTATACTTGGATTAACAGCTTGTAACAAGTATGCAGTACAGTCTGATAGGAAGGGAAGGATATTATCTCTTCTAACGTCATCGGGCCTTAAAAGAGAGTTAATATTTAAACATTCTCGTAATTGTTAAACGCCTTAAATTTTAAAAATTCTGGTTATTGATAGCCAGGATAAAGAATTCTAATAATAATGTAACTACAAAGCTTCCTATGACATTTAATGAAAGCCAACGTTTGTTACCCGACAAGAGTTATTGTTTCATCCAAATATCCATCATACCCAGGCCTAAGGTATATTTTTCGATAGGTTGAATACTTGGAAACTTCATACCGTAATAACGTTTCTAAAGATCCGAATTCCCTTTAGAGAACGCAATAGCAACATTACAAGTAAATTTTCGACGTATTTCATTCAAGTTTTGAACTACATGATGACATTATTCTTTTGAACCACGAAAGGCGCTCAGCATATTTTGGTGGCACGCTATCTCTGAATTAGTTTTAGCTTTTCAGCTGCAATTTCCAATTACATACTTTACAAAATTCTTGAACAATTGCATATAACTTTATGTGCTTGGACGCTTTAAAAATTTAGTCATATTAATTGCAAAAGCGAACGAAAATGTTAAAAGAACTGTTTCAACTTTGTTGTTATGTATGACCGCACTAATGAGCCCACCCTCCGCGCTGTTCAGGCTGTAGACGTGACCAACCTCTATACTCGTTAGGAACACATCTCTAAATGCATTTATGTTGTTACGAGCTTCAATGTCATATCGGCTATACATGAGATGAGATTATTTTTTTATTTGGTTTATTTACGGATGCTCTTTAACATCTCAGGTCATCAGCGCCCCATTCAAATCAGGGTGTGAAACGGCCGACAAATTTTACTCGGAGGCCTCTTCTTTCAGGTTTGAGGTTCTTTTACATGCCGTAAATGTACGACACGGGACCCACGGCTTTACTTCCCTTCCGATGGAAGCCATACTTAGAATTTTTTAGCCTAAAAAAATTCATCGGTCTTGGCCAGGATTGAACACGCGATCTTGGGTTTAGAAGGAATATATGGTTACCACTACACCACCAGTACCGACATAATATAGATTCAGAAAGGACTTTTTGTGGAAAAAAGTGACCTAGGCCTAATTTGGCCCAATGACAGAAAAAAGCATGAAAAAAAATCAGGGACAACTAACCTCACCAATCCTACCTTGCATCAGCGATCTCGGCCACTCATGCCAATGTCCTGCGGTAATTATTTATGCTATTTTCTTGTTAATCGGGTAGGATAGAACGAGGATTCTGTTTCGTTTCCAGCTGTGCTTGTCATGAATTTAGTGTGACTAAACTAGAGGTTTATATATTATCACACCGTTAAAATAATTTGATACTTTGTGTGCTTACTTTTCATGACCATTCACAGCGTTTGGTTGCGAGTGGTGTTATACGGTAATAATTGTAAGGTGGAAGAAGAGAGATTAATAATGTGATTTATTTATAGAATATTACACACTCCAATTATTTTTCAGCGTGAAAAAAATGTAGTAATCTTTGTAGGGATTATTACTGGGCTGTGTACTAAAATAGAATTATACTTCGTCAGAAAAACATACGCGCATTACATATTACTGAAACCAATGAAATAACTGAATATTTTCAGTTATTATACAGCAGTAGCACTATATACATGCAGCTCTTTGGCAAGTGGTTATGCTGCGCGACAGTGCAGGCAAAACTTCTATAGGGAGGATTGTGCTTTATTTTCTTATTTCCTGCACTATTGCTATGGTAGTTTCAGGTTGTCATCCGTAGACCCAGTAATGTTTTATTGGTAATACGAGGGAATTTGAAAAGTTCTGTAAATGAAGCACAAAACGACGGCATAGCTTTATAAATTATTCTTATTTTTCAACATAGGTTCTGATTACACTAATGCACTTTGTTCAGCAATGCTCCAAAGGTTTGATCCCTTTGTATCATTCGTGTAAAATACGCCTCATTTAAGCCCTTCATTGGACAAACACTTCTTTGCACCAAGAATTTTCTCAATTTAGGAAACAGATAGAAGTCCGATTGAGCCAATTCGGGGAATAAGGCGGATGTGGCAGCAAATCGCACCCCAGTTCAGTTATTTTTACCATTGCAATGACACATATGTAACTGAAGGCATTGTCTTGATGCGAAATGACTTTATTCTTTGATAAACTTGGCTTTTTCTCGTGTATTTTGTCCTCAATAGGTTCAAATGGTTTGCATAACAGATTACGCTGATTGATGCTCTAGTGAGAAGGTAATCAATTAGCATTACACCCTTGGCATCCCAGAAAACAGATGCTTTCCACATTTGGCTTTCTTTAGCGGTGGAGAATCGTGCTGCTTTCATGGTTCAGACTGCTGTTTTGTTTCAGGTGTGTAGTAGTGCACCTGTGTTTCATCATTAGTCACAAATTGACGCATAAAGTCAGCGGGAATCTCTGAAAACGAGCCAAACTTTGCTGAGAGCTTTTGCACAATGTTTCGCTTCCGAACTTAAATCAACAGATCCCCTAAAATATTCAGAGCTTCAATGATTTCTCGGCGATTCTCTAGAACCAATGCGTGTATCTTATCGATAATTTCTGATGTTGTGACGAATTTTGGTCGTCCACTGCGTGGGTCTTTCACACCCGCGTTTTAACTCCATGATTCACTTGAAAACGGTTGAAGATAATGGTGCAGAGTCCCCTACAGTGTTTGTCACATTCATTTATCTTTTCCATTCTTACACCTATTTACAAAATTCTTAGTAGCCGCACTATATTTGATATTTGCCATTTTTCCAATATATACATGTCTGCACTGCAACAAATAGCTATGGCTATCACAATTCATTTGTTGTTGCACAAATTTCTATGGAATATGGCGGTCTTTTGATAAAAAACTGCTCTGCAATCTGTAGGCCATTCCGAGACATTTTCATATGACCCCCATACTCAGACAATGGAATTGTGTGCCGGTTAATATAGTGAATTACTCTTAGCACTAATGCACAACGACTGTTGATGATCCTTAACAATACAAGAACAACGAACACGCCTTCAACCTTCGCGGGAAAGCGCTACAGGCCAAAGATAAAGCTTCTGTACCATGTTTATCACACACCAAGATGGGTCCATGTCAAATTTAATTGAATAATCTCATTTAATTTTGAGTTATAAGGGAAAATACTGAGCTAAAAGTGAATGAAACACTGATGGTATTTGGCAGAATAATTTTTATATATAAACATAGTAAAAAGTATACCATTTAGAAACAGCTCGAATGAAATTAAGTCGTTCATTAAGAATGAAAATCGCTCCAAAAAACTTTCTTAAATACCTAGAGGTTAGCTAATATGATACATAGGAACATTTTGCAGTTTGCTTATGAACAGGCAACCATTAAAAGCTTAACAGAATTTTACGCCCATTCATGGTTGGTACCATAATCTTTGATTGTGACTTATTGTATCTGCAAATATGTCATTTTTAAAAGCATGGTGAAGCAAAATTTACTAAAATAAAGCATCAAGATAATACTTAATCTTTTTATATCATTACCGTATATTTGAATAAAAATCAATACAAGTAAATTTCAAATATTTTTTACAAAACAAAACTCTCCTAGCAATAATTAAGTATGCTGCAAATGATGAAAAGTAATAACCACCAAATGTAGTTTGCTTTATTTATTCCTCTGTTAGAGAGTAAGTATTTATTTCAAAATGCCAAAATTAACTCTATATACAAATTAAAGGGAAATTTCCAACAGATTACTTTGAGGTAGAAGGCGATAAACTATTCTTTAGTCTTTGTTCATAGCTCATTAAACACGTAAAGAAGTTCACTGTGCAGTTACACGTTCATATTTTAAAATACTGCATAAGAAAAACTGCACTCAATCAAGGCGAAGCGGGACAACCTGTTCCGCAAATGTGTAGTGCATGGACAGCTATCAAGAGAAAGTCAAGAATATGGTGACTGTATTTGCTTCATCTTTTTCTTTTCCAAATGAGCAATTGAAACGTCTACTAACGGAACAATAGCAGTTATTGAAAACCTCTACTTAAATGCGCAGATGATCTGAATGTAACTAAATTGAAACGTGAAGGAAAAGGTATATGGCAGTAGACGAAATTATTGGTATTTAATACTATAAGATGGTAAACATATTGTAGTAGAACCTACTTAAAACCTTCGTCTGGCCAAAACATAATCCAAAGTTTGCATCCCAAACATCATCATAATCATATCATCGACTCCAAAAGATTAGTCTAAAGATATCTTTCGGGTCCTAGCAAATCATGTGAAACATTCAAGTTTAGTGACATCTGTCGATCTAAGTGTATAAGCACCGACAGATATCAGAAGGGTAGGTGGAAATATTGTGTTTTATGTGTTAAATGGTTCTATTACTTAAAGAAGTCATTTTGTACAGGTTAAGTCTGAATACATAGGGAGAATGAGCATATAATGAATGCGCTGGATATGTACACAATCCTGTACCACACATTGGCGCAGCCGGATTACCCAGTCTGGGAGACCACGCCCAAAGGTGTGTGCTGTGATTTGTGAGCACGCTTCAGCTAGGCGCTCCTGAACGGAGTCGAATCTTCTCAGTGTACATCAATGACTTCAAGTAACCCCAGAGAAGCGTCCAAAGATGTCCACGTCAATAGTCAGGAAATTGTTCATCAACCACATTAAACTATAATGAGCATAACTCCAACTTGTTGAAACCAGGTAGGAAAAGAACCCTCTTCGTTTCAGGATACTTGGTAATGCTTCTTTACGAAACATATTCAGGTGCATCACCGGTCACTGTCACCTGGAAGAAGAAAGGGCCAATGATCCGATTTCAAATTGTGCTCTAAACTGTGAAGTGTTCGATACCCTTTTCTTTTGCTGACTTCATTCACGGAGGGTTGCTATCTGACCAGTAACGCGTGTTTTGCCAGAGATATAAAAGTTCCCTTCATCACTGAACAAGTGAGCGGGAGGTCTGCGGTTCGAATCCCGCCAGGACCGTCCTCCCTGACTGGGGTTTTTTCCAGGTTTTCCTCAGTCTTCATAACTGGCAAATACCGGGGAGGTACCTAAACTTAGGCCTGGAACGCTTCCTTCCTTAAAAAAAAATATCCTTTCCCAATTTATCATTTCATCTCATGTATCATCAGTGTCCACCGCCTGTGGTGCCTCAGTAGTAAAAACGGGGGTTAAACACTACTCAAAAAAAAATCACTGAACAAAATGGAAGATGGGATCTTCTTCACATTTTTAAAGGATCCTACGATCAGGATCATCATTGTTGAAATTCTGCAGCATTCGGAGTTTATACGTGTGCCATTTCTGTGCCTTCCAAGTCCTGTGGATGCTGCTGTTGAGGACACGCGTTTCAGCAGTCGTTTCAGCAGAGTTTTCTTGGGATTTTCTGCAAACCGCTGCGACTGTTGTGAATGGACCGCCTTGGGGAACCCCTATGAAACTTATATTGGGAGGAACCTGTTTTCTTAAAATGGCCAACAAATTTGTAAACACGTGAGATTGAGATGGATACACGTCGTGATGCAGTCCATTGACTTTAGTAGCACTCTTCTCAGACTTCTTTCACCGCACAATGTGGGTATGTTCCTTTTTGCTCAAACACGTCGTTTTATGTTACTCTGCGACAAAAATAAAACAAAATGTTCCCTAGTTTTCCCTTTGATTACAGACTTATGGGAAGACACGTACTTTTATTATGGGATAATGCGTCATATATGAACTCTGTTACGTTCAGCTTCATTTGCTACTGGACTTATGCATTCTGTGGGCACAAGCCAACTTTGGCTAAACTATCAGCAACACAGAAAAAGGTAATTTAACCTTTTGTGGGAAGAAGGAAAAACTTACTAGTTATCCTCCAGTGCTAATGATAACTTATTGTAAAACTTGGCTACAGGCAGGAGATTTCACAGCGCCAATTGTAAAGCTTTAAAGAGATGTATGGAATAGAAAAATCAAGAAGAAAGTGCTGCTGTCACTATTGTGAACTAATATCAAGTAACGAAGAATATCTGAACTCCAGCTTAACACTAAAGCTAATGATTTGGCCTCATCTGCAAGCAAAAAAAGTTTTAGACTTTCTCGTATTATATTAACTTAAGTATGACTCCTTCTGTTATCAGTTCAAGTTATCCTATAAACTTCTGGTGTGCAGTCAAAAAGATGAGTAATAATATACACGTAAATCATGTTGCTACTAATTTTGAGATCGTACAAAAGCGACTTTAAATAAGTTTGCTACAGAATTACTTTCTCTGAAGTTGATATATCTATACTCTAATGTGTAATTGTTCAAGAGAATGTTACATCATTTCTACCGTTTCCTTCTGAATGAACAAACTGCATAATATGTCAATTTTGATTAGCTTGGCTATGAAAACTGAAAGTGTACCTTCATCTAGTGATTCATTGGAGAACTCTTGCACTATCATGTGAGTTTCTTCATTTAAAGAAAATAGTTTTGAAGGAATTTGCGGCTTTCTTTCAGTCAAAAAGCTAACACAACACTCAATAAATAATGCGGACAAAGAGGAAAAGATTAAAAGCAAAGCAGTGAAAACAAAAACTATAATAATATTGTTTATAGTTAGTAGTATCAATATATGTTTAAATAGCATGTTTCATGCTTAAATTGGTTTTGTTCTCCAATTATGAAATACAAATACAATGTTATGTTTAAGCGGATTCATTCTTTGAATTTTTAAATATGTTGTTTTGTCTAAACTACCATTCAGATTTGCGAATACTTCATTGTTATATAAAATGTTAAAAAGTATGCACAATTTAAAAAATAACAATATAAAATTAATAAAAACGCAATTAAGCATACTTTTGGAAAACAAAAAAATATAATATGCAGTTGCATAAATTTGTTTGCCCTACTTATGAATAAGTCACGGAGGTCCCGACCCCAATTGCGTGCACGTGGCTGGGTGCACTGTGTCGATGTACTCAAAGCCTCCCAGCTCCCGAGGGATGGCCGTTTTGAGTCAGAACCTCCAAGCCTTACTTGTGAGAGTTTTTGTAAACAAAATTATATAAACCTTTCAAATAGTGTTCTCAAGGTTTACATAAAAGAACCAGGAACTAGAGGCATTTTTGCTTTCAAATTTATACAAATAATTGCAGACAGACAAGAAGAGATACAGGCTGAAGTAGATAATAACTAAAACAATGAATTTAATAATCGTCAATGCACTACCATGTAAGATTAAGATCACCATTCTTTAACATTCTTGGAACACTGTATTAATATATTATAATAGTTAAGTAATGTTTCTGTTATTTAAAGACAGAAATAGGGATAAATTATTAAAGTATCTCGGAATTTAGAAGCACTACCATTAGTAAAATAAAATATCTTAAGCTCTTTGTAGGAGAAAGCCGTGCACTTTAGATTGCAGAGGGAGAAAAATGCTCTATTAGAATTGGTAAACCTTATGTAAAGGACTTTAGCTATAAATCTTGCCCGCTCACGCGAATTTACATCTCGCATACTAAGCGACCGCAGCAGACCTCGCCCGCACTTAACCTCTACATCCACTTCTCCTTTTGTCATACATTTGAATGTCGCTCTCTGAATCTGTTCCATCATGGCAATATACATCCATTTCCGAAGAAGGTTGAACGGTTGATTTTCTACAGCAACACAAATTATTTTTAAGTGTTATTTTAGATATGAGTTAGCTCGACATGTGCTTGCTAATCTTATTGGAACGATTTTTATCAATTGTTTTCTTCGAGAACAGTATTCATGATATTGTCTATTGATTGGTTTATTACAAAACAAAATACAACAATAAATATATGACAATATTGAAATTTTAAAAACCAAAGAGCTCCTAAAATTTAAAAAATTGGAAAGCGCAAAATGTAAAAGAAAATACTAGCGTTGAGATCATAAACGTTAAAGTGTAGAAGTTCGTGTCAGTCAGGCTGTGTTTCCCGATACGGTGTGTTTATAGCCCAGGGAAAGCGATTATTTAATATCTTCTGGAAGGTATGTTTTAGGGAGTGAAGTTGCAGTACGGGCAGCCAGCATATAGCACGGGTGATTGGACAAGTTTTATAACTAAAGATCAGTATTATATTAGATGCTAGCATTGCTGTACCAACCCAAACGGTTGGCCGAGGATCTATGAACGGAGGTCCTGCCAGGACGTCCTTCT
The DNA here is from genome assembly GCA_030762175.1 of Metallyticus violacea. Classification (NCBI taxonomy): domain Eukaryota; kingdom Metazoa; phylum Arthropoda; class Insecta; order Mantodea; family Metallyticidae; genus Metallyticus; species Metallyticus violacea. The sequence continues at coordinate 125,583,818 of CM060833.1, read as the reverse complement.
TGATTATTTTCCCGAAGTTTTCTTCTTTTTTCGTAAATGGAAAAAGCCGGGTACCTTAAATTTATTTAGCACGAAAAAAAAACATTTATCATCAAAAAGGAAAAAAAAAAAGCATAAATGGAAACCAATGGAAATTAAGGAAAGCAACAAATAAGGTCAACGAATTTAAATACCTTTGATACTTGATTATGAGAAACCTAAATGTGGAAAAACGTGATGCAAGCTAACAATAGAGCAATAATCGCTAAAATAAGTTTGGGGTATAGGAAAAAGCAAATTTAAATATTATTATAAAAAAACTATCATGTTCGATCTACCAGTGAAGAACATCTCACTCTATGTATCAAACATTAGGGGACTCAATTAAGATACCTGAAGGGACTTGTAAGTATACAGATGCACACAAAATACCCGTATATCGTACTGGAAGAAATCAATAAAGATGACATAGAGATGAATGTGGGAATTAGAGCAGCAAAATATGCAATAAAGATAAGGAAAGAGTCCCCAAACTTGATTCTGAAAGAGTGCCATACGACAGGAAAGAAGGATGGTCTAAATGGGAGAGAAAGCGAGGGAGACCTCAGCCGAAGTGACTTGACAGTATAAGTCACAACAATACATGGACATTCTCGAAAAAGGATAAGAACTTACAAACACAAATCAAATTCAACAAGATCGAATTTGCGAAATATACAAGAGAATAAGAACGTAGAAACGTATCAGAACACTTGAATAGAAGATACAGGTGCGGATACTAAACGTCAACCAACAGATACTAGGACAAAGATACAAAGAGATGCAGAATTTACCAAGAAAAGGAACAAACGAAAGAGCATCTTCTAAATGAGCGTGCGGGGTGAGAATAGAGAAAGAGAAAAACCATCAAAAGGACATTCTGAACGAGAGAGAAAGAACCTACCAAAAGGATATCCTGAACGAGAGAGAGCGGAGAAACGTAGTAGAACATCTTAAAGAGAAAACTGTAACAATCATTGTCTAAATATTGTATTAACTAAGTAATAATTTCAGTGCCAAAAGACAGCAAGTTAACTACAATTACTACTACTACTACTACTACTACTACTACTACTACTACTACTACTACTACTACTACTACTACTACTACTACTGCTACTACTACTACTACTATTACTACTTCTACTGCTACTACTACTACCACCACCACCACCACCACCACCACCACCACCACCACCACTTCTACCGCTACTACTACCACTACCGCTACTACTACCACTACTTCCGCTACTACCACTACTACCACTACTACTACTGCTACTACTACTACTATTGCTACTTCTACTGCTACTACTACTACTACTGCTACTACTACTACTACTGCTACTGCTACTACTACTACTACTACTATAACTACTACTACTACTATTACTACTACTACTACTACTACTACTAATACTACTACTACCACTACTACTACTACTACTACTACTACTGCTGCTGCTACTACTACTACCACTAATACTACTACTTCTTCTATTACTACTACTACTACTATTACTACTACTACTACTACTACTACTACTACTACTACTACTACTATTACTGCTGCTATTAGTACCACTGCTACTACTACCACTATTCCTACTACTAATATTACTGCTACCACCACCAATACTACTACTTTACTATCACCACTACTACTACCACTACTACCGGGTGGCCGAGGTCGTTAAGACGCGGTCTCGTGAGCGAGAGGTCTGGGGTTCGAAACCCGCCAGGACCGTCCTCCCTGACTGAGGTATTTTACAGGTTTTCCTCGGTCCTCATAAATAGAAATGACGGGGAGGTACTCTTAACATTATGCCTGGAACGTTTCTTCCCTTATAAAAATAAATCCTTTCCCAGTATATCATTTCGTTTCATGTATCATCAGCGTCTACCGCCTGTGGTGCCTCAGTAGTTAAAACGGGCGTTAAACACTACTACTACTACTACTACTACTACTACTACTACTACTACTACTACTACTACTACTACTACTACTACTACTACTACTACTACTATTTCCATTATCATCACCACCACTACTACGCTAAACTTTAAGCACTTCCTTCTCTGCTCAGAAAAAAAGTATTTCCAATTTATCATTTCATCTCCTGTATTCAATGTCTACAGCCTGTAAATCAACTGTATTAAAACCAGCGAACGGGAGATGTCAATTAAAAAGTCAAACATTTAGTTTTTCAAATGTGTATTAATTTTGTTATGTGGTGCTTAAACTATAAGTTCTCAAATATACATTTCCAAATTATATCAGGGAGTGACTTAACATCATTCAATTGCACATAATGCTACGCCCTCTTTTACAGGAATAGATTCAAGGATTTCATTAATGAAGTCATAAGATGAAGGTGGAGAATGCAGAGGTCGTCGCGGCAGGTCAATGCTCGCCCCGGGCTGTAAGGCCAAATGAAAAGAAGATTGAAGATTAGACTTTATTCATGATTTCTTGCATGCAAAAGCTGCAGAAGGTGGAATATAATGTTTACTGAGAAGCAAATACAATAAATTAATCCAGAAGGCAGTGTTTATATTTATGATTAAGCTCTTCGTCTTAAAACAGTAAGCTAATTTTGTGGGTGGGAGATATTTGAAATTGGGAACTGAAATGTTAGAGGATAATAAAAGCGTTAGTGTTAAGAATAAAAGGAATAGAATAAAATGATTAAATGTCTGTTGGTAATAATATTCAAGATGTACAGAGAAAATGAGAAAAGTAGTCTGGTCCAACTACTTCCATATCTTATCTACCTATTAAAAAGCTTCGGCATGGACTGACAAAATACAAAAATATGTTCACTACTGATACGCCCTACACATAAACATAGTCTTCCAGAAGTATTCATGAATGCCATAAAGCTCACTTTTAAAGCAATGACAAAACTATGATGTACTTTTGGCAAAACAAAATTCAAACAAGGCCTCAACAGATTAATACGAAATAAGCCAAGAGTACCATTGTTTCTCTAAAAGTGGTGAAAATTGCTGAGATAAATTTTAATTATGAGCATGCAGGTAGACTGGGTGAAATTGATACGTAGGGATTCACTACAGCAGTGCTTTTGAGTCAGTCCTAAAGCATATTGATGAAAAATGCTTAATCACTTCTGATAAAAGTGTTGATGTTCCAATTAGTCCAGAGAATGAGAAGAGCGAAGATAGATTTAAATGATGACCAGGAGAACTCTCAGTATTTATATGTGATTTCTAAAAATAGAGACATAAAATAACTTTGAGCTTAATTCTCTGCAAGTTTCATTTTCGTTTACCTATTTCTCAGAAACTATGCAATAGAAATTTTGCAACTGTTGCACACTTTTATAATTATATGTGCACTTTATTTCTATGTAAGGGCATTTGAATAGATGCTATATTTTCCAAAAAAAATCAACAATACACATTGTTGAAAACCGTCTATTGGGGTAAATTAATTAAAAATGTATAGTGATGAACAAAATACAATAGAAAATATCATATGTATTTATTCTGTTATATATATATTGCTGGAGCATTAATAGAATTACATTGTAACAAGCAGGATTTAAATACGATGACATATTCCAAACACTTAAAGAGGCACATAGGAATAGAGAAAAATATATAAAGGAAAGAAAATAATTTTAAAAAAAGGATGATCTGTTCAATGCTTTGTGGGTTATTTTTAATAGTGTTTAACACCCGTTTTAACTACTGAGGCTCCACAGACGGTGGACAATGAGATGAAACGATAAACTGGGAAAAAATTCTTTTTTAAGGGAAAGAAGTATTCAGTTCTAAGTTTAGGGTATCTCCCCGGCATTTACTTGAAGGATTGAGGAAAACCTGGAAAAAACCTTCGTCAGGGATTACGGTCCTGGTAGGAATCGAACTCCAGTCCTCCCGCTCACGAGTTCGCTCCTTAATGACCTCGTCCACCCGTGGCGATGTGCCATGCTATAAATATTGAGAGACGAAGTAAACAATTTTTCAAATAACATGAATGTGAGTTAGTAATGAACATAAATTCGTTGATCTTGAATGGATATGTTTCTTGTTGACCATGATATTATTATAAATAGAAGGTAATTAATATGGTCAAAATTCAGTCTTTGTATACCTGCCGTTACTATTCCTTGAAAGAAATTTCCTATAACCTTTTAATGATAGATCACGCATCGGTACCACCGCATTGTTAATTTCTTGCGGAAAATTTTTTTTTGTTTTGTTTTTTTGTGCATATGTTTTAATAAAATATCGATTTTACTATCTCATATGAAGTGTGAATCTGTGTGGATTTTGAATGTTCATTATAGACCACTTTTTATTGGCACTATATGGTTCCACTTTAAAGTGAAGGGATTATGGGATATAATTTAATTGTTGAACGGCGGTACGTGCACGTTGTTTGTATTGCGCGATGGATTCGGGTAGTTTCGTAAGTTCTCGTTAGGCGCCCGCGAGGGTATCCTAGTTTTGCGGGAACAGTCGGGTGGGGTAGCAGGCGGCTTTGTATCTTGTGTGGTGGAATCGTCCACATCAGTGTGCGAGAAACCGTCGCCATGGAAGGAACGAAGATACCTATTTTTGTAACAACAGTAATTTATAAATGAACAACACACACTCACACATGCTAAACTTTTTTAAGAGAGAGACGAGCTTGAATAGTTTCACCAAGTATAACCACTCCGTCACATTTCTAACGAAAGGCTTCTTTTCGGAGAGTTACCGTGCTCTATAATCAAATGTATATTTTTTTATGACAGTTAAGAGAAGAAACCATTCCATCCCCTTTAATAGCTCTTCAGTTGTATTTTTCTTCAAGGATAATGAAACTTAGATAGTGTATTGCATTTTTCTTGCTGTGAGGTATACTTTATACAAGTACGTTTTACAAATGCTGTTGCACGTGAAGGTTAAAGGTCAAAGAATATCTTATAAATGTTATTACACAATATTTTTACAACTAACTTTTCATCAGAATATTATTTTAATTTTTCTTGCGAAATTTTAAAGTAAAATAACATGAAGCGTGCAAAATTCATGAAGATCAAGCTTGAAATTTTCTGTGTACTAAGAGTTTAACACGCTCTGACATCGTCAACTGTCGATTTCTTTGCCGAACCTTTGTCGCTGACGATGTCGCAGAATAAGAAAGAACTTGAGCAACAGGAAGAACAAGCAGGGCAAGAGCAACAACAGCAACAGCAACAAGAACCTCAGCAACAAGGTCAGCAACAACAGACACAGCAGCAGCAACAACAGCAACAACACCATCTCCAACAAAAACCACAAAGGCAACAGCAACAGGCACCAGTCAAACGCGTTGTTGTTGCCGTTCTCCCAGGCAAAGAGGTATGCAGTATTGTTAGCGGCATAAGCTTTTTTTTTATTTATATGATTTCACCATTAAAACATTAAATTATTTGTAACTTTGCAAGTAGCCTTATAATTCGAGTTAATATTCATTTACCTCATTTTAAATTTAAATTATGTTATTATTCAATAAAATAAAGTCCTATACTGATTGATGCAAAATCAGATGCAAAAACTTTAAACCAATGTTCTTTTAATTCTTCTTAAAAATTTGAAGATTGAATTTTAGACTTTTAATTAAATATTGTCTGCTGATTTCCCTTCTCTAAATATTCATGAATAATAATTAAAGCTGAATATTCATAATATGTAAAGAATACGATCAGTGTATTTGTCCCGCTTCCAATGTGTCTCCAACAATTACAAAATATATTCCCTGTACAAAATATTATCTTTTGAAACAATTAACAAAGGATCTGCGCTTATTTTCATTTCAACATCCTCTATCATCTTATATAATAAATTTTAGGGTTATTTCCCCTGTAATCTTCATATTTAAATTAAAAATATTAAGACACTATTGCATTTCTACAAATGTAAAATTCATACATTAATATCTCCAGTTTCTAAAATCATAATATGTAGTCAAGGATTAAAACATATAACAAAAATATCTCTCTGCATATAATTCCATTAAAAATCGTATTTTACTGGATTTATTTGCATAAGATTTCGTACTGCCAGCCCATACAATCAAAATTAGTTCACCTTAAGACACTACATGTACAGAGAATAGCTACATGAGAAATAATTGCAATTTGTGCAAGAACGTTTTTCCAACCAAATTAAGCCAAATTTTGTACTACAAATATTTTAAATATTTTATCTCTGTTCATTTATTAATCTAAATATTAAATATTGCATGATAAATTGTGTTTTAGTTAATTTCTATTTATTAACCTTAATGATGATCTTATATTTGAAGATATAAATGCTATTTTTTACATTTTGATAAACTATTTATTATTACTATTAACATATTTATTCTAATTTTTAAGTTTTCTTAATATTTTGATGGATGTCATTGTCATACATTAGCGTTTAAAGGTACAGAAATGTCTCCAGTATTCATTTAAAAAAACTCCCAAAGGAAAACTTCAAAACATAAAAATGTCATAAGATTAGAGCTAACACTATTCTATGATTCACTAGAGCACTAGAGCTTCTAGTTCTTAATCTTCCTTTAGTTATAAATCTTATCCAATCAAATGGGGTTTTCAGTCCCGGCTACTAACAATAAACGTGCCGCAGCGGTACCCGCAGTTCAACTATCAAACTTTGCTGTCTCTCGACTAAACGGCCAATGTTTAACACGATTAAGTTTGGCTATTGTCATTTTTTAACTTTATTTACGTATATGTCATTTCTCTGTACTTTCCGAAACCCCAACTGGTGGAACTAATTTCGGAAGTAATTTTATTAAACGTGCTCAAATTTCAGGTAGATTTTCCTCTGTTAAAACAGTACACAATGCCTTTTATTTATTGTAGTTTCAAACTTGTGTTCATTATTATCAATTTCAGTTCTGGAAGGAGGTGACTGTTTAGGAAAGAACTGAAAACATTGCGCAAACACATAATGAGCGATTCTATTTAAAATGTTTACGCACAAAAATGCGCTGCGATACGCCTATTAGCTGAGATTGAAATGCTAGTTCAGTGGACATATTTTATATCTATAACCGTATATTAAACTAATAGCATGATCATATAGTAGAGATAAACTACAGACTTAAATTAAAAAATTAAGAAAACAGTATTTAAAATAATACACAATTTTCTGATGGGATATTTTATTATATATAATATTAGCTAGCTACTTTGTTAAATACTTTTTTCTAATTTATTAATCAAACGGAAACGATTAAACATATAGAACTATTTAATGAGGTAAATACTAACAAAAAATGGACTGAGCAAACAACCGAAAATATTTCCTTCCTTTTACAATATGGAATTTGATGAAGCAAGATGAAGCGGTATTTAATAAAAAGAAGGGGTATATTAATAAAAATTAGTACCAGAATTGCGGGAAAGATTTTGGAAGGATTTCATTGTTTTGGATTCTCAGGGGTAATGTTATTTCTTCCTCTCCGATAATAGTTTCACGCTGACTTATATTTTGCCACGGCTGTTGAGACTCTGATGCTGGATACTTATGGTTCTGTAACCACTGGGGAAGAAGTACATGGAAATTTTTAAGAGTTTTCGTTATGAGAGATGAAAACAATTTGTTATTCATAATAATAAAATGTACTGCCGTTATTTTCTGGAGAATATGGGCCACTTTCGCACTAACTATAACGACCACTCTTACGTTTCTTAATTTGATAAATAAAGGCTGATCCTGAAATCAACTATTCCTGAGGCGCAACTGAACTCAACTAATAAAGCTTGTCCACTGAACGGAACTGAATTGAGAAAGTCCTTCCACTGATAATGCCCCACTGAATACTCTTGCAAAATTGACTGCGGGCCACAATGTTAGAAGACTAAATTAACACGACCTACGTGACTTTTTACATGTATATATCAACTGAAAATGCTAGGTTCTTCCCTTGACGAGGTTATCGGCCTGTCTTTTCCTCCCTGTATGTTTATTGCTTTATTATGCCTACTCTGCTTTACAATTTCCTAACAGTATACAAATAAACATCTTACTGAAGGATTATCCTTAAGAATTTTCTGCAAAAACATCGGTTTGCTTGGGTCATCTTTACAACTATTGTCTCAATAAACAACAGAATTCCCCAGGTCAGATTTTTATCGCTGGGGTAGCTTTCTGCACCCTGCAAAGAAAATAACATGTTACGTACAATAATGCAATACTTGTACAGGAAATAAAATTACATTACACTCATGACTATAATGAGAAAGTTACATAAAATTACTTGGTATAATTACTCTAAATATCGAATGGCAGCTCATAAATACTGTCTCAAAGTATCTCTCTCCACTTTTGAATAGGACTTCTAAAGCCACAGGAATAAAGCATAAACGATTCATCCTTGGATTTGAAATGAAACCGCTTTCGATTTTATGGTGTATGTCCCAAAATGCTTTTAAGTCAATTCAGTCGTGGCAGAAAGGATACTCCATTGTTTTAATTTTAAAGTGTTAGATCCGGTGAATTGGAAGCCCACAGTTCAATGCCTCTCTAGTTATATGCCTCCAGAAAATGAACGCACGTCATCGGTAAACTCCAACTTATTGGAATTATCATACTTATTATTCGGTCTTCTTTAGATAAAGGACTAAAAATAAATGTACCATATTCTTCATATGTTACTATAGCCACAACAAAAAAACAGACTTTCGGCGTATCACGTTTCTATTGATATTTGTTAAAATCGCACACGTATACAGGTTGTAGGAAAGTGTTACATGTTATTTCACAGATGACTATATTTTTATTGCCAAATTATTGCAAATCCTGGATGTACTATGCACATTCCCTTAAAATAAATCGTGACATTTTACACACTTCTATACATTTTAGACTCCTTGCACTTTCTGCAGAATATTTTCTGATGTGTTTGTTCCCTTCGTGAGCTTGAATTTATTTGCAAGAAAATGTACACAGGAACCCATGAAAAGCACGGTGAATGCGGTTTGAAATCTTAATCTTATATCGTATAACAGCTTGCGGACAAGAGAGCCCCGTTTTATACGGTTACGATCATTAGCTAACTAAATTTAAATTTCAACTAGAAAAAGGGACAAAAGTCAGCGTTTCACTAAAATGACTGATTATTTTTGGACACCATGTGTAGAGGTGAAGGTTGAAGTGTATTTTAATTTATGTAACGAGTAGTCTACACCTAAAATTCTTGGCACAGATGTGCAGGATTAAGTTCAAACTATAATGTCAGCTTATTAATGTAATATTTAACTGCATGCATTTGTTTACATACATTTCCTCTTCGCAATGTCTATTTTAATTGTTTCATTAACTGTACAAATCTAGCGGTAGCAGCTTGCAAATAATTGACTTAGCTAATAATTCCCAATATTATATTGAAAACTAGGAATTAATTACGTTCTCTAGAATTATAACATTTCATGCCGTTACAACATTGTTTCTGAATAATTGTCCCATTATAATACACCAGTGGTACCGAATGTGAACAGCATTTAATAATAATTATAATAATAATATTTTAACAAATTTATAAACCTTTGATATGTGCATGTAATTATAATTTCAGAATGAGTGATTGTTTCATCTGCAGCACAAATGTTTTTTGTTATTATCTCTCATAAGCTTTTCTGTACATTGCAAATTAGTAACCATTACATTTTTACATATTTAAAGTTAACAATTCGAACAATTACTACTCATTTGAAGCTAAATTTTTCAGCTTCTGCTGGTATTCCAGTTGGGTCTAACTCATTCTTGGGAGGTAATCAAGGATTGTTTCGTACTTATCTCAATATGGAAGGAAAAATCTTTCATGAACTGGATATATTCTTCAGTACTCTTTGACTTAAGGGATTTAACAACAACAAATTTGAATAAATGGTCCTGATATATCGAAACAAACTAAACCCTTCTTTCAGACCTTACTGCAAATCAACCAGATCAACATATAATCCAGGATTTAAGTATTTAATAAGTATAGGCTACATAACTGCAAATTACCTTTTACTCTTCTGCTTTTGCACGGCTCACTAACTGAGCTCGGTAAATTACACTCATATACCTTTTCAGAGAGTCCCGAAAGAATATATAGCCTTGCGGTTGTGCCTATGAAAATATTTTTGAAAAATGCCTTCAATTTTTCGTAGATTCTAGGCGCCAAAAATAACATGGACAATGTATATATACATTATTTCCTTAACGAAACTTGCAGATAACGATCAATTAACAAACTATTCATCGAGTTCGTTAACTAGCAAAATTGAACCGCGAGCGTTAATCTAAAGCTAAAATTTAAAAGTCTCTCTAGAGACCGCAATTTTTCAATAAGACTCGGTATATGCCATTGAAATAAAAAAGATAAATAGTTTCTGAAAATCAGCAAAATCAGACAATTAAAGAGGGTTTACCGTAAATCCAATAATTAAAATAATTTGCAATTAAACTCGGTATATACTATTTAAGTAAGTTCAGAATAGTTTCTGAAAATCGAGTAAACCGACCATTAGGAGTGGGGGTACACCTAAAAACCGAAATTTTATAATCGCCGAGGTCGGGCATACAGCGGGATTATAATTTTTAGCATTAACAATTGGATATTCCTTCCAAGCTATAAACTCGTTTGTGTCATGTGAAAGAGTATGGGGGCAATAGTCTGCGCATGCGAATGAATGAATAATCGGACTCTCCGTTACAGACAGTAGCCTCTTGCAACTCAGTAACGAACGGCAGCGAAAAAAGCCGTATTATTTCAGGAATGCTGGAGCGATTGGAGCTATGTACAATTCTCAAGTGATAGTGTGTGTACAATAAATGCAGGCGGAGTGAACACAATAGTTTTGTAAAACAGAAAAACAAGCAGTCATTCCCCTAAAATTAACCATGTAACTTAAACGTTAATCACATTCCGTTTTAGTTGTTAAACAGCTAAGTGCAATTAAAATGTTAAAATAACAAATCAACACTTAAACGAAATAATAGTGAACGGGAAGCGCATATAGTTTTAAGCCTAAAAGTTATGTTTTAATTATATATTTATTTATTTTAATATATTCTCTGTTCTGGCGCTCTGTAATAATATTCGCAAATTAAAATTGTTGAGCAATTTGCTTAGTTTACGCAACTCCTGCATAACAGACTTTTAGTTTTTCAGCATACGATCTTCTTCGCAAATATGAGCATCATGCGAAATGGCGTGCACTTTGTGGTGAGTAAAATACTAACACATTTACGTCATACTGCATTTTAAAAAGCTGTAAGCATTGTCATCTTTTTGATATTTACAAGGACGTCATACTTTGATTCAGTACAGGAACACGATTTACAACGAAGGAGCACGATATTTTAAGTTTTACAACAATATCTCTGACTTACCACATTGTAAATCAACACACATTACGCACCTATATACAATCCTTCATTAGGATTAAAAGTTATTAAACAAAACTAACGGTTACAGAAGAATCTTGCAAGGAGAGGGGTTCCGCACGTTCAACAATATTCACTCTCTACTAAAGACAATGGTGATTGAATTACACTCAGCTTTTAATTGTTCATTTCAGTGAACAATTATCAACTTTCGTCTTTTACTGTAGCATGTACTGAGGGTGCCAAAAATGTATACAGACTTTCACAGTAGATATCTAATAAATATATTCCAAAGTAATGTGTAGTATGATGTTCTGTAAACAGATGTCACTCACAGACATTTTGATAGCGTTGCTACGTGACATTCAAATCAACAATGAACAAATGAAGCCAAGATTATCGTAAAATGTTCTGTAAACAGATGTGACTCACATTACGTAATGCAGGCGCTGTTACAACAAAATGGAGCTAAGATTATCGGTTGAATAACGGAAAGCAATTTTGAAGTGGTATTGGAAAACCTAGTGTTGTTGAGGTGCTAAGGCAATAGGACGAAGAGGTTACTACTCTGTTCTCCGGATCTAACTCCGTTGGACTTCTATCTATGGGGAACTTTTAAGGAAGTTGTATACCGTAGAAAACCAGTTACACTGACAGCACTTCGGGAATAATTTGAAACGGCATGTGCTGCAATCGCTGAGGACACTTTCGCAAACGTTGCTCAGTCAGTAGTACTAAGAAGTGTATCGATGCCGATGGTGGGCATTTTGAGCAACTGTTGTAACTGTAAAAGTCTAAGATAATTAGTTCTCGTCATTTTCTGTTTGTATGAATTCAGTTTGTTAACACAGTTTTTTCTTTGCTTGAAGAGTGTATACATTTTTGGCACTCTCTGTATATTGCTACATTGCTAACCTTCTTAAAAGATCATGACTACTGAATTTTAATGTATTATGTTCCTATGAAGGAACATAATTTTGAAAGCATAATAATTTACGTTTTTGAAACTATAAAATTTCGTTGTTGTTCGTAATAGACAATTTTTCGGAAATATGTCTGATAGATTCAATGCTAAACTTTTTATCCCTTCTTATGTAACCTAAATGAATTATGTAATTTTTAAAGAATTTTTTTTTAAAAAATCGCAAACGTAATACAGAAAATGTTGAGAACTTAATGTTGTTGTTATTATTATTATTATTATTATTATTATTATTATTATTATTATTATTATTATTATTATTATTAACATTACTAAATTAATGAAAATTATTTTTAAAAGTTTGCCGGAACATACCCTTTTGAACAGTTTACAACTAAGATTTTTGGGAAATAATTTTCTTTGCCTGATTCTTTTTTATATTTATTTACTGTCGCTTTGATTGCATTATTCTTCTCGCCTGTATATTGGGTAGGTGTAAGTTTGTATTCCTGAATAAAATGGAATAAAATGATTTAATAATGAAGCAAATGAGCTAGGAGTCTTTGTCACTTTAAAGTTATTTGGTATTCACCTCCTTAGGGTAAAGAAAAACTCCGAAAAAACACCTAGACCGCTTAACCTGATCAGGAGTCAAACCCTGGACCTCCGGATTAGTAATCTTAAATGTTACCACTAGGCCAGGGAGGTGGTCTGCTTGATACTACTTTTATTACTTGTTTTAAAATAGTTGCATTTTTTATTTCAACTGAGCTTATCTTTAAACATCTACGTCATATCTATCTACTGTTTTAAAAAGCAGTTTTAAAGTACATTGAATGCAAGAGAGAAGCTACTTTCACTTCCATATAAATGATTTAAAGAATTTTATCCACCTATTTTACAACTCTAATTTTTATTAAATTTAAAGACTGTATTTATTCCTAGAAGCCTCATTTTCTCACCCAACTTCTAGCTTAACTTTCTGGCATGCAACTCAACATGTTTTATTAAAAATATATTACTGAAGTATGTTCCTTTCGAAAGATAAAAGCTGCAAGCGTTGCAGGCTACATACGGAATACCAAAAGCTATATAAGTAGCATCCATACTATTCCCAACATAGGATGTTGTTTTCAATACCTTCAGCGCATGGATAACAAAGTCACGTTCTTCCCTTCCACGTGTATATTATTAACCGTTATTGCAATTTCCTAATAGGTTTCTTAGTCTGTGTACGCTATCAAAACATTAAATGCTCTTGCCTCGCTTATAGGTTTCACCTTATTCCTTATATCTTTGAATGTACAATTTGTTTTAATGCACAATGCAAGTTGGTTCGTTGCACGTCTATTTCGCTAGGTTAAGAACCTGCACTGTTCTGATCTCAATAAACAGATTGACTGGAAAGTAAAATACCTACAGCTTATATATGAAATAAACATTGCACACTGTTTTAGTTGTATATTTTTGCATCTTTTCAGAATGTTTGAACTTTATGCACCTTTCTTACCTTTTGCCGTTTTCTTTTACCGCGCTTTGATCCTGACAAACAATGAAATAAAAGGGAATAAACAGTGAATGTGTACATCATTATAAACATTCTTTCACTTGGCCGTTCCTTAAGAAGCAGGTAGGTCAGAGTTTCATCGGTGTGTCAACCTATGTTACCTGCATTTAGCATGCCAAAGCATAAAGTAGAGGCCGGTAAACTATGCTCAATTTTAAAACAGTTTAACAGTGATCGACATGATTCAAAGTGCAACTTTTGTAATATTTACAATAGATGCAAACCCGAACACCATCGCGCTTAGGAAAAACGAACTACTCATACATACAACAGCTTATCGCTTTAGATTAGTGACACATAAACACAAATTTCCTTTGTCAAATTTTGGAACGTCATTTTCCTATTTCCCTGCCTGCATCTCTTCATTCGTGAAGATTACCCGGTTGAATCTAGCCATTGTATTTTTTGTGTATTAACATTATTTTAAACATGAATCATCTCACAGTATACGTGTGAAAATACATGATGAAATGCCTGCACGAATTGTGGAGATTTCTGAATGTGAAGGGAGAAAAAGTCAGCAATAAAATAAGAAAAATTGCGATATTCCAATTTGAGTACTATTTTTGCATATTTCTCACCGTATTTTTGCATCTTAACTTTCGAACTCGAGTAATAATGATAGGTTGAAATATTTGTGGTCAACGGCTCAAATTCTTTATTTATCCCCTCATATTGCCCAGAATTATTTGTTTTTAGATTGAGAATGTTTAGTAATCACAGCCGAGGACTCCTACTTCAACTGCAACTCTTAAAACGTGTACGTAAAATAGATGCAGAAGTCTTCTCTCAGAAACGAGACGGAAAACACTTTCTGAGGTACATGAATAAGGTTGGTCGCCGTAATGTTTCTAATTTCATTGCTAACGATTTCCTTTGCATTTGAAACCCCCCACTTGTTGCTAATGTTGGGAGTGACTTAGTTGGCGATCATTCAAGATGTTCGCTAATGCAGCCTGGTTTTTCCTTTGTTAAAGTTGGGAGTTTTCACTCCTGGTTTTTTTATTTTAACTGAAATCATTTCGCATTTGTGTACAAAGTGGCAGTCGCAAGTCTTGATATAGACAATTGAATACAAAATCCCGCGGACAAAACGATAAACCGATTTGTATTTAAAATAACATTTACGCGCAAAAAAGCCTTACTTTAGAGTCAGTTGTCTTACAAATTAATGTACGTAGGGAACAGTTTCAGAAAGCGACGCTCAGGGTATGACAAAAGAGAGGAAGCGGGGTTGAATTACTGACGTTGCCAGCTGTGGTGCGCCTAGTAACCGAAACATAAAATGCCGCTTGAGCGGACAAGATTTATTAATTTAAACTCCCCACACACGCGACTAGGTGTCCTTGAGAATTGAATTAGGCCAACTTGTTCTTTAATGGAGGTCTATAACTATGTATAAAAAGAGTATACGCATAAATTTACATGCAGATGCCTACATATAACAATTTAATAAATAAAATAATAGGGTAATAATAACGCTTATAGAAGCCCATTATGTAATGAAATATATGCATGAATACTATAAAATAGTATTATCGCCATCAATTCACACATGATTTTTTTACTTCCACACTTTTGCCCCTTTTTTTTCTCTCTAATTTTTTCCCCCATTTTTCCCTTCCCCCTTTTTTTTACTGTTCCAGTTAATACTATAACAATTCTATTTCAATTGAATCGGTCTGAAATACAGCTTGACTGAGTTGTATTGTTCGGTGGCTGTTTGTGCCTATGCTCCCAGTGGGTGTGCATCTCCGGAAGAAAGGAAGGAATGAGTTGAGAAAAATCGGGAGGTTTAGGGGTGGTGATGCAGAAATGTGAAGGAGCTCTTAATATTGTTTAAATAGAACACCAGGCGCCGGCGAAGCCTCCCCCTACCCTGTTCAAGAAGTTCAAGCCTCTCAGAAGGGCCGTTTTCATACTAGACGCAGGGGCAGAAACCTGTCCAAAGCGCAAGAGCCCCAAGAGAAATGAACGCGGCCTCCTTAGTCACCCAGACTAGTTTTAAATACGCTTACAAATTACAACATTTCATGCAGTTGCCCGAAAGCTCCGAACTTCATCTGATAGCAGGATCTCATTTCTGGCAATAGAGACTGCGTATACTCTTGTAGCAAAGTATAATGAACAAATGCTTCTTGACAAGAATGGTACATAATTGATGATGTGCCAATAGATTTCGAAAAAAGGAGAAAGAAGTAGGGTTTAGAAGATTAATAGAACGCAGAGTTGCTCGCTTAGCCTTAACAAAGAACGGGGACACGATAATGTTACATAAGTAAAAGATATGCATATTATGTGCAGGTTTTGCTTTTTTAAATAAAACACTTATTGAGATCAATCAAGAGCAAGTACGTTCAGTTGTTAAAAAGTGGCACCACGACAATTAATGAGTATTCATTTCTACTTCTTGTGGAAGAAAATATTTTTAATTTTCTGGGAAGTGGATAAAATCAATATTTTTCTTGCACATATCATTCACCTCAATGTACTGTATACTGATAACTCTACATTCTTCATCGAAGAACTTATGCAATAGCATTATATTACCAAAATCATTTAACGATTATTTTCAATATACTTGATCTTCGATATTCCAGGATAACTTGATAGCAGCTTGCGTTGAGTTTAATTTACACTTCTTTGACCAAAAGAAAATTGAATTCAAATTGAAGTTAGACCCCTATTTCAAAAATAGAAACATAAGCATTGTCTTTTAAAATTGTATACATAACTATTGGTTTTTTAATATTAAAAATAAGAATCAAAAGGCAGTATATAAACATACTATAGGGCTTTAGTTATAAAACGTGTGTGCTCACACTGTATTTAACGTCTCGGCTACTGCCGGTGGCCCTGCTTAAACTTCACTTTATCCCCTTTGCATTTTTGCCTGCGGGTCTCACAGCAGTGTACATTTTAGTTGAAAGTAGTGGGCCGATGATACGCTTGTTGTACACACAAGACCGTAATTCCTTGTGATAATGCCAACGCTCATGTGACCAGTATAGCATGTTTTTCCCATCGATGTTTATATTAGATACATCTTAATACATCTTGCTTGATAAGAAACTCTGTTTGTCCATTCTGTCCAAAAACAATTTACACACCTTTACTCTGCGGCTAGTATCTTCTTATATAAATGGAATTTCTTATTTTATATCTTCAATTCAGAATTAGTTCATTTGACTGACTTCTTCGGACTATAAACTTGATCTTATCCATTGAATGAAGCTATCTTAAATTACTCAACCCACAACAGAAGCACTATGTTTGATTTTCCCCCGTAATCTTCCAATATGATACTTTGTCTCTCTCCTGGGATATAATGATAGTAAACTATAGACAACAATCGGAGTAAATTCCACAAGGATCACCATAAACAGAGAGCAGTGGAAAATCCTAGGAAGAGAGGTAGCAAGATGCTGTGCAGTATATTGAAGTACTTCAAACCCAACGTGGCAAGATAGCAAGACGAAAGTGTAGGTTAGGAGGCAAATATGCAGATCAAGAACAAAAGACAAATATAATATTAGGCTAGCATCATATACTAAAAGCCGTGAGCAACCCATTGTTAAAATTAAAATTCCAACAATGTAACAAAAAATAACTGTAGGACCGTAAATTACAGACGTTACACCTCATGTTGCTATATTGTGACGTCATTAGCTTCTATCACGTAACCATAGGCAGTATTTCCAAAATGGCGGACATCAATGTTTCATTTCCACAGCCTATTGGCATTGAATTCCTTGTCAAAGAAATCTGCTGCCCCAGACTGCCCCAGACTTCAATGTGCCTATGGAATGTGTGCATGGGTGCTAGCAGTGCTAAGAGATGGGTGAAACAAGATGAGCATCGTGGAGGTCGCTCGCGAACTGCCTTCACGGAACGCAACAAGGAAAGAGTTGATGAGCTCATTCCAGAAAATAGGCGTATCCCTGTGGATGAAATCGCTGCAAAACTTGCAGTAGGACAGTGCAGTGCAATAAATGATAAAAGGCTTAGGTTATCGAAAAGTTTGTGCCCGTTGAGTCCCACGTTTATTGACCGCAGACCACAAATTTCAGAGACCAGAAATTTCTTCAGCCAAAACAATCTTAAGAGATTTCAAAATGAAGGTTATGATTTTTACAAGTATTGTGACAGGCGATGAAAGCTGGTCCCATCATTACGAGCCTGAAACAAAACGCCAGAATATGGAATTATGGAATGGCACCATTTGGATTTGCCATCGAATAAGAAAGCGAAGACAGTGCGATCTACTGGGAAGATTATGGGTAGCATCTTCTGGAATGCACAAAGTTGCATTCTGGTTGATTTTCTTGAAACTGGACAAACCACAAATGCTGCCCGCTATATCCAAATACTTTTAAAGTTCCGTCATGCATTGCGCTATAAGCGCCCTGGAAACAGTACAATGCGCGTCCTCACATTGCCCGTGTCACAATTGAGAAGATCAGAATATTTGAGTGGGAAACTTTTCCACATACTCCCTACAGTCCCGAATTGACACTCTCCAACTACTACCGTCTTTTTGATCCTGTTAAGGAACAGATGCAAGGCCATCACTACGAGATGTTGGAGGATATTCGGAAAGCAGTGCGTCAGTGTCTTCCTGCAGCTGGAATGGAGTTCTCTTGTAAGGGTATTTTCAAGCTTGCAGAACGATCAGAAAATTAATTGCAAATTGAAAAGTGAAAGAAAAGTCTGTAGATTACGATGATGTGCTTGGTTTATCTAAAAATAAATATTAAGAGGTTTAAATTTTTTTGCTCACTACTTTCAGTACGACCCTCGTATTATGAACTGTGTTAGACTTCGTGGGATTTAATCTGGAATGTGATCAGGTAAGTATCCCATAAGGCAAACATATTAAGGAAAAGAAGGGGCAAATCACTCAAACTCATATGGACTGGCTCCCCATATGAGTAAAAACTGAGCCACCCCCACGCAAGTAGAAGGTCCTTGCCCTGCAGGTATTGCGTCAGCTTATTATTATTATTATTATTATTATTATTATTATTATTATTATTATTATTATTATTATTATTATTATTATTATTATTATACAATATATACTGGTAGCGGCGCGTTTGGCAACACAATGCTGTGAAATTTGAGGAAATAATTGATGCCTATAATACGGTAATTTTGTAACCCTGCGAAAATGAAGAACTTTTCTTCGGCTATTTTCGTTAAGATTTTCTTAAATGGTATTGTTAATCTGCTCTAGTATTTCACCTATTGCAAGTGCAAAAGATGTTAAAATACTCTTAACCCCCAATTATTCTACTGCTTAAAAGTTGTACATTATTGTTATGATTTACCTTACGACATGTCATGACATTATATTCAATTTTATAAAAAAATAGAGTTGTTATACTTGCTCTCTCTGGAAGTTTCGTGAAGGAAAACCTTGAAGAAGGGATTTTTTTAATATACACATTTTCGAAGTACTCTTTATCACATTCAATTCACTGTCGCATTTTTTAAAATAATTTTGTGAGTGCAATTCTTCTACTTTAAGAAATAGAAAAGGGCATACGGGTCCAGGTTTGGAATGTAGATGCGCTGGAGCAAACATTTAACAACTGACTTCTGCTGAAGTTCAAATGTTTATTATGCAGTGTGAACATTGTCATAGTGCAGCAGGATTCTATGCTGTCCTGTCTCTGGACGCTTCTATCTCAGCGCATCAAAGAGCTGGAGCAAATATTTTATGGAATTCTATCTGACTGATATTTTTAATATATATATATTGTTCCTAAAGCATAACTGTTGCAACATGCCGGCTGAGAAGAAAGATCAGATCACCTTTTTGCCAACATCTCAGATGTTGTCACTTTTGTTGGAGGTTTCTCTCTGTTTGTTCTGGATTTTGTTGGAGGATCAGTTTAAACTGGTACTGCAATAAACGGAAATCTGAAAGTCCGCAGCTATGATTGTCGCATAACTTATTATTAACATTTAAACACATATAAGGTACATTTACTAAGCGATAAGATGCTGGAACTGCCTTGATTTTCCATACAATTCTGGCATCGGCTTATGAAATTAACCATTACCATCTGCCTTTCCCACTGAGAAACGAAAAACATTTCTTCACGATTGCTATTTTTCTGTTCATTTAATATGTGTGCATTTATCTTGTAATCTCTTTCCTTTAATATCCCTCAGAGATAGAAATAGAGAGAAAAGCAGGACATATTATGTTAGAGCTGTATCTAATGTCGAATATTTCATGAATTGCATGCAAAGAGACATGGGCTATATGTGCTGTTGCAGATTTCTGTTAGAAAGTCGCGAACTTATGTTCCCTCACAGTTAATTCGCGGAAAAATGTTTTCAAAATATTCTACACGTACATATCATAATCAATTGTTTCTTTAAAAAAATAAGCTCTTTATTCTTTCGCCACTAACGGCACCACAATCCTATCATTTGATTAAGCAGGGGTTCTCGTGAAACAGATTGGATTTTTCTGAACTCCAGTATCGCTTGTTTTGTAAATGTTAATGTTAATGCTAATTACTACTTAAGTGGAACCAAGATTCGCCTGTAAAGAAAATTAGATAAGGGTAAATTTCTCCGCCATGCACACTATTGAAAACCCATTTACAAAATCTACACCTGAATACAGAGTTACCCAGTATAAGTTATTGCACTAAAGTGATGTTACAGGGCTTAACTTCAGTAGCTTTGTAACCATTCGAATAGAGGAATAGGAAATTCCCGTTTGCTCATAAAGACTTTGAAGTGATTTTTAGGGGAACGTTTCATTGCATGTCCAATAGCATTTTTTCTATGACTACTGTATATGGCTGTAAAGGTTTTTTTTTTTTTTTCCCCCACAAGAACCTTTCCATTTCACGAAATTATATGCCATTCTGTGCATCTGACTTCGTCTGGGAATTTAAAATATCAGGAAATCTCTCTTGAAAAGGTCTCAGTACATAACGAGCCTACTCTGTACACCAGTACGTAATATAAATAAATACTCTTTGGGGAATGTAAAAACTGAATTGAACCTTATTAAGATAATTAATACTCATATCATGCCGCCTGATGAATATTAATACACTTGTCACACAACACACAAGAACATTCCGTATGTTCCTTGAGTTAAACTAGTACTGACCTCCTCCCCAGCTCCCTGGCCGGCATTGAAGCGTAGGAACGAGACTAGAACAACTCAAGACAACTACGACTAACTGCAGGGGGAGGAAAAATGCCCCAGAACAACTATTGTCTATGCGCTCTGCTTACATCACATTTTATTAGTTGTTGCTGTTGAGGGCTGTCCAAAGTCTATGGTGTGGATCTACTCGTTTGAGCTGGATCCTTGCATTAGATCCAACAACACACACATACACATATGCTAATGCAACATAAATTGGAGCAGGTACTTAGCTTCTGATTACTTACTGTTGGTCATTCTTAAAACTTGCATACCGAATATTTTAAGCCATGCTTAAGCCATGATTAAACTTTTTTTATTCGTGTAAATTAAATGTGCCTGCAGATGTCGAGATTGTTGTTCTCCAAAGCTCGTTTAAGCACTCCAGCTCTTGTGCCTTAAGTGGGCGGTTATTGACAGCGGTAAGAGACTATCTGCATTAAGGGGTACGTTTCACTGTGACTGGAATAGTGCTGTTCCATGCTGTTACACTGAAATGAAATCACAATGCTTGTGCAGCAAATTACTTTATGCTCGGCTGAGCTGTTGAGCTCGGACGCTAAGATAAAGGATCATAGATCTCCCAGAGGCTTCATCGGCACCTTTGATGTGAATTCATAGATGCGCCACATTATTACAAGGACGTACTGACTATACCGGTGCATCTTTAATTTTTATATAAGAATCAGTATTGTGGTCTCAACAATTTAATTAAAAATAGGAAAGTAAATGTTTTTCTAAGTGCTTCAGAACTATTAGCGAATATGGGAAATTTAGCGTTGCACTTCCGGGCATGGAACAACTCGTAATTTTTTTTATTTTATATTAACTCATGGTCAAGTAATTCAAATACCCATCATTACACTCACTGTTGCATTTGGTATTTGTTGCGTATAAATGGAAAAGAAGAAGCCAAAGGAAAGAAAAGAAAAGAAAACTTCAAAATTCAATGTTATGATTGGCAGAAAGTGGACTAAAAACATTTTGGAAGATCGGTGAATAATGGTATAAATATGGAAGAGGTTAAGAGAAGATTAAACATGGCTGGAACGAAATAGTATTATGAAGATATAAATGTTTGAGGAAGGGAGAATAAATGGAGGTTGGAGGAGAACATACATAGAAAGTGTACATAATCTAAAAAGAATAAAATAATAAATATATTTGTTTAAAAACTGAGCGATTGGTTATATTCTATTATGGAAAACTAATGGGCAAAATTATTTAATAATATACTGAAATAAGTATTATTAAATATACAGTTAAAATAGTCCAGAAATAGAAGCGTAAAGGTAAGTTGTATCTCTAATTAGTATTGTTAAAGAAAAGTCTAGGCCTACAACTTAATCTTAAAATTGCAATTAAATTCGGTAAAAATGAAATTAAGGAAATTTCTTAACTAAAAGTATTCACATCCATAAATATGGATACTAATGTTTTAAAATTTAATTTTATTGGCCAGAATAATTCCGAGTTTTAATGATACTGAAAATGCTGTATTATTTCTGTAATAACAGATAATATGGTGCTATGTGCATGGAAGTTTTCTTTCTCTGAATTGTGACTAAATTATTATTCCAATGGGCAGTGGTTATACTTCCGGTATCGATTAACCTCTACTAACGGTCAACGGAAATTTAAATTCTCGATTTCATATTATTGTATTCTTGATAACAAATTTAAGAAAATAGAGGACAATTTTCTCGCTTTCGTCTCCTGAATTTCCCTTAAAACTTTCAAGCTAATTAACCTCATGCAATGAAATTTGACTGGACAACCTAGGTATATGAGAAACATGGTTATGGAGGGACTAGTGTTGGCAGTGCTACTCTCTAGTCCTGTAGGGCTATTGATGTTCGTTCTTATGACAGTTATATCCTTTTATGCTGTTATTGTTACAGAATCGTCAGCAATCATCACGAATAGGAGTTTCGAGTAGTATAGTTCGTACAGTAAGTTATGAACCGATATGCAATGCAGCAGCGCGCGTTTCTTCTTCCCCCCCCTTTTTTCCTTTCTTTCTTTCTTTCTTTCTTTTCTTTTCTTCTTCTTCTTCTTCTTCTTCTTTTTTTTGTTGATTGATGTGTACTGGAAAACTGCGTCCATAAAGACGTCTCAGAGACAATTTATTACACAATTTGGAACTCGGAAAACCGATGCAAAAATATGTGATGAAGAAACTGGAAACCGCATAATCGTTTAACCAGGAAGGAGAACGTCTGAAATTTTCGGAATCAACGGTGAACAACGCAAAGCACAATCTTTCAATTTCTCCACACTTTCTTGCATAAACTGTTGCAGGAGATGGTATTCAAGCTATAAGTTATTCTCAGACTAAATGGGCACAACAAATTGGCTGTATTTGACTATTTCATAAGAAGCTTTTCATTAGAAAAAAGCGGATCGTGATGTGCTCTATCGCGGTGCCACATTTACGGGCTTTGTCTTTTTTCACACAGTTGAAACGGCAGTCTACGGAAAATCTTCCCTTAATTTGTAACTCAACTTGAACTCTCCGCTGACTATTTTGAGCAGGATGGTAAAACCTGCCACTCTCCGATACCCGATGTCTTATTTCTAAAGAACGTTGGCCACCAAGATCGGTTATCTTACCATATCATGTATTTTCCATCAAGCCTTAAAGGTCCACTGTAACTAGCAAGCTGCGTGGGGCTGCAAGTAAACTGGGCTGGAATTGAAGCTATCGCTTCCGATATATTGTTTAATACCTTTCTTAGCCTTGAGGAGACGAGTTTAAACATGCCCTAGTGCTAATAGCAAATACTATTATTGTCAAATATTAGTGATTTAGCTAATTATTTATTTAATTTGAAGTATATAATTGAAAATCGGGGACGAGAGGGAATGAAAAATGGCGTATATTATAGGGAATTGGCCGTAAGAACATTACAGTGAAATTGAAAGGCTAGAATTGTTAAGTATATTAACTCTGGTAGTTCAATTCATTATCGATATTTTAATATGCAACATAAAACTTTTTATTTTGGAAGTGAGTGCCTTTGAAGACGCAGGCTTAAATACTTAATTTTTATCACAAAATCATTAATTTTGAAAATCAGAGTGCACTGTTTTATGTTTATGTTTATTTATTTTTATTTATTTTAAAGACGAGATATGTTTCAGGTAAAAAAAATGATGCATTATTCTACAAAATTATATGGCATTTGTCAATAGGGTACACATTGAAAGTTATAATTCAATAATAGTATACATGATATCTAATAACGAAATATTATTTATGCTAACATCCTCTTGCTTTCAGCTAGGTTCAGCAATATGTATCTTTGTATAACGTGAACATTTCGGCTGTTATTTTAGAGAAATTGCTTTGCATAGCAAGTATCGACTCTTATTGTCACAAGAGGGCTGTGACAAAAACCGTTATGAAGGGAGTTGCATGGAAATATGATTCAGAAATGCCTCCTGAGAACGCAGATATTCACCGTAAAATGAATTGTATTTCATTAGACTAGCTTTTAGATTTAATTAGCACTGTGGTAGTTTCCATTCCAGTGATTCCTGAATACATTAGAAAGCTTTTGTCTCTTGTAACAACTGTGCTTTCTAATTAAATCATCACTTCCTTTCATTTTCTATTCCTTTTCTTGAACGTTATGCAATAACTCTCATTAAAGCAAACAGAAATAGACGAATGCATCTATATTTAGCAGTAGGTCTTTGAAATACGATGTAGAATTTCAGCTTGTAGGAGATATTTCAATTCTAATTTACTGTTCAAATGAGATATGAACCCATTAGCTTAAAATTAGCTTACTTTTCTTTACATTTTTACCAAGTCTGTCTGGAAAGTATCCACCTTTTCAGTAAATAAAGAGCGATAATTATTAACTAGTAGAATAGTATCCTAGTCCTCTTTATTGTCCTGTTCTTGGGATCTCAAACGTGCATTCCAACCTCCGAAATTGTCTATAAAATGCTTTTCCAAAGCATTATTACCCGTATCATCTATGTTATAAAAGCTTCTATCTGTGTGATGTGATGTTTGCCGAAAAGTACCACAGGAGATAAGATGGTTGTTTAAGTACCGTCATAACGTATTCGATTAGCACAATACACAACTTCAATGATAGCATTCTTTCAGGATAAACGGTACATGAAGTTCTACTTCTAATTTGCTGCAAAATTAATTCAAGTCCGTTCAACCAATTCAAAATAACTTTCCACATATTAAATTTTCCTTACATAGATATAAAATATATTATCGTTTTATCCTCATTTAATAAGTCGTCATGGAGGGTGAGATGTTGATAATTTATACCGACTTCTTGGCTAAATTGGGTTAGGTTTGGAACCATAACTAGATGAAGAACGTTGGCAAGGGACGTTAATAAATTATATAAAAAATCAGGATTTATATCATGTGGGTATCAAGGCGACAGGTAAACACTAGAAAATGATTGAACAGAATATTTGGTGTATAATTCACAGACTCATAATGTTTGTCCAATGTTTTTGTTCCAAAAACTAGTTAATTTTTGCCCCCAAAATTAAATGAAAAGTCATACACTCAAAAACTATGTTTTTTTTTCCGTTCAAAGCTTACCACGAAACTTTGAAATTTTGTGAAAATATGAGTTAAGAGAAGAACACTTGATGTATTTCATATATCACTTTAGATATTAAATGTTTAAATATTACCTAATAAATTTTCCGTTAGGTTTCTTTCACATTTTGTATATACTACATGTGTGCATTATTATAGTTAGAATTTTATCACATTAATTTATATGTATATTTTTAAAATATTTAGTGAAAAAGCGAATATAATGACATAAAAAAAGAAATTAAAGATTCTATTCATGAAATAATAATTTACAATAATACAGCAAAATAATAATATTATTAAGAGATGCTATATCATGCCATAGTGAGAAAATTGCATATTATAAAGAATTAGATGTAAACTTTTGCTTAACCTTTTCAAAATTAAAACATTTTTCTGCTGCATATTAAACCATACCTTCCTAATAATATTCTTATATCTTAACTAGTACCTAAAACACAGACAGAAATTCAGTCGTATAATATATAGTTCTTGAAGAAAGAGTACATAAAATGCTCCTCTTATTTCTAAATTCCTTTTTTAAAAAACGTTTCTATCAAAATTAATTTAAAAATATCTATGTATTATATGCATTTTAATAATTTAACATGCCCTTATACTATTGCACTTTATAAAAAATAATAATAAAATTTCGTTTGTTTTTTATTGTTTCTCTTAATTAATTTCACCATTTATTTTATTTGGAAATAACTAAGAAAAGTAAATAAGGAACAAAAGAAACATACAAATGTTCTATATTGATGCGTTTTTGTAATAAACTAGAGGTAAGGTAGGGCCCTAAAAAGAGTTTGGGTTGAGAAGATGTCGGGTACACTTAATTTGTTTATTTGGTTTATTTGCGGACGCTCTTTAACATCTCAAGTCAACAGCGTCCCATTGAATTTAGGGCGTGAAATGATCGATAAATTTTACTTAGAGACCTCTTCTTTCAGGCTTGAGGTTCTTTTACATGCTGTAAATCTACAACACGGGACCCACGGCTTTACTTCCCTTCCAAAGGAAACCATATTTATGATTTTAACGCCCGAAAAATCCAGCGATCGTGGCCGGGATTGAACCCTCGATCTTGGTTTGGGAGGCAAGTATGGTTACCACTACACCACCAGGACCGACTTAAGAGCAAGAGGTGGCCATATTCCGGCTTTCTATAAGAGCGCCATATAAGTTTTTCCATTTAAAGTTATCAAGAAATAAAATTGCTCCATTTAAAAACATAAGAAGAAATTGTTGTGATTACAAGATACAGAAACTCCCCAATTTTATACAGCAACAATAGTGTGAAGAACAAGGTACGGGTTGCTGTGCATGTGCTCCAATGTTTACTGCGAAAACAAGGCTAGCTAGCTATATACATAACGTATTATTCATTAGAGCAACAAGACACACTAGGGTAAGCATGTTTTGCGTGATGTGGGAAGCAGAAACCTGTTACGAATGTTCATATAAAACCGTATTAGCCCTGAGTAGAATGCATGGAGTCTAGATCTCCGCAGGATACCTGGAAGAGCATATATCAGTTTGCATTGACCATTCTTCTAAACTTTGCCAGTTTCTCCATCAAGTCATTTGGAAAGATATATTCATTATTCATTATTTAAACTTTAAATTAATACTAGTTTCTTCATGCCTCTAAAGAACTTTTTTTTATTTTGTTAAGTGAATAGGTTATCTATTCACTATGATAGGATCTAAATTTTGATATACCGTTAATTGTTGGTAACTCTGGTGCCCATAGATGAATATTCAAGTAATGTTTAATTTGGTTTTTAAGAATTTTTCCTGCAAAAAGATTTTTAACAACTTCTAAAGTATTAATATAGAATGTTATTTGTTTAAGCACATATTTAAAGATCTTTAGAGATATCTCCCTTGTATAACGTATTCATCATTATTACACCATCTTGTTCTCCTTTCCCTCAGAGTGTCGTGGCGGTCAAGTGCTGTTTAGTATTGACTCAGAAGGTTTATAAAATAGTTATAAGTCACTCACTCACTGAGTATGTTAACCTGATATTTAAATTTAGTTTCTGAATATTTTCATAAGTACATTTCCAGATCCATAAATGGAAAGAGTGTTATTACGTCTACAATGTTCTGAAAGCATGCTTTCGATTTGTTTTTTCTTGGTTGTAAATGCATTATATGCATGGCCTCTTAGGTTTTTATCACGTCAACGGATATTTTTCTGAAGTCTTACTTGGAAAACCTTGCTTAGCAAATCAAGGTCAGCAATCTTAAATAACCTTAATAGCTATAAATAAGTGTATTGAAATGAAGTAACCTGTAATTTTAATATCATTAAATACGTACATTCAAATTATATTTAATAAATACAATCAGCAGGCGATAAGTGCTTGAAATAATCAAATTAGAGTTTGTATGGCCGCCTCCGTTATCCAGTGGTAGCCCTTTTGACTATTAATCAGAAGATCCTGGTTTCGAATCTCGGTCAGTTAAAGCTCTCTGGGTAAGATTTTTCCGGAGTTTTTGCTTACCCTAAGAAGTATAATGCCAAATAGTTTTAGGGTGCTAAGGATTTTGAGTTTAATTGCTCTAACATTAATTCATTTATCCCTACAGACATACACCCATAATATTCACGTCCAACTTACAAACCTTGCCAGAAGATCAAAGCGAAAACAAATACATAAAACTTAAAATAGCCCATATGTAGTTAAATCTTGCTTTTTTTTTTAACTTTGCTAGCATAATTATCTTCCTGTCGGTATAGCACCATAGATCTATTTTCAAATTCTATTCAGTCAAACTAAAGCCACTTTTACGAAAGAAGGCAGCATTCCGCTTTTCTATAAGAGAAATGTAAGAAAAATGTAGCGTGATAATAAAGACAGGAGGCACGTCGGTTCAGAATTTCATCTCAAGCCTTCCTTTCGTTTCTATCTTATCTCTCCTTAAGAAAAAATAATCGATAAACTCTCATTCTTCATTTAGCCACGTTTTTCAATGTCAGCATAAATCCTTTGGTTCATTTGTAACACAAAGCCGAAATGTCTTATATTTGTAAATCCTTCTTGATATGTCTGGGGTGATTACATGGAGGTATCATGATGATTCTTTCTTTTCTGTGTGAAAACATTTGTAGATAACGACTTGTAGAAAGATAGATTGAACAAACCCTCTAAATGCACGACCTTTCATTTCTTTCCAGTATAGATAAGCGAACATACCACTTTCAGCATATTAAAAAATTTAGCTGTAAAACCTACGGAATAACAAAAAAACTAATCAGTATAAACGTATTTCTGAATGCAGTAATTACACAACCCTGTTCATTCGAATGAAACGTTCATTTTTGGCTCGTACGATCTGACCTGTTTCCAATTGTCCATTCAACGTAAGAATATAGTGTAAGGAGGTGCCTTCTTGGCAATCGTAGAGCTTCAAGTAGATATGAAAACCGGTGCCATTTTCATCAAAGCATGAAGAGCACGTCGTGATGCAATTATTTCCATTGCTTGTCGTTCCTTCTCAATGCGAAGCACAAATTCCATCTCTAGAAGTAATTCATGAATCATATGGCGCCAATCCGTTTCTAATAACGCTCAAACAATATGCACTTCTTTCACTTGCACTAGGAAGACGGCATTCCCAGTTGAGGTAATTTGCTCTCTTGCTACTGTTCTGTAAGACAACAGAATTTGTTCGTCTCTTCACTACCAAAGTGCATGGAGTAGAGGGGCAGGATAATTTGCTCTGGGATATAAGTTAGGTGTGTAAACTGACGTGTGGCATAAGCAGCATTATCTGCATCCTATGCTTGGGGTCATTAGCGACTCGTATATGGGCTGATACATCCATTTTTTTCCTTAAATGTTCGCTTATCATCCGATAAATGAAGTTACCCAAAAGGACAAGGCTTAAAACAAAGTTGCGTAGAATATTTTCTAAGAAATAATCTGATCTTAAGGTAATGGGCATTTTCAACTGAATTACATCTATATGTAGTGTTATTTTGAACAAATGTTTTTCTCTCTATATGGAATTAGTAGTCATTTATGTATTCCTTCAAATGCGTATTGGCATATATTTCTTCCCATTAATATGTTTTCCTTTCCGACAGAAAGTATTTATGTTGTCAATGATTTGGGGCAATTAGTTAGCAAGTATTTCTGTTAAATCGTACATATCCGCTTTAACTCTATGATTTACACTTTGTTTAATGTGCAATGAATAACAGTTAGTTTGTCCTTTATATGAGATTTCTCTGGAAATCAAGACACTGTCACCAAAAGAGAATCTCGAACATAGCAGTTTTCCTATTACGTAAATATTAGTTTGAATCTGTTGTTCTTGCACCCTATTGTTTCAATAGTGAATAGCTTCAGTCCTTCCATAATTCTTCTTTATTTCTAAATCGTGTTAAATGTTTCTGTTTATTTTCTCTTACCCCACCACAGTTCTCAGCCTAGTTACGTCATATCCCCTTAATCCTAAAAATTGTAGTAGATCTGCCTGATATGAGATTATATCTGTTTGCCGCGATGATTGTCGTGCTCTCCTACAGGAGGAGATCTCGAGTATGTAACGAGTTTGTATTTTGAATAATAGCAGACCAGCGGAAAGGATATGAATTACCCTGGACTCCTTAGCAACACACACCACCTTGTGCCTCATGAGAAGCCATCTTAATATTACTGCCGCTGAAGGGAGGTTCTACTGAGATTTTAGACAACAAAGAATTTGAGATTTTTGCACCCATTATGAAAGAATGGGGAGAGAGTGTACCACCATTTTAAATGTCCTGTAGAATCATTTAAAGAGGTGTGCATGTCTCTAATAGATCACACTCCCGTTCTAGGAGGAAATCTTCTAAATTTTGTAGTTTCGATTTTTCTGAGTTTGAATTTTGTACGTAATATTTCACTGCTATTTATTTTATTCTGCCTTTTCGTGTAATTATGTGCATACAGGACCTATATAACTCAAGGTGGATGTTTTTAGCTCACATTATATTTTAGGCAAGGCTTTCAATGTGTTTCTTATTCATAAAACAGTAAAGCTTTTGTTTTTGATATTATGGACTTATTAATTTTAAATTCGAATTAGAGGTTTTCAGTGTCTGGTTTGAACACATAACAGGAATAGGATTATTAGTTTAGTGATGTAGGTAGCTTTAATTTGGAAGCAATGCATTCAGTGTCTTTACAGATGGCATATTAGGGAGTTTAATATCGATGCACTTGCCTGCCAAAAAATAAAATTGAAATTTATGGGAGAAAAATGTGTGAAATAACTGTAGGTTAAGTACAGAGAGTGAGGAGGAGAGGGAGAAGGAAAATAAGGAAAGAGAAAAACTTGAAAGAAAAAGATAAGACTATATAAAATAGTTGCATATGAGAGGAAAACAATGTTAGAAAACCAGACTATGTCCGTGTCATACCATCTGTGGATTCTGGCTCCCCAATGTCTTCACCTTGTTCCTTCCTCCCGGAGGTTTGCTTTCAGATAGAATACCCGGACACTGGCGGAACTCCTTGCAAGGAGTTCGAGCCTCTCAGGAGAGCCGCTTCCATACTCTTTCAGAAGACAGAAACCCCTTTCCAAAGCGCAAGCCAGTCACACAGCACTACGTCATCGGTTGCACTTTCGACGGAATGTAATGAGATGAAATGGCAGAGGGGAATTTGGGGAAAGGAAAAACCTATCAGTAGTTTAACCATGTCTAAGCGACATCAGCGAAAAAACCGGCCGGCTGGCCCTAAGAAATTTGAATGCGGAACCTCCCGAATGTGAGTTCCAGAGATACCGTCTGAGCCACCGCGCTCGTGTATTTATCCGTTGAATCGAGTTAATGAACATGCATTAATAGAGTTGCGCTGTTCAATGAGTATATTAAGGAAATGCTAAATATTTTAGAATATAAAATGTCAGATTTTGCACCTTTTGACTCGTATGCGAAACGTAATTAACGGGAAAATAACGTAATCTATAGTTTTAGACTGCGATAGCTGTGATATGCCGTCCATTGCTAATATATAATGATACATCATACTTCAACAGTTGTTCAGCAATCTAGGATAAAAAAGTACCTAAGTGACCCGTAAATTATATCTTTTGCAAAGGAAAATACCTTAGGAGAACAAATTCCATAGTCTGTTGAAATCAGATATTTGTTTATAAAATGTTTCAATATAGAAATACTCCTGTATACGCTTCGTGATGCAAAGCACTGCTTGAGTACTGTCTATTGCCTTTGTATTATAGGACCGAATAAGCCACTAAAATGGAACATGTAATACACAGAATCGCCACTAACTACCTAGTAGGGGCAAAATAGAGTTCATAGAGAAACTTACTGGTATGTCTGAAAATTATAAGCACTAGGATTAAACTAGATGTAACTTGCAAAATGCAGATATTCGTGGATTTCCTAAACATTCTCAGTATTCAATTGCAATGCCGTCAGATCATCGATTTTACCATGACTCTTTAGAGAATTCCGGAGTTCGTCTAGTTGTAGGATGATAGTATAGTATTTGGTAAGCTATTCACTGGTATTCTTTTCACATGTTCAACTACTGGTTTTGATTCTTATACTTTGTGCATTATAGATGCTATTATCAAATATTCTATTATATCTTAAATAAAATATTTTAATCACTTAATCTACAACCTGCCACAAATCTCATTTCAGTTCCTTGCGCATATCATTCTAATTTGTTTATAAGAGCTCAGCGTGAAAATCAGTCGGAAAGTAATACCTCTTTAATAAGTTGGTAATTTGATAAATTTGAATTTGACACGTTTCCCCAAACCTTCTTCGACAGTCCTTGGCAAAAACAGTTTCTTAAATCAACAAATGACAGCATTGCAACGTTTTATAAACTGGCTGACAGCAAGCTGGTATAGAATTCCTGAATGCGGAAGGTGAAACGTTCTTTTGCATTCGAAGACGCTGGGTTGGTTCTGAAGAGCAAAAAACTAAGGGGCCTTCCGGCCACTGCAGTGACCCCGCACTACATGCAACCAGTTGATAAATCATTCGGGCTTAATTCGGGAACAACTGATGAATTGTTTGTCATGCTCAGGAGAGATATTTTTACCACGAGGTAATATGTGTCCTTGTTAAAGTGGACTAAAGCTATTGAAAGAAGTAAGATTGTTATGAAAAGTAAGCAATTAATTATAAAAAATTATAATAAAATTCTGAAAGACTGGCGTTGGTCTAGCCCTAACTTCCATACTTAAAGTAACGACCAACGTGATATTTTTCTTTTTATTGTCTTTTAATTATCCTGCATTAATTTTAATTTATTTGTTATTTTGTATCTCTAAAACAGCCCAGTTCTTTAAAAGTTCGTACTTGTTAGAGAACAGTTTCATTTATTTCTTACAATTTGTTCCCTTTAATATTAGTTTTTGAGCTGGAAATATTCTTGTTAAAATGTTTAATACACTGTTTAATTTCATAAATGATTTTTACATTATCTTATCTTTATTGGAAGCAGTAATGTGGTCGTTGCGAGAGGGAGTGTATTTGCGTTGTAATTATTTATATGAAATCAATAATGCAGCTCACTCTACCGTTTTATTATGTAGTCTTCCATTTCAGTGCCATTATTTTTACATGTTCGTTTAGTTATATTTCAGCTGACAATATATTTACAGGAAAGTATATTATTATAAAGTTCAGTAGGAGGATGAAGATAGTAAAGAACTTGAAATGAGCCAAGTAGGTTTTCAGAAACTTTGGAATTCAGAAAATTTGCGCGAGGCTGGGGGAATCGAATCGGGGTAAGTGGAAACCGCAACACTGTAGAGTATATCTATTCTAGGGTATCATATTTTCTGTTTCCCTTATGGCAAGTAAGAATATCGTAAACACTTTACTCCATTACACAATTTGCAAGTCTAATATGTTTCTGGCCCTTGAAGGTTTTCCAAAAGAAATTAAAAAAGACTGCGAAAGTTAAGTATGTGGATAGTCTGTCCGGAGAAAAAGCCTGAGCCTGACATTTCATGCTAAAACAAATCCAAAAGTTTTGTGCGTACATGGTATATATGTGGTTGACTTCTTCCGTTGTCAAAAATATTGAATTTCTTTCAATATTTTGAACTTGGAAACTAGAATCTTACTAGCTGTAACGATCGTAAATTTAGAGTATAGCCTACAGTATGAATAGCTCAGTAGTATGAATAGTCTTTTGTTCGAACTTATTTATAAATTACACACTAAAGTAACGTTATTACTACTAATGAGAGTGGTAATTTATTAAGCAATTGTTCATAAATAAAATATATCAATAAGAATAGAAAGTGCGCATACCCCAGGTAGATGTACCGTGGCTATATTTAATATTAAAGCAGGCTGAGAAAGCCTTACTTGTGATGCTATATCGTCTTTAAGACAACCTTTACGCTCGGGTAAAATATATTACATTTCCCTCCCAAAGGCACCTGTAAACATACAGGTTTCCAGAATGCGGGCTACAAGTTCATGTTATACAAATTACACATTTATAGTTTTAATATTTTAAATATTGTAACATATCACATTTGCACTTCTAAACAAAATATACATCTTTTTTGTAATTAATAAAATATTGAAACAGTAGTGACAGCATAATAAAAACATTTCTTTCTTTCTCTCCCTTGTTTTCCTCTCCGTTCCTTCTTTCTGGATTTTTTTCTTTTGTTTGCATTAAATTTTCTTCTTTCTATTCCTCTCCTTTAACTATCTATTTTTTCACCTATTTATTTTATCTGCACTTCATAGTAACTATTTTCATTTTTTCTATGTTTATTGGAGGTGGATTAAATGTAGAGTAAATGTTCGTTCTGCTTTTTATATTGAATTCGTTTCTATTTTATTTATCCAGGATATTATTATTACTATTGAATTACCAATTTATTGTTGTTTGTTTTCTATTAATATGTTCCTTTTTTAAATTACTTCAATTTCCATGATTACGTTGCTAATCATTTTATCCTTTGTCTTTATGAAATCATATCAGATTTGTCATTTAATGTATATTTCACTCATTCTTAAAATAGCACTAATCACTCCCGCAACAAATAACCACAGATATATTCGTTCTTAAATTGTTGTTAAGAGTGAATAAATATACTTGCTATTGTAACAAGAGTGCTCTGACATGCTATTTGCTATTATATGAATAAAATAATATCGTTTGTTTACTTTAATCATATTAATAATATACTCAATAAATTGGGGTATGCGTTCTTTCAAATTTCTGCTCGAATGCTTTATTACTGAGTTAGTTAATTTGCATAAATAATAAAAAGTAAATAATAAAAGTAAAATAACGCTGTGAACAATATAACGAAAATAACAACTAGAGAAGCAGAAATAAATGGAATATTTAAATAGTCACACAATTTTTGCAATATTTCAAATAATTTGTTTTCTTCAAAAGCAAACATAGCGTAAATTTGGACTACGTAAGTGTTTTATATCTGCTTCTGCTTTTCTAGTTTGTATATATTATTGCTCAATTCAAAAAGCAACAAAAAGCTTAGCCTTATATAAACCGCCACGGGTGGCCGACGTCGTTAAGGCGCGGACTAGTGAGCGGGAGGTTTGGGGTTCGATTCCCATCAGGACTGTCCTCCCTGACTGAGTTTTTTTCCGGGTTTATCTCAGTCCCCATCAATGGAAAATTCCGGGTAGTTCTTTTAAAACTAAGGCCCGGAACGCTTCTTTCCTTTTAAAAATCCTTTCTCAATTTACCATTTCACGTCATGTATCACCACCCCCCATGATGCCTCAGTAGTAAAAAGGGCGTTAGAAACTATTTAAAAAGAAACTTTATATATTTTTCCGTACATATAAATGAATTTTCCTTCGAATATTATAATCGGAGTGCTAAATATAACTGAAATTAGCCTAAAAATCCAATATTAGTGCACTATATTTGTGTAGTTCGTATTACCTCACTGTAAACCATAATGTCCAGAGTATATACAGTGTGTGACTGGACCTCGCTGACAACCTTTGACGAATGATAGGTCACACAGAAGGAATCTTTTGGTGACTAACGAATATCCTTAAAATATCGATTTTAAAGGTATATTCCGGCAATGAGGTGTGAAAATTAACTAGTACTTCTTATCTGTTCTGTTACATTGTTGTGGTGCATAGGTTTGTGTTTTTTTGTTTGTGCAGAACACATTTACGAACCTGATCGACTGTGTACCCACTTGTGCAAAGGAAAATGTGGAGCTTGATGGAGAATGCATGAGCAGAGCAGAATTCGGGAAACATGAGGTAGAAAGAATAGGAACTGCTTGTGGTGAATGATTCGAAAACCCTTTGACTTTTTCTTTGGAGACGTTAAGAATATCATGTATGCCATCCCAGCTGACAGCGGAACTGAATGACGTAAAGAAAGTTCAATTGTAAAATACCATTGTCTTTACTAAGTTGTCATAAATCGCTTTGATCCTGCAAAACATTTTACCGAAGATCTGAATTTTCAGATGTAAAACTCCTTAAAGGCATGTCAGCGAAAATCTGTTGCTTAATCTAAAAGTATCCTCCCTGTGTGACCTAGTATTCCTCAAAGACTGCCACCGCCATGGGTGGCCGAGGTCGTTAGTGCGGACTCGTGAAAGGGAGGTCTGGGGTTCGAATCCCGTCAGGACCGTCCTCCCTGACTGAAGTTTTTCCAGATTTTCCTCAGTCCTCATAAATGGTAAATGGAGGTACCCTAAACTTAGGCCTGGAACGTTTCCTTCCTTAAAAAAAATCCTTTCTCAATATATCATTCCATTTCATGTATCATCAGTGTCATCGCCTGTGGTGACTCAGTAGTAAAAAAGGGAGTTAAACACTAATAAAAAAAATCCTCAAAGATTGCCGGCGAGATCCAGTTTCACACTGTATATTTCAGGTGTGTATGTGTACCTGCATTAACTTGACCTAGAGCTCAGTTTCATTAATTTTCTACACAAAGCAGTACTTTTCTATTTGGGATGTCGAATAGGCAAAAAGGTCGATAAATAGTGTTAGTGTAGCTATAAAATTGTTGGTCTAACAAACCTTAACCTAAACCAAATTTAACTAATCTCAGAAAAGTTCAATCTAAACTAAACATTGCCTTGCCTAATTTGAGATAAAATTAAACCTTACTTCATCTTACCACAAAATGGTGATTGTGGTTTCGTATAAACTTGTGGACCTAACAAATTTCTAAAGCTATATATAGAGTTAACGTCATAAAACATTTTCCGCGAATTTCAATGAATTCTTCTAGGAATATTATAGTTATTTAGGTTTGTAAATATCACCTAAATATTTATTTAAGTTTGTTTCATTATACAGAGGGTGTCAAAATGTATACACACTTCAGGCAAAGAAAAAACTGTGATAACATAACAAAACTGAATTCATACAAACAGAAAATAATGAGCACTAATCATCTTTGACTTTTACATTACACCAGTTGCTTAAAATGCCCACCATCGGCGCCGATACATTCTGAGTACGTTGAATTATTGATTGAACAATGTTTGCTAAAGTGTCCTATCCCGTTTCATTTTCTCCCCGAAAAGCTACCAGTCTGGTCTCCCAGATCTGCTCTTGTGAACATCGCATACTGTACCATGAGTCTCAAATTTGTGCAATTGTTACTCGCGTTGGCGGTTCTGTTCTGTGCACACGTCTCCATTGCCTTTGAACTTCAACAACAATCTCGGTTTTCCAATACCAATTCAAAATTACTTACGGTTGTTCAATCTATAATCTTGGCTCCATTTTGTTTTAGCAACTCTAGCATAACGTAATGCGTGTCACATCTGTTAACAGAACATCATACTACACATTACTATAGTTTTCCTGTCCAACTTTGAAATATATTAAATAGATGTCTACTGTGAAAGGGTGTGTACATATTTTGGTACCCTCGGTAGAATGTTCCGCAAATGAGATGCCACATGGGAAATTTTAGAAACAAAGACATCAAGATGCCCACTGCAATTCTGTGGTTTAAAGTTAAAACGATTTCTTCAATCTCGGAGACTCTTAACTTTCACTTTATGAATGCATTTACGTTTATTTATCTCGCTTGTAGGGTTTTTGGCAAAATAAGTCACTTCACATTTCTTTAACGGAATGCAGTGTTTTAATGGAATTATGTAAAAAAATTTTCCTAGGAAGACACATAGATTCAGTGGTCAGGACGATAAGTTGATGTGGTTTGGATTCTGACCATGGCTTCCGAATTTTTCTGTTTCATTTTTCCAACCAATGTATATTATTACCTTATCTTCTATAACCACTTATAAATAAATATTTTACATTTGTGAAGCTAAAGAGAGTGAATGAAAAACTGCACAAAGACGCAATAAGCACCAAAAAGAGTAAAACTTAGTTGTTCTAAAGCCGCACCTTTTTTTAGACTATCAGAATGCCCTCTTGAACTTAATCTACTATATGTCACGACGAACAGACAATTAAACTAATTACTAGAATAGCAGAGATTGCATTGTAACCTTGTGTAACGTGATGAATCCTCTGTTTGTATTTACATCTAGGCATAAATCAGAGAGTTGAGCACTGTCTCAAGGGATTACATGTTTAAGTGGTGTTGGGACTGCATGGCCTTCTCCGTGGTTATGTAATACAATTGGGAACTGCCACATTTGTCCAAATAGAGGTTTATTGACATCACGATTTTGCTTTAATTTCTTGGCCGAGGCTTTAGTTCTACTTTGGAGTTATAGATAAATGAATCTTGTGAATTCCTACCTTACCCATAAGCTTCTCGGTTTTGCAGTTCAAGTTTCAGAGCTCACCAAAGGCATACAACTTATCAATTTAGAAATGTTCGAACTATTCCTGGCATAGGAAAAAAAAATAATACATTACTCAATGAGCAGAGTTGTAAGTAGAGAGAATTTTTTATTATAATCTGGTTGATAACATTTATTGGAATATTTAATCTACAAATAAATAAGTAAATAATGGTAAATTTAACAGGGACTTTCAAGCGTTTATTCTTATTTTTTTTTCTTTCTTGGCCAGTTTATCTTGGAAACATGTGTGTTGTCTTCTAAACAGAAAAGGTCATGGTTATTGCCTGGCACTCGCTTCTTACCTGCTACAGGATGACAGTTACTAATGAAAACACCTCCAAGAAAAACTACTGAAAATATATGTACAAAAAGAATATTCTTCCTGCTTGGTACTGTAACCACTTGCAAATTTGTATTATAAATTACGTTAAAAGCAATTTAATAATAGTTATTAGATTTGTTCCTACTTCGGTCTATCGTTTCCTAGAGTTTACCTTTTAGTTTGTAGTGTATTATTTTCACTGAATATATTTCTTTAGTCTTTGTAAATCTGTTTTGTCGGAATGTTCTGTCTCATCTGTTATTGCCAATATTTTAAGGTTTTGTCAATTTTCTAAATGTCTTCCATTGTGCATCCTTTAATAAGCATAAACTATGCATTAGTCATATACATAAGAAGCTAGTCGTCAAGACCTATAATGCACGTACAGGTAGCAGTTTATATTTAGTTTCTGGAGAATTTATCAGCAAACGGTTGTCGGATTATATGTTACTCCATGCTTCCACTGTAAATTGTACGCTATTTTTTCTTCGTTAGTTATCCACTACATCAGTATAGTCCTGAAGAACAGGTTTTTATGTATGATACATAATATGTGAAAGCGGATTCTTGCAGATAAGTGGTAAGACGATTAGCAAGAAAATATCCTGACCCTCGTATTTCAGATAGAGAAACTATTCGTGTTCTTGTCAAAACATTACAGACAGGATCCCTCAATGACAATAAACGTGTTCTTAAGGAAGAAAAATTACATGAAATATAGGAAAATCCAATGAAGAAGTTAGCAGTGCATTGCCGCTGAGGAGCATTATTTTCGACATCTCTTATAGCACAAGTAAATACTTCATATTATCATTACTAAACACGGTATATCATTTATACTTACTAAAATAAAAATACTAAATTTACGCACTGTACTATTTTCTTTTTCCCGGTTGGGATGGTTGCGCTCGGCCCGCCCAGATAGCTCATATACTCAAAGGACTTCATTGCATGTATTCTGTATAGAATTGATTGTGTTATATTTATCGTTGTTTTTTACCGTTCCATATGTACATTTTGATTCCTTATCTTATTTATTATTTAATGTAAATAGTTAGCAAAGGTGACCCATTCTAGTTATTTAAAATGTCTTATAGTTTCCTTAAATTTCCTTTCTTTGTTATTTTAAATAATAAATTTGTTTTATTTTGAATGCTGTTACATCAAATTTGTTCTAATTTTCACTGTTTCACTCATGTATCAATTTTAAATACTCGAGAAAGAGTTCAGTCTTGTTGACCTCGTAAGAATAGGTTTAATTTCTTACTTTTGCACATATCTTTTATAACAAAAGTTGTATTTTATATAGATTTACATTGGTATTTTTGTTTTAAGGTTTATTTTATCCCCCTTGCCGAAGGTTGTGGCATATTTACAAAGCTGCAAGTATTACAATCGTTTTGGCCTGAATTTGCCTGGCCGCTTTGTTGCTGCAGTTTGCTTTAAATTCAATGCGCAATTTTTGGAACATATATTTATTCTGTGTTAGCTGCTCCAGCTCTATGTTTCTTGATTCTTGATGGTTTCCTTAAAATCAGTGTTAGTTCAATACAGAATATGTAAAAAATGTTTAAAAGATTTAACATTTCAAACATACAAATATCTTTCCACATTTTAACACTTTACAATTAATTTCTCTATTCCATATTATTTCATAAGCTTTAAAGTGCATTCCATATTGGAACATATATTTATTCTCTGTTAACTGCTCCAGCTCTATGTTTCTTGATTCTTGATGGTTTCCTTAAAATCATTGTTAGTTCAATACAGAATATGTAAAAAATGTTTAAAAGATTTAACATTTCAAACATACAAATATCTTTCCACGTTTTAACACTTTACAATTAATTTCTCTATTCCATATTATTTCATAAGCTTTAAAGTGCATTCCATATTTTGCTATTATTTCTAATGCATTTTCTTAATCTTACTATCTTAAATGCATTTTCTGTAATTGCTTTTTATTATATTTGTGTATTTTGGAATCCATTTTTATTCATAAATATTTCTACAGCTTTTGTTCTTTCGTTTTGAATTGTTCTATTATCACTATCACTTGATTAATATTTTTCGATGTTTTAAAGTTTTATTTGTTTTGGAAACAACCAGTTATTGCAATCTTTTTTTCCCTATCTCTTTTGTTTTTGTTTAAATGCAAAATGTTGATTTCGTTTCTTTTTATTCCAGCTCTTAATTTCAAAACTCTCTTTATGCCTTTCGCTTCTTTAGCCGATATAAGGAAGTTCCATTCAGGCATTCTTCTGACGTTTGTAAGTAACGCTAATTTAGTATTTTGTTTTTATTTACTGTAGGAGGGTCCTCTAGCAAGCGCCACTACCTGGACAGAAAATAGCAATTTTGCAATGTTCTTCCTTTAAAGAGATTGTCTTTTCTGAGTCTTACGAATCTTTTGCATCCGTTGTTGATGATTTTCGTTTTATTTTGCTTTCTTTTACAAGATTTACATAGGAAATTGCACAGCCGTTGCTTAATCTAGGTAATCTTGCTATATTTGGAGGTGTACTTGAACAACATTTGAGAATCTGTGTAACTCTGCAAACAA
The DNA here is from genome assembly GCA_030762175.1 of Metallyticus violacea. NCBI lineage: Eukaryota > Metazoa > Arthropoda > Insecta > Mantodea > Metallyticidae > Metallyticus > Metallyticus violacea. Next base: position 125,542,481 of record CM060833.1, on the reverse strand, counting down.
AATATCTGCTTCAAATAACCTCATAGGCCAGATATTGGTTATAAAAATGAATAGTAATAATATTTAGGCTTATTTAATAATTTTAGCTCATGACATGACGTCGAAATGAAAAGAGAAGGAACAGTTGGTTTGAAAATGCATTAGGAAAAACACTGTAAGCAGTTTCATTAAAAAATATGTCCTGGGATGCAAATTTATCTTTCCAGGATATCAAAAAGCAGAGCTTTGCCCTCCAATGGTCAACCAAAATCGTGATACCCTTCAAAATATACGAACCAGTGCACCCAGCAACATTGACCTATAATAAAATCCAGAAAGTTTACAGGGTAGAACTTTGCCACATCTCACATAAAACACATTACCCCTCTCTGCAGTTATGATATCTTCTACTCCATGAAACTGCTTATAAGTAAAGCAATTTCATATGTTTTGTAGAAGCTCAGAAATTCATGTCATATGAATTTCGAGACGAAATAACACTTAGTAGCATGGATAAATCCGAAAAACGGAAAAAATGTAATTTAAAGCAACATATTTTAAACAAAATTAGTTCCATTATTCTATTTTGATGTTATTAGATATCTCTGGAAACAACTTGGTCCATTTGATTATCTCGACATTATCTCGAGAGCTGTTCCACGATTTTTAAGCCCGGTAGGCAGAATATTGCGATAGTAATAATGGGCGAAGGATGGTTATTTGGTAGGTTTTAATTAATTAGCATATTCATAGTATTATATAGGATTATAGATGTTCTCCATCTCTTTTCCCACTGCTGTCTCAATTCGATACAGCTCTGGAATTTTGTGACCTTTTCAGAACAACGAGGAAAAGGACCGCAAATCAGACAATAGATGAGCACAAGTCTTGGAACTGGGGATAGCACGATTTATTCACTTGTACTGTTCACTTCTGAGGACCGCCTTTAAGTTCTTACGTCTTAAATCACTCTTGCGCTATTTAAACTAACCAGCTGACTGATAACCCACTGAGTTTAACTGTTGATAGCTACTACTTTTGTCTAATTACATTGACTATAACTGAATCAACTGTCTTTAACTTCCCTTGTAACTAAAGGACTCTCTTGTAACTAAAGGACTGTTCAGTATTTACTGATTGTTTACTTATCAATGACTGCCTCTCACTGCGCGCTGTTTCATCCTGGTATGTGTGTTTCTTGTGCACAAACCATTTACTGTCTTCGGGCCTCGAAATAATAACCTTTTATAAACTATGCCTTCATCCGGCCAGGGTGCCCTCTACTTTTCAAAGTATAACTACTGAATAATTTCAACCGTTCCTTCCTCTACACCGTTATATATTGGCAGTGGCGCGCGATGTAATTTTTTTAAGTTCTCCAACTGGATGTTCACTTAGACATTTATTCGATTTGTTTCCACCCTTGGTTCCCATACGTCGGGTTCTATTCGATTTTACACCCACAAGGTTCTGTTGCATCAACAAGTGATATTGTACGGTCCGTCTTAGATTATAACAAAAACTACACTTTCTACCTATTGACATTATAGAGGGGTTTCTGACCTGTTCCATTTCCTTAAAATTTTCCAGAAATCTTAATGGCGGCACTTCTTATTAAAATTCTCTTACAAAAACTTATACAAAAGATGTGCAGGGCCGTCTGGATCTTTTGTCCAGCCCAAAACACAAAACTTCCTGCTTTATTTCTGAAGGTATTCTCAACAGTTTTTCTACTACTCATGAAATACGTAAGATGACTTAACTATTGATATGACTACATATAAATTAAACAAGTTGATTGTAATGCTTTTACAATATATGTAATTTAAAATAATAATAATAAAGATGAAGGTTGAAGAAATTTAATACTGCCTTAATTTTTCTTAAAGAAATTCGGTAAATTCCATGAAAATCTTATTTATAATTTAGATAAGATGCTGTCTTATATTTGGATATATTTAAAAATGGGACTGGAATTATCCAAATAAATGGAAAATATCTTCAAAACAATAAAAAATAAGCTGAAAATGTCCATTGGATTCACGAATTTTTTGGCTGCCAGTAAAAAGAAAATTGGGGTCTTTAGATAAAAAGTTTGAAAATATTAGTGAAAAATTAAAACGATAGAAAATAACATTATTCTGAAGAGATTCCAAATATATTTATAGAACCGCGTTGTAATAATGAGAAAGAACATAACCTCTCAACTTTCTAACAATAAAAAGTTTATATCTAATTATCAAGGCAACCATACAAATATTCATTACATAACATAAAAAATGTATATTATAACAAAATTAAATTAACGAAAAAGAGGGTCAACAAAATAAGCTTCCAACCTCTTTTAGGTCATTAAACTTCACAAAATGCAGGACAGAATTACGCACTAGAAAATCCGGGGAATTGGGTTTTGACTAACCCAGTCAAAGATTAACTGCCACCGTTTATACTAGTATATTCACGTCACTAGGGACTTTTATTATGGGAAGTTAAAAAGAAGCTGTATATTACGTAGGATATAGTTTGATTAAATAAACGGTAGTTCGTTAATTTTTATTTTGACCTCTCTTTGTGTAGACGACGTCAACAAAAAATTGATGAGATGTGATATGGGAAGGGGACTTTGCAGAAAATTTTCAAAGATGGAATAAAGTCTGGGATTTGTGAGATCCTAGAGAAAATATTTTGAAGCAGACTAAGGTGTAATTGTACTAGAAAAGCTTTTCTATATGGACCTAAATTAAATTTAAAGAAATAAAAAAGTAAAGCAAGACCTTTTAGTTTCAAAAAATTGAGGATCTTCTAAAAGGATAATTCTTAACCTTGGTAATTATTAGGTTGGTAACGATACTCATTCCTGACGCAGTGGTCAGTATGTTTGGCTACTGAATAGCAAGCAAGATCCTAGGGAGCTGTCCAAAGGTAGCGATCCCAGATCTCGAAAGCCAATTTGAAGGCCGTGAGGAGTTGTATGTGACTATGACGTCCCTTGGAAGGACAACAACTAAACTTTTGATTTAATTCAAATTCATCGCTGTATTTAGAGACGATATCTCTCAGAAATCAATTTCTAACTCTTCAAATTTATAAACCAATACCGTTTGAAAAATAATGCCACATATGAAACAAAACTGTTTCTATATGCTGCAACTTATGAATTATATGCTGCACGAAGCTGGAATTCACTTTCTTCTAATTGTAAGAGATTTGTAATGATTAGGTTTTCCTCAATCTGTCAGATTAGCCACTACCGTAATTTGGATCCTACATGTATCCTGTAAAATGATGACTAGGCAGGAGCATGTAGCTTCGATAGAAGTTGTTCTTTCAGCTTTACCCAACTTCTTTAGGCTTTTTATTCATAGTGCTGAAGATCTAAGGTAGTCAGCATAGAAGTTATAAGCTTATGAAAATTATCGTGTTTGCTTTCAGTTGAGGTTGTCGCTGGTCGATTGTAGTGTGGTGTGAGTAGATTACTTAGGAGCTTTACGTCGATTTCCAACACTTCCTCTGGGACTCCGTCTCACGGCTCTTTCACTGATTTTGATTGAGGGGGCTAAACGGGGATAAAATGGGACTTAACGGGTGAAATAGAACACTACTCACGACATTTGATGGAACTGCGGTTTATTAATTGTTGGATCATATAATGGTCGATTGGTGAACCTCGCCGCTTAGGCTGCCGATGCAAATACAACAATCATGAGCTTTGATAAAAAAAAGTACTAAAATTTTGCTACAGCTTGGCTGGAACTTTCCTGCGATCTGAGTCGAACCACGCACCTAGAAACTGAGTAATAAGTCGAACACTAGTACAATAGTCGAATCAAAACGGGGCAAATGCTCTTTTATATAGGCAACATCAATCTCGCAAGTTTGATGTTGCCCATGCCCCTTTTTGGCGCTGTTTTCATAAAACCGCCATCAATTGCATACCTTCCAAAGATCTTCCTAATCTTCATCTTATTCTCTAGAAATGTTTATTGCAAATAAGAACCAGGCCATACCTTGCCCTCTGAGGTTTAAAGATGTGACTCCCACACAGGTCGATGTCCTCAGCGGGCTAGCGGTTGAAAATCTCGCTAAAATCTTGTTCACACGGCCAGGAAATGTTGTGCTCTTCTAAGAAGTCGTTTGTCCGTGGCTTTGAAGGCGAACCTTTTTTCTATTGTTGTGACATTTATGACTGCGTTTCCGCAGAGCGGCTGCTAGGGACGGTTCACCAGACGACTTTTCAGCTACAATTTCTGCGACTTCTTTACATAGTAAATACATTGAGAGGGTAATTACACTAAGTTTATATTGTCGGTCCTGGTGGTGTAGTGGTAACCATACTTGCCTTCTAAACCCAAGATCGCGGGTTCAAACCCGGCCAGGATCGATGGATTTTTCGGGTGTAAAAATCATAACTGTGGCTTCCTTCGGAAGGGAAGTAAAGCCGTGTGTTCCGTGTCGTACATTTACAGCACGAAAAAGAACCTCAAGCCTGAAAGAAGAGGCCTCTGAACAAAATTTGTCGGCCGTTTCACGCCCTGAATTGAATGGTATGCTGATGACCTGAGATGTTAAAGAGCATCCATAAATAAATCAATCAATCAAATAAATGATTTCATTGACCAGTTTGATTACGCAGTCTTACAGGTATTGATATTACTAATTAGAAATATTCATGTTACTAATTATATTAATAGGTTATTTCTCTCTGCAATAAAAATACACAAAAGACAAACATTATACATAATAGATATATTGCGGTGGTAGCTATGGGCACTTACACAGTTGGTCAAATCTTAAGAAGCACTTTACAAACCTTCCACATTTGTTCGAAACAAGTTTCTTATCAATGGTGCACCGATGAGAAATACATGATCCTTTATTGTTAAGATTATAATGAGTCACTTTTCATCAATGTTCGAATTCAGGGTACTCGGTTCTGAAAAGGGATGGCTGTTGTTGTGATACGAAGTACCTAATCAACTGTAACTGGCTTTTCCTTGATAAGCAAGGTTTATGTCTCTTCCAGTAAATTATTTCATGCAATTTGATGCTATTCTGCAATACAGTAAATCATTCACTACGTGCTGACTTGCACTCGAATCTTTCAGCTAAAAGATAAAAAAAAGATCCTTTTTCAAAATAAACACAACATACAAATTATACAGTTCGGTTATATTTAAGCAAAGCCGGGTAACGTTTACTATCTCCTTTCTCGAGAAAGTAACCGTTTTTCTCTAAACTATAGTCATCAGTAAACGAAGAGCATATATGCTGCAATCAAGTATTCAGTCATACCATGTTATAATTAAAAAAAGCTTACAAATAATTTTGCCATAAGTTAATAATTCAACCTTTCTCTCTACCCGGAATGATTGCTTCAAAAGACAGAGCTAGAAGAGACGTCGATTCATTCGGAGAAATGATATGGGAGAAGCAAAATATACCCCATGAATGGTTATAAATTTACGGTTTAGTTTGGCAAATGGAAAGCGACAAGTTAAAGTAATAAAATATACTATAAAATATCTGCATTTTTGTGTCAAAAGCGGACCTTTCAATCTTAAAAGAGGAGATAAAACGAAAGTACGATAATAAAGTTGAAATGTCTAAAAAAGAAGATGTAAAATGGAACAGACAGATCGAAGAGAGTGTTAAGAAGATATAGAAAAATGTCAAAGAATGTTTGAAGAGATTGAGGGATGAAAGAAGTTGGAATAGACTTTAGTACGGGATAAAACGAACAAAAAGATACATTTACCCTTTAATACAGTAATGATGGTAAAATATATGCAGTTACAAAAGTGAGTACGTGTTCATATTCTTCATCATGATCATTTCATCACGGCACAAGGCTGCAATGTTTCGGTCTTTAAATTCATTTTCTTAGCGTTTCCCGTCTTCAATGTCGCCCTTATTCTTTCTCTGAAAATTGTTATTCCTCTCAGGAGTTTTATGTATAAACAGAGAAGTACTATATTGGTAAAAAAGCATTTATATAAAGAGATGGATCTTATATTGTTTTATGAACTTTAAATATATACTTAATTTTACACTGCTCCTTTGTGTAGGCAGTGTGGGGATGCTAAGCGCCGAGGGTAAAATTAATAACCTAATTACTGAATTTCAAACAAATCCACATGGAGTTATAAATTAATCAGCGCATTGTGCTCTGATGAACACGTTTATCAAAACAGTTTTACAATATTATAAAATGTCACCGAATGACAAAATTCTAATTGTTTTGTAGTTGTCAGAACATCACTAATCAAATTTCTAACTCTAGAGCGCTGAAGTTAACGAGTAGAAGCACAAATAGAAGAAAACGTCATTAATCTGAATATGAAGAATATATCAAACTACGTTTTATAAGAACATAAACACTAAATAGATATAGATAGAATATATAATACGAATTTAGAGTTTTTTAAAAGTGAAAATACTTTTTCAATATTTTATTGAAATAAAAATATTAGGTTTTCTATATGTCGCCTCTTTTGCTCTGAACCTAAAGATTTTCCATATAGCTTTTAAACGAATGGTCATATTTTAGTGATATTTGACAGGGACATATTTGCAAGTGTGAGAAGCACAAAGATGATATAGAAAGTGTTTAAAATTGTTGTTATTAGCAAGAACACATGTCTTTACACCTTCTTCGTGTTGCAGAAGGTACTTAACAGTATATTAATTTTTAGCCAAATGCTTTCTTGTAGTTCTAAAAGAGTTCGTGACCTGTTACAACACCATTTCTAAACTTTAATATCAAACTGGTTGCAACGCAATATTTGATTAGACATAGGGGATGTGATACTTAGGACAACTTCTAGAAGTACTTCTAGTGTTTTCAGCAGTTAAAGCAGGAAATACTATAGAAAGCGTTGCTTGTAAATTGGAATTTTTTTAATTCAAAGATAATGGAAACATCTATGATTCACTGCAAAAGCATAATATAAGAGTTGCACTTTTAAAAGACCAATTATTCTTTTATTTCTTTCTTTCTTTCTTTCTTTCTTTCTTTTTTTTTCTTTTTTTTTTTTTTTTTAAGAGCATGCAACTTCTGTTTTAACTGCTGAGGCATCACATGCAGTGGACCCTGCTTAATAATGTTTGAAATGAAATGAGAAATTGGGGAAAAGGAAGCTTTCCAGAACTTATTTTAGAATACCATCCCGACATTTACCATTATTCAGAACTGAAAAAAACCTAGAAACCTGCAATACGCTAATCCGTGTCTAAGTGACCATGGCCAATTGTGTCGGTTTCAATTTATATAGTGTCATACTCAGATCAAAGAGCTTACTTAAAGGTAATGTAGGAAAATGAAGCAAAATGTGAAAATAGAAAGAAAGAACAAATAAACACATTATCATTAGTCAATGCTATGAGAGGCATTTTATAAGTAATGCTACACATATCTTTCCAGTTTCAGGATCTATTTTATTTCAGTTCAAGTACACTGTATGTTTTTATTTTTATTTATTTATTTAGTTATTTATTTTTTGTTTCAACATCTCCTTGCATATAAGCTTTGCGGCAACTAAATATATACCACAGCGTTTATCTGTCGCAGTACCAATCTGAAGATCTTTCTCTCAGTCTTCATACTGCAGCCAGGATTCCCTCTTCATCTCAAATCTACCGCTGACCAAAGAGGCGAAAATCACAAGGTGCAAGGTTCGGCCAGTAGGGTGGATGAGGCAATATAGCTCATCAACGTTTAGTGATTATTCCTGGGTGCGTACGCTTGTGTGTGACTTCACACTGTCTTAAAGAAGAACTTTAGCCACATTTTTATTAGAAACAAAATTTTAACTTCCGAAAGTTTTGATATATGCTTTAGAATTATCTGTTTATCCTGAGGTATCTCTGAACAGATAATGGTTTGAGGCAGTTAGGTTCTGACCTATACATCTGCGAATATTCCAAAGCTGGAGACAGAAGTATTCAGTTGAACAGTGAGTTGTTTGGCTTTAAGTACCCAAATACAGAATGTCAAGCTTCTGTTTTTCAGTCTCATATTATCATTAGCCATCACCCTTCAATATCTTCGTATCATATCACCTCAGCATTGAGGAATCTCCAAAAATAATTCAAGTTTTGCCTTCGGAAGTGATATACGCAGTGGGGTAATAGATTAATGTAACGAGTAAAATTGCATTCTGAGTCATTTTGAAGGTACTTATAACTTGGAAACTGAGGCAGTATTTATGAGCTGCCACCCCCATATTTAATTAGAGTAATTATAGCAACTAATTTTATGTAAATTTCTTATTATAATCATGAGTAATAATGTCATTGTATTTCCTATACAAGTATTGAATTATTGTGTGGAAAATGTTATTTTCTCGTACCAGATTGCAGAAAGCTACCCCAGCCATAAAATCTAACCTGGGAATTTCTGTTGCCTATTGAAACAATATTTGTAAAGATGACGCAAGCAAACCGATGTTTTCTGGAAAAATTTCTAAAGGAGAATCCTTGAGTAAGATGTTTATTTGTATTCTGTTAGAGCATTGTAAAGCAGGGAAGGCGTAAAAAACATATGGCAACTACAAGGATGAAAAAACAGGCCGATAATCTCTTAAAGGGAAGAAGATAGCAGCTTGAGTTGATATCTACACGTAAAAAGTCACGTAGGCCATGTTTATTTAGACTTGTAATTTTGCGGCCCAGAGGCAGTCAGTTTTTAAGAGTATTCAGCGGGAATTATCCGTGGAAGGAGTTCAGTTCAGTTAGTGGAAAGCTGTAGTTAGTTTTGCAAGAGTATTCAGTATGGGGCATTATCAGTGTGGAAGATAGGCATGGTCAGTTCAGTTCCGTTTGGTGAAAGAGTATAAGTGGACGAGCTTTATTAGTTGAGTACAGTTGCGTCAGGATTAGTTGATTTCAGAATTCTTTATCAAATTAAGAAACGTCAGAGTAATCATCATAGTTAGTGCGAAAGTAACACATATTCTCTTGAAAATAACGGAAGTCCATTTTATGTGGAATAGTTTATGAACAATAAATTGTGTTTCATCTCCTATAACGAGAAATCTTATCAAATTCCATATAATCCTTCCCCTATGGTCAATGGACCATAAAAGTATCCAGCATCAGAGTCTCGACAGCCATGGCAAAATGTAAGTCAGCGGAAACCAATCATCGGAGAGGAAGAATTATCATTAATCCCTGAGATTTCATATAACCAATGAAATTAATTTCCTTTTTCCAAACCCATTCCATAATTTTCCCTCCACTCCACATATATTAATTAACACACCCCTGTTCATTATTTAAAAATGCTGCAAAACTCTGATAATTAAAAATTATACACCATGAAAAAGAAAAATAGGAAAAATAAAATATGGAACATGATAGCTCATTTATATGCAGGTACACCTGCCATGTTTCTTTTGACTTTCATTTAGTGTTAGAAGAAAATGCCTATGATATTTCATGATTTCTCCCGAATAATGGTCGTCTTGTTCTATTTAATACTTTAACATATATAATGGAAATATCGTGATTTAATACCAATTATTTACAGGCTGTTTTCTGTGTTTTTCCATAAATCTTTTTACCCTAACTATCGTACAAGAAAAACCTTCGGATTCGAACAAACAACACTATACCAAAATTCAGTTTTTGAACAACTGACTTACTTTTGATTTTTTTAACACCACAATTAACCATTCCTGAAGACAAATGCCACTCCAAAGCATGCAACATAAGCCTCTGCAAAATCTCTATGGCATTGCAGAAGAGTAGGTAAACAACGCCCCCTAGTGAGCAACTGCGGCATTTTGCAGAAAATTAATATTATTTTGGAGCTTAGAAGTAAGTGTTCGTCCTAAAGCTGTATTTTGGTGTAATATAGTGATTTGTTTCCGGGCGTAGAGGTTTTCTTGTTTGTAAATATCTGACATCCGTTCTTTTTCGACAAGTGCCCAGAATTCGACCAGTGTAAGTGCAATCTAAGCTCTGTTATAGTTTGAGGATTTTTAATGATTAATGAATAATGATTAATGAATTAACGACTAATGAATTTAATGGTTAATCTTTATTCTGTAAAAAATAATAATCTCTTGAGAGGTACAGATCTTTTATTTCTCAACTGTTTCATTTTTCAATAACGCTTTCAAGTTTAACTGATGCTTTATTTTATGATTAAAATGTTTATTTTCAGAGAAAAGATTTAATATCCTAAAACTTGCATTTGCTGCAGTAAAGACAAGCTTTTGTCAGAGAAAAATAACGCCTTCTCTTCTCATAACCTGTCGTAGTAAAGTGAAAGGAGGGATGAAAGGAAAAGGAGAAAAAGAAAGGTATAAGGAAGTCTCTTTCTAAGAAATGCTGGTAGTCTGACTTGTCGCTCCATTGCCATCTCTCCTCTTTAAACCTCTGTCGTTTTGGCGAACAAAACGCTACCGCCACTACCAGCAGTCAACTTTATACGTAAAACAGCTGTCACATATGATTGAACGAGTTTGCGCTAAGTGACAAATCATTGCTTTTCAATGCTACCTTACAATCAAAAGACATGTCAAATAGGTTTGAAGAGGAAGGAGACTTCTAAAGGTAAAAGGGGCCCTATGACGAATTTTTCATAAGCCATTGTCAAGATATGCATATGTTCTTAAATTAGTTTTACCTACGTAATGTAGAAACATTCACTCTCATAGCTGAGGTGCTTTGTTAAAACTTAAATAATTATAACTCACAAACTTTCCGAGGTATTTCTACGATAATTATAAAGATGGAAAAATATTACATTTAAAAGTTAGCATATTTTTTAGATTGAACTTAATTTATTATTAAATATGTTTTGTATTAGCATGTTAGATACAATATTTTACATAAAATAACGATATTTTAAAAGTACTTTAATTGCATATAACATAAAAGGATGTCAAATTAATACAACTTAGAATTCAATAGGTTAAAACTGATACTTTATGGCAATTTGTATAATAGTTGTAACGAAAAATTATGAAATAACAGAAAATAATTATGAAATATTTTTGTGGAATTAATAAACAATATTTGCAGCCTTCTATCTATATTTGTTTGTTTATTTGTTTATTAAACGAAAATGTTGCAATTTGTAAATGACACAGTAATAATTGCACAATAGCAATCTGAGATAGAATTTATGGTTAAAAGGTTAAGAAAGCACCATGAATTTTGGGAGCTTAAAATGAATTATAACAAAATTGAATAGCAGCAGAATTTAGACGAATATTATAGAAAATATAGAAGTAAATTAAGCTAAATATTTAGGAACAATTATTAATAACAAAAAAGGTATCGAGGAAGAAGACATAAAATAAAAACATAGCAGAACAGAGCAGGAAAATTGCAAGATGTGTGATAATAATAATAATAATAATAATAATAATAATAATAATAAAGTATATGCAATTTATGCAGTAGGAACTAAAGGATCAACACAGAAAGATCGCATTATCACATAGTTATTCACCGCCACGGATGGCCGAGGTCGTTAAGGCGTGGACCCGTGAGCAGGAGATTTGGGGTTCGAATCCCGTTAGGACCTTCCTCCCTGATTGAGGTTTTTTCCAGGTTTTCCTCAGTCCTCATAAATGGCAAATGTCGGGGAGGTATCCTAAACTTAGACCTGGAATGTTTCCTTTCTTAAAAAAATAATCCTTTCCCAATTTATCATTTTATCTCATATATCATCAGTGTCGCCGCCTGTGGTGCCTCAGTAGTAAAAAGGGACCGTTAAGCACTAATAAAAAGCATAGCTATTCACTGACGCAGTTGGCCAGGTCGTTAAGGCATGGATTCCTGAACTCGCCTGGGGTTCGACTGTCCCAAGACAGTCGAAAATCGAAATTGCCACATCCTTTCCTGTCGATCGTACAACCTTAGCTTTCTTTGGTGTTGGAGAGCCAGGTGCTTTTCATATTGAGCTAGCCTGTTTGCTTTTGGGATTGTAACGATGAATCAGGTATCACTTACCATCTGTAATGAGATGGCTCGCTGTGGGAAGAAGACCATCGACTCCTCCTGCCCAGAAGCCGCAGCTCAACGAGTATCTGACGCAGAAGCCTCAACATCATGAGCTAACTCATCTTTGGCACCGCCGCCACCTCAAATTTCTCCATCATGCAGCTCAACCAAGCAGCCATCTGCACCATGCCTCGATCAGCTCTCTGCCAGCCCTCCAGCTCCTGGCAACCAATGCAGTGCCGATCTCCAGGGAGTACCCAGTAGCCTCACCGGCCTGTATATTCTACTGGTCGTGCAGTGACATTCACCGTCATTACACCGCACCACACAGATCTACTTCAACCGAAGCCCGGCTTCATTCATCAAATTCATATTCATGGACTCCGACGATTGCGAATCGCCGCCAGACTTAGAATCTACATCACTGTTTCACCATTGGGCCACACCTCAATGTTTCGACGATGTTGCGTTACGGACGCTCACACCATGGATGGATGGAACCACCGCGATGTCACTATTGTTATCACTGCGTCACTCGCCTCGCAGTGTATAGAGCATGGCCTGACCCGCGGCCGCAGATACTCTCCCTCCTACGGGGGCAACAACCACTACAAGGGTAAGGCCTCCTGCCCTCTACAGTCACAGTCTCAATATAACACCTCTTCACCTAACATTGACATCCTCCCAGCTACCAACTCATCATCACTGCACCTCCTAGCTCTCAAAAACACTGTACAACACAACATAACCTCAGGCACTGCTGCCCAAAGTAATTCAAACCATTTCTTCTCAAGACCGATCTAACCAACCAACTACACCTACTACAGGACAACGTCTTTCGACCGAACTCTGAAACCTAATCAATGGTGCACATGAAACCCTCTTCTCCCGCTTTAGTGGCCTAGAGGATGCAGCCGCAGGGCACAGCTCCCAGTATCACGACGGAATTAGCGAAGAACTTCATTTCGCTCCAAGAACTGATCACCTCTCCCTGACCCAACTGAGCACGCCTCGGCGCGTTGAAGGAGACAAACAGAACATCCAGAACTATGTACCAGACTTCAGAAAGCAACATCAAAATCGACACCCCCTATATAATGTCTTATGCAAAATTCCAATCACTAGAACAAAGTCTACTACATATCAGCAAAGTAAATTATGATTAAACTCCATCTTCACAATCCCCCTAACTCTACCGCTCTAATTCCCATGGGAGCAAGCTAGGGCTTGATCAAGCTTGCCTCCCAACACACAATTCTATCACCTATTGGCATGCGTTGCATATTAGTTATGTCTTATAAGAATGAATTTGAGGGTGCAATTTGCGGTACCTCTCAACCAAGCTTCCAACTACCTTAACCATTAATCTCAACTTTCTATCCTACTTCACATACTTTCCCCGTTTTCTTCTTTCCCCTATTATACTTTATTCTTTGTACTCCCCTCCCCAAATGATGGTATTCAGGAGAGTCTCGCCACGCTCCGCTGAAGACCCCGACACAGTACATTTGCACCATCCTCCGTTCAGGCATCACAATCTCGACACAATTTTACACAGATGCGTCTTATGTATATGTGATGGTGCAGAATGGTGAATCTATAAGTATGTTAATCATGGGTCTCATTCGCTGTAGTGGTAGGAGCAACTGGACTGACCTGTGTGTTGTTGAATCACTGCCTTCTTTAAATGCTTTGAACTACCAAAGTATGGTTAATTGTGAACATCATATACTTTCATATCCGACTTCTGCAGACGGAAGCAAAATTCACAGCGGCGTACTATTCCTTAAGGCCCACTAGCAAACGCTCGTTCTTTATTGGTGTCCTGCACTAAGACGCATACGCTTACGTGCTTCAAATTTTTTCCATCATTCACACGAAATCTGATCTCGTGAAAATTGTTTCACCACTGTTTCTCCACTGCATGGTAGGAAAAAAAAGTAATTCTCAGCCTTTATTGATTAGACCTTGTAATTCAGAGACTTTGACATGGGTATTATTTAATAGCAATCTGATACATATTGGACTGCATGACTGCACACACTTCTTCGTATTCACCAATACATCGGAAACTGCAGTCTCAATTTCGGGAAGAATGTTTCTTACACTTACATGAGAGTCCGTGGCTTATTGCATTATTCTTTCTTTTTCAGCACGCCCAAAAATAAGCAAGTATTGAGAGGGTAAAGTTAAGTGTCTTTGTTACCAAAACATTTTTGAAATGAAAGCATTTATACAAGGGCGACTTTAGGAGTGTGACATGTGGCACCATGCTGCTGGAATCAGCCAGTGTGGAGATCCTCATCATCCGAATGATTCACTAAATAATGGAAGATTTCCACGTAGATTGCAGTATTCACTTTTGTATGGAAAAAGATGGGGTGTATAATTTTTTCGTGCTGTAAGTAGGTATTTGAATGCTTAAAACAGAGGTATGTTGATCATTGTAGTTCAGTATGTTGCATCAAACTATTGCTGAAAACAGCGAATATGCAATCAACCCTCAATAGAGTACACAAGACTTGCTAGACGTAGCATTGTCTAATACTTCTCATATTCCGTGTTAAATTTCGTTGAATTTCGTCCATTAATGGTATAGTTATTCGGAAAAATTAGAGACAGTGAGCGAGTAAAATTTCCGTTAATACATTTACATTTACTGTTATTATTTTATTCAACTTTAAAACTGTAATATTATTCTATAATGTACATCAGAAAAATTGCTGACATTGGCGAGAATATCTACAAGATTATGACATAGTTTCCTACTATAATGCATTTACGTGGGATGGATATGTTGGATGAATAAGTTCATTGAGAACCGACTGTGAATATGTGGTAGCAAAAGAGCGTTAAAATAAATTAACAACTAATTGAACAAGCTGCCTTTATCTACAGAATGTCGAGTATACATTTACATTGGAAAATGGAATAAGCCAAACCAAGTTGAACACAAATCTGCATCTGCGCAGTGTTGGATAAAACTTGCTATAGCATGGCACATTTTATGCCCAATATTTCAGAACAGAGCATTTAATATGACAATGAAACACAAATATCACTGAATTGGAAAAACATACCAAAAAAGGAAAATATTGTGGGAACTTTGGTCCTAAGTTAAGTCACGTTAAAACGAAAATATTACTGATTTTTAATTAAAACTCATACTCGTAAAACAGAAAAAAAAAATGTGCAGTGATCCTTACAGCTTCTCTACCATAATTATAAAATATAAAACTTTATTTTCATCTCTTCATCTGCTGTGCGCTCAATTCTCATGTGCTTTGTTAAAACCCAAAATTAGTTTTAAGCAAATTATATTTGATTGCTTAATGTTATTTTTTCTTATTCTTTTGAACAGTGAAAAGTGCAGTTTTTTTTTGTTGATATTATAAAAAGAGATGCCTTGCAGCTTGCTTTCTCGCTTAACGAGAATATTTACTTTCAACTGTTACCAATAAACATAATTTGGTTTTTGTTATTTTCTATATCCACTTAAAGATTTCATGAAAAGAAATTGCAACATAATAACTTTGCTAATGCTACATAAATCACATTGACATCTTTACTTTTGTTCTCTATAACATAAGCAACAAAATCGATGCGCCTTTGTTGCTGGATATCAGATGAGATTAAAACTATGAAGTAACTCATACTTGATGTCGGAGTTTTTCTTCCTTTGCTCGTAAATAATGTAACATAAAATATATAATAATAAATAATAGTAATGCATATATTATGTAGAAGAGGGGGAAAAGTTTGTATAAAATAAGAACGAATTCTAAACCGACACGAGCATAATGCCTTAATAAAACTTCACAAAGAAACGAGGTAAAGGCCACAACTGCTTTTATAAAAAAACTGAAAGAAATGGAAATGTTCAATTTTCCATTAAACTACAAGAATAAACACTTATGAAGCACCCGATACAACTTTGTCAACCCCTCACATTTAACATACATTTTACTTAAACATGACTTTCACACTAAATATGTTTATTGACAAGGAATTGAAAATGGAATTAACATTTAAACGTTGCGTTTGTAACTTTAATGACATATATTCAGCTTTATCATGTTCTAACCAGCATTGAATTTCTGTGTCTCGTTCTTACACAGTCATTAATTTCTCCCGCATGAATATGCGGTCTCTAGAGGCTTCGAAGGCTATTTCACGAAACAATAGGCGATATTTACATGTACATATTTATGTTTACATTTGTATTGTTTTAGTCCAGACTTCAAGTTAATCTCTTTAAAAGAGCTGATTTTTATTTTAAGTGGGTTTCACACTGAGCTCTGAAATAATGTTACGCCCTTTCGAAGAGCAATGGTTTTATAATATCACAAACCGAGTATCGTTGCATTTTAATAATGTAAGAATGACTTTGTGTTTCAAATTAATGTTAAGAAAAGCGTAAGACCATTTGTGGTCAAGACCGAGAATTTTTCAGATAGCTCTCGTATGTTTTACCTGACATAATATAGGTGAAAGTCTACAATTTTGTCCTAACTCTTTGGAACTTGCTATTGGTTGTGAAATGTATCCTATCATTGTGATTGTAACACCTTTCTCTGATGACAGTAACTTTTAACTTATTTCTTTTGTATATTACTCCCAATTTTCTTCCTGATACTGAGATGCAGACTTTTTCTAACCTACTAATGCCATCATGTATTTCATCTTCCACTGAAATGTTTTCCAATATCAATAATAACCAAATGAATACAGCTGAGGAAAGCAATATGGCCTAACATGAAATATTTCATTAATTTGTATAAATGGTCACAGAATGGTACTTAGACTCACAAAAAAATCTACGAACCTTGGTATTGGATATAGTAGAAAAAGTATATTTTACACTCTATCAGTTTCTTGCAATATGAATAAACGAAAAAGACATCTATATGTTTGTAATGTCTGTTGTAAAACATTATTTTTTGTTTTGTTTCTTTCTCTCTCTCTCTCTCTCTCTCTCTCTCTCTCTCTCTTCTTCTTCTTCTTCTTCTTCTTCTTCTTCTTCTTCTTCTTCTTTTTGTTATTTGTTTTTTTTTTTTTTGCTTCATTCTTATTTAATTTTGAATAAAGTTGTTTGGTATTTTTTGAACTCATATTTTATACATTCCTTTTAGAGGCTTATATGACAGTTCATTTAATAGATTATGCATATTCAATAAAGCCTACTATTTGGAACTTTATAGGTTTACTTTCAAAATAACAATTATAAAAGTTGAATAACACTGCCACTCTGGGCACAGACTTTCTGCTAATATTCATGTACCTTATATACAGCGGTAACCAGCTGAACTGCTCACCTGTAGCTAAGATTGTCATTACTGTCGTAGGTTTGAAAATTTAGCTATTTGTTTTGTTTGCGTTTGTAGCTTTAAGCTCCAAGTTTCCATATTCTCTAATGTGCAAGAAGGGGGATTATAATGTTCAATTACCAAACGAAAGAATCAAAAGGCAAATTTCACAACATTATTTATTCATTAAGGCATTGCAAAAATATAACTTTAATACTGTTATTTTTCGACATAATCACCCAGTTTCTGTAAACATTTGTCTGAGCGTTTCACCAACGTTCCTTGATCTTGGAGGCTGTTTGTACCTGTTCATCGTTGGCAAATGTTTATCCACCGAAATGTTCTTTCAGCTTGCCGATATTCGCAAGGCGAAAGATCTGGTCTTTATACCGGATGCTTAGCAAATTTTCTGTTAAATATATAACGCAGCTAGGAGGCTACAAAGGTCTTCTAAATGAACAAGATATGTAAAACACACTGTCGCCGAGTACGCAGAATATTATAAAGGGTGTTAAATTGTAAAAATATCCCAGAGCGAAATGTAAAAACAAAAAATATTTTGTGTATAATCGATTATACAGCTAATGGCCGCCTTCGTGTACCAATATATATATATATATATATATATACTATTAATAGAGTAATAAAAACTTCTAAAAAGCATAAAAACTCATAAAAAACACTCAGAGTGCAATATAAAAAGGTTCACATAAAATTTCACACTAAAAACCGTAAAATTGAACACTAAAAGCACTATATTTCGAGCTTGGCTCTTGGTCACGTGATGAAAATGAACTCTTTGATTTTTTAGTGTTCAATTTTACGGTTTTGAAATTTTATGTGAACCTTTTTATATTGCACTCTGAGTGTTTTTTATGAGTTTATATATATATATATATAGAGAGAGAGAGTTATATAAGGAGAGAGTTATATATAGAGAGAGAGTGAGTTATATATAGAGAGAGAGTGAGTTATATATATAGAGAGTTATAAATATATATATATATATAGAGAGAGAGAGAGAGTTATATATATATATATATAGAGAGAGAGAGTTATATATATATATAGAGAGAGAGAGTTATATAGAGAGAGAGTGAGTTATATATAGAGAGAGTTATATATAGAGAGAGAGAGTTATATATATATATATATATATATATATAGAGAGAGAGAGAGAGAGAAAGAGTTATATGTATATAGAGAGAGAGTTATATAGAGAGAGAGTTATATATATAGAGAGAGTTATATATATAGAGAGAGTTATATATAGAGAGAGAGTTATATATATATATATATATAGAGAGAGAGAGTTATAGAGAGAGAGAGTTATATATAGAGAGAGTTTTATATATATAGAGAGAGAGTTATATATATATATATATATATATATATATATAGAGAGAGTTATATATATAGAGTTATATATATAGAGAGAGTTATATAGAGAGAGAGTTATATAGAGAGAGAGTTATATATAGAGAGAGAGTTATATATAGAGAGAGAGTTATATATATAGAGAGAGAGTTATATATAGAGAGAGAGTGAGTCGCTTATCTTCAATCCTCTCATCTGTTCGGAGCTTCTAGAAGTTCTAAAGTTCATGGTGTGTTGTTTTGAACGAGAGTAATGCCCACGCTTCTTGTTTTTCACGACTCTGCGCAATGGCCTCAGTGTTTGGCATTTATGGTTGTGCTGTTCTGCATATATTTGGTGTATGCAACTCCTTCACAGCGAAAGAAGACGGTAGGCATGATTTTTCCGGTGGATGGCGCAACTTTCAACTTTTTCCGCACAGGTGAGAATGTGCATTGATGTGCAATGATCTCCATTGCAGAAAGGCTCTCTTCGATTCTGGAAAAAATGGTGCACCCATGTCTCATCTCGCTTAATGATACGGCTTAAAAAAATCGTTGCCTTCCAAAGATTAACTTTAAAGCAGGACCAGAGAAGCCGAATACGTTGTTTTCACGAGAAACGGAACGTAAATACAATTTTCTATAATTTAGATCAGGGATTCTCAACCTATGGTACGCCTACCACTGATGTTATGTAAGATAAATAAGAAAAAATATTGGCAAATAATATAAATTAGCATTTATTTTACAAACTATACGGAAACAGTAGATTATTATTCATGCCATCATATGAAACTTTTGTGTGATATACTGTACAAAAATAATATGGAATTTCAATTTTAATCCTACGATAATGATAGAGCGATACGTTTTAATAAACGTTTTGTCATTTATTTAGTTGCGAGAGGCATTTAGAGTTTAGAAAGCAGTGGAGCTGCATTATTGCTGTTGACTGCGAGATTCTATTTGTTAAATTGCCAGGTTTCTATGCAGCTTGCGCCAGATTTAGAAGATAGTTTTAAATAAAAGCATGAAAGTTATCAACTTCATTATGTGCAGACCAATAAATTCACGATTATTTTACATTTTGGGCAATGAAATGGGTGCTGAATATAATTCCATTTTACTTCACACTCAAGTTATGCGCTGTCGAAGGGAAATATATTTAACCTTCTGTTTGAACTTGTTCAAAGGTGTACATTTTTCCCTCCGACTCATCTTCAGACTTCAGTTGTTTCACTTACCCGATTGGCTTATTTAGCAGATAATTTCGCTGCCTCTACCAACTGAACAAGAGTTTGCAGAGTGCACTTATTTCCATATTTTTGGTACAGGATAAAATTACATTTCTTAATAAAAAAACTAAGCTTCATGATAACGGAAATCAATATTGAAACACATCTTCCTTTCCATTGTTGGATGCTTTTTTAAGTGAAAATGAAATTCCTCTTAAATAAATATTAAGGAGCACCTTGGGAGTCACCGCCACTGGTGGCCGAGGTCGTTAAGGCACGGACTCGTGAGCGGGAGGTCTGCGGTTCGAATCCCGCCAGGACCGTCCTCCCTGACTGGGGTTTTTTCCAGGTTTTCCTCAGTCTTCATAACTGGCAAATGCCGGGGAGGTACCTAAACTTAGGCCTGGAACGCTTCCTTCCTTAAAAAAAAAATATTCTTTCCCAATTTATCATTTCATCTCATGTATCATCAGTGTCCACCGCCTGTGGTGCCTCAGTAGTAAAAACGGGCGTTAAACACTACTCAAAAAAAAAAAAAACACCTTGGGAGTCTCGTCTCATATTTCAATGTGTATTCCCCAAAAATCTGGATTCAGAATTTTGGACTAGATACCCGTTTTCTATTGCTGACACCTAATCAGAAACTTTAACTCCTTCCGAGAAAGATGAATTCGAATTATAATGTGACGGGAGTCTCAGGCAAATGATCAAGAAGACGTTTTTAACAGACTTCTGGCTGGTAAGAAAAAGAGAATATCCAACGATTTCAGAAAAAACTCTAAAATTATTGTTGGTGTTTGTGATTACTTACCTATTTCCTTCTCTAATTTATATAAAAAACAAGTACAGAAATAAGTTGAATGTTGATCTCAATTTAAGACTAAAATTAATCAGTTGAAACCAAACATTAAACAACTGTGTTTAGCTGAACAAGTACAATCTTCGCACCGAAACAAAAGTGTGAGTCATAAATTTGTTAAATTATTAAAGCTTTTACTGATTTTAAGTCTGAATACTGGAGTACCAGTATCAGTAATATATGTTTGTCGAAGTTTATTTATTCATTCACTATATTTTAATCATTACAAAATTAATTTTAAGGCATTTCACAGAATGACCCATTGAATAGGAATAAATTGAACAGCTTTTCGCCAATAAATATATAATTTTAAACACTACTTACAAGAAATAACTAAACAATTCACTAAAATTGTTATAAATGTAGAGAATGTTGTCCTTTGAATCATAGAATCAAGCATTTTCCCTAAAATTTCCTTATTGGTACACCCAATATCCTGAGTTGAATATAATAGTACGCCACTGAGAATTCCTGATCTAGATAATTTTAGGCGATGCAGTGAACAATGTTGTTGAGATACGATCAAAGTCCTGTGCAATATTCGCTATAGTGGCTCTACGTTTGCCGCGATTAATTCCATCAACCTGCAATGCATTTTCTGTGCTTAATGTTTTTGGCCTCTTTATTGATCAGCATCGGTCACATTTGTTCAAACTCCTGACACCATTTTACTGTTACTGTATGTGACATAGCATTTCCCCCATACTTTACCGAAATTTCACGGCAGCTGAGGCGACAAAAATCGTACTGTTTCTCATATTTCAATCTTGGATAGCATTTCCAGTTGACTTGCTGTTTTACATTCGTGCCGTGATGTTCCTTTTATCTACTGGAGCTCTATAGGATAGCCCAAGATGGTCAAACTGCATTGGCGAGTTTGGAACCGCGAATTCTTTGCCTTAAATGTGCTAAGAAAGGTCGTGAAAATGATTTTGTTACTTCTATAGATGTCCCTCAATTAAAATGAGGTCCGTTGAGAGCACAACCACCAGCACAACAAATTATGATCATTTTGAAGACCATACCTCTTAACGAAAAATAAAACGTTTGGCATTTATTATATTAAAACATTATTTATAACCGTGTACCACATAACAAGCAGATGAAAATAAGTTCAAAATGTATGTAATCTGTGGAAAGGCCTGAACATGAGCTCTTTTCTGCACATTACTAGATGTAGCATAATTAAATACCCCAGATTCGAGCGACAAGTGTAACTTTTTGAATCCTCCTAGTATAAAAAAAACATAAGTTATGCAGCGGTTTCGAATAAGGAAAGGGGTGGCTAATTAAATTAAATATGTACAGTGGAGGGAAAATTATGGAAAGGGTTTAGATTTTATTGTTTTGGATTCTCAGGAGTAATACTAATGTCTTCCTCTCCGATGATTGGTTTCCGCTGACTTATATTTTTACACGGCTGTTGATACTTATATGTTCCTGTGACCATAGGGGAAGGAGCATATGGAGATTGATAAAATTTCTTGTTATGGGAGATGAAACACAATTAACTATTCCACATAAAATGTACTACCGTTATTCCTTGGAGAATGTGTGCCACTTTCGCACTAACTATGACGATCACTCTGACGTTTCTTCATTTGATAAAGGCTGATCCTGAAATCAACTAATCCTGAGACGCAACTTTACGGAACTAATAAAGCTCTTCCAATGAACGGAACTGAACTGACCGTGGCTATCTTCCACACTGACAATGCCTCCCACTGAATACTCTTCCAGAACTGACTACAGCTTCCCAAAAACTAATTGAACGAGAATGAATGCGGATCGATTGCTATTTTTGCAACCAATTGAACCGGTAGAATCTGGATCGACTGCCTCTGGCCGCAAAATTGCATGACTGAATAAACATGGTAGTCTGCCGGTCTCACGAAGCTATCTTTATTCTTTCAAAAGTGTTTTTCGAAAGATCGAGAATATTTCTCTCATCCTCTCATTTCTATTCGGTAATCTGTTCCCTCCACTTTTTTCTCTGCTACATTATTAGTCAGATGGCTTACGTGACTTCTTACATGTAGCCCATATACGTATTAAATGGAACCGTTAGGATCTCCCTTCAGAGGTTGTCAGCCTGTCTTTTCATCCCCGTATGTTTATTGCTTTCGCCCTTAACTAACATGACAAAAACACAGCTCCCTAACTGTAATAAACACTTTTTTATCCCTTTCAAGGACCCTTTAGAAATGTCTCCAGAAAACTTCGGTTTGCTTCGGTCTTTTTTACAAGTATTGTTGCAATAGGCAACAGAAATTCCCAGGTCAGATTTTATGGCTGGGGGTAGCTTTCTGCTCTCTCGTAAGAAAATAACGTCACAAGTAATAATTTAACACTTGTACAAGACATAGAAATGAAACTACACTCATTCTTAAATAAAGAAATTACATTATAATTACGTTAGTTAAATTTGGCGGGAGTGGCTCGTAAATACTGTCTCAGTTAGTAGACAAGGTTACATTTTCTCCTTTTCTTCTTTCCTCTTGAAAACACTAATGAAAGCAGTATAAGCTTCCACCAGACTCTTTATTTCTTCCGAGACACTTAAAAAAATTTAAGGCATTTTTAATCTCATAGAAGCTTATAACATAAAACTTCAACTCAACTCTGGCTGTTAATTTTGAGCTTGTGCCTACAAGTTTTCAAGCACTTTGGTTAGCTTCAATCTCATGCACTATCTATCTAAAATCCATGCATTTCAATAACAGATAAATCGATTTCATGTAAATATTTATATAGATATCGGAATATGCATTAATATTCTCGCAGGATAAAGCAATAACTACATTGTTCTGAATAATAATGCAAGCAAGGATAAAACTAGAGAGGACTGCATTAAAAAATGTAAAACACATTAAGGGGATGGTCGCCCATGGCATGAAGAATTTCCTTTTGTCCGAAAGGAAAGCTTTTACTTCTAATGGCACGTAAGAGAATTCAACATCTTTTATCAATTGCTTCTATTTAAACCTCTTCACAAAAGTGAGAGAAATTGCTTTTGTTATTTGAACACAATGGAATCCCTTTTCTTTAGTGTTTATTCTATATCCTGTTGCTTCTATTAAGTTCTCTTTCCTTTTTTTATCCTTTGTGTGGAGTATAAGAAGGACATCTTATTTTTCTTATATACACCACAATATTCCGCTGCGTGCATTAAGACTCATGGGAAAAGACGGATTGTCTTAATGGAGCTATTTTTATTTTCGAGTCTCTAGTATTCCGTAATTATAATCTACTTCTTCTATTACTCTGCCTCTTTTTAATTTCAACAAAGTAAAAAGAAACGACCCACAGCGTTATGTTTTAATATTTAAGCTATAACCAGATTATTATAAAGAATGCAGAACTTCATATAAAATACGTACACACTTCGCCAGATACAGGGAGTTTCTTGACTCGCGAATATTGTTTATTGCTGCTAAGAGAGTCGAGGAACCTCCTACTATATTATTTTAAACAAGAGCGTGCTTCTATTTGGTTTGCAATGTACCTAGCGAATCACAGGACATGAAAAAAGTTTATGAAATGAACATCATATGCATCAGAAATATTAATTGCTGGATTTGAAGGAGTTCATGGCCAGAATTTGTTTGTTTGTGACAAATGAAGGTGGCGATTTGCTTTCCAGTACTGCCAATATTAAAACTAATAATTCTTGTATTATTTTACGACCCTCTACTAGGTACACTGCAGCCGGCTTCTTCCTCTTTTCTAATGTACTTAAATATCACTCTCTGTATATGTTCCCTGTGAATCTCCGGCAGTGCACATTCATTCTCAAATATGATTACTGTTAGCTTTAGATCATCACATTTTTTGTGTAAACTTATCAGTTACCTATTTCTAAAAGTGCAGTTCACGTGCAATTTTAACAGGGAAAAACTAGATGAAATTAGTGGAAAACTGAACCGCAATCAACAACCTCACTTGCACAATTAACACAGGAATGTAAGAAAATATTAGCCCTCAAATCATAAACAATACGGATGCCTAACTTAATCCTATGTTTTCCCAATACAATGTATGTTTAGTCCAAGAAGGACAGCAAATCCACCATCTTCTTTAAGATGGATTATAAACACGTTTTAGAAAACGGAGCTGAAATAAGAGAACCGCCGGCTGCGGCAAGCTTGGCAGCCGAGAGAAAACACTTCGTGAGCAGACAATTTTGTATCTAATGCCAGTAGTTCTTTAAAGACTACACAAAGATAAATGTTAGCAGTACAACAGACGTACTTCTTCAGCTCATGTTCTAGACATTGTAATTGTTTATTTTTAATTCTTATTATCAGCACTAAGGTAGGGTTAGGATGATGTAATATTTCCTGTATGTACATCTAGAGCTTCTGAAGAAAGTCTTCATTTCTATTTTCTTATACACACTTCTAAGTAGACTGAAAGTGTCGCCATAGAGCGCCGTTAAGGCTAATTAGTACTATTTTGAAAACAGCCGATGGAGGATTGTACGAAAGTCTAATAAACAAAATGTATTGAGATCTTATAAAATGATATGCTGATATTACCAAAACATTTATCCAGAATATCAAAACTGCAGGAAAGTTGAATAAATGGGAACATTTTTTAATAGTGTTTAACGCCCATTTTTACTACTCAGGCACCATAGGCAGTGGGCACTGATGGTACATGAGATGAAATAATAAATTGGGAAAGGATTTTTTTAAGAAAAGAAACGTTCCAGGCCTAATTTTAGGATAACTCCCCCGCATATGCCATTTAAGAGGATTGAGGAAAACCTGGAAAAAATTTCAGTCAGGGAAGACGGCCCTGGTGGGTGGGATTCAAACCCCAGACCTCCCGCTCACGAGTCTGCGCCTTAACAAACACAGCCACCCATGGCGGCTAACCAAAGATGTCAGGTATGTTAATTTATAATCTTCTCCTCTTGGCTCATGACTGCTGCCTCCCCTACCTCCGTCTTGTGACACCATGGGTATTGCAGGGACAAATGATCAGTACCCGACACGCTGTCTGTCGTCTATTACGCAGCTTCCAGGACACTACATCCTTGTACTCGGATACTGGGTAGATCTCTTTCCAGAATTTTCTGACTTGGAACATTTCTAAGAAGTTACGGAAAAAGTTTGGCTTCTGTCCATCAGAAAAAAATAATTTATGAAAATATTTCTAAACAAAAATAAAAAAAAACATGAAATTTATTAAACGAGAAAAATTCGTTAAATATATAAATATTGTAACCTTTATAAGAATACACGTAGAAAGTGTTTTTTTTTATTTACTTATTTTTCAACATAGTCATCCAGCTTCACGACATACTCGGTCCACCTGTCCTCAAACAGCGGAGCTCTCAAAAAAAAAATCTCCATTACCTCATCACCTGAAAACTTCAGGCCTCGGAAATGTTATTTCAAGGCTTCTAGTCTGGATTGGCAAATATTTCAGAGCATCCAGTGTATTCACTAAATGGGGGGAGGCCCTGTCCTGAAGCAGTAGTACATCTTTGAGAGAAGTTACCGGTGTTTCGATTGTATCTCGGGCTTCAATTTTCGCCAATATGCTGCAGTATCGAGCAGTAGTTACAACGAGATTTTTTTTTTTTGCGGAAGAGTACCAACATAGGTCCATTGACATCCCAAAAGATCGTCAGCACAACTTTTCCAGAAGAAGTCTGTCTTGACTGGGAACGACGGTGCTATCAGTGCACCAATAGTCTCTTACTCTTTTTAATGATGCACCCAGGACTGGTTTCCTGTCATATTTCGACGAAGAACACCATCTCCTTCTTGAGCATGGCGATCTAAGTTTTCTTGACAAATCAATTACTGTCTTGGGATCCATTTGCTACACAATTTTCTCTACCCGAGATCTACATATATAATATTGCATGATTCATATTAAATTCTACAATGAGCTACCTGTAGTAAAGAATTTGCTACCACGTCCCTGTTGCAATGTCAATTGATCTACCACTGGCCTATTTTATTCCTTTTTTAAAATCTTTACACTCATTCATATGTCCAAAATTTTTCTTCGCACTGAGCCATCATTCTGCTATAGATTTCAGGATATTTGTCGACTCCTGATCACATATACACCCGCGCACAATTCTTTTCTCTTTTACGTTGGAATTTCTACAGTGCAGCCACCGTAGTTTACGAGCTACTGCAAAGGTCGTCACGACTTCTATATGGCGTATTATTGAGAAGCCATTTTGTGTCCCGAAATAACATTTTGCTTTAGTACATTTCCATGAATTTTGGAATAAAATTGATTTTATTTCATTTCTTTTCCTTGAAAAAGTAATAAATATGCATTGAATGAACTTATTTGGAAAGGTAGATTAAAACATTATTAAAAAGCATCTATAAATATTCATGTTCTTCTTCTTTCTTTAACTATTGGATATGATTTTGAGATCTGGTAAAAATTATCCAAAGGTCAAATAATCGATTATCGGATTATCTGGCGATCTTCCCGCCCATTAATTTTTTTCCTTATTCAATCATGAAAACCCCACTAAAGTTCAATCATGCGCTTTAATATCATGCGTCTATCACGGGAGCTTGCTCAAGGCTAATACAAAACGGCAAACTCGGGAAGAATGTGCACTTACCCCTTCTTTTAAAACTTGGCCATTAACATTACAGAAAACTTGAAGCTTACAAGCCAGTTTTTCAATTTGTTGTAGAAGTTTTCCCCACGATATCTTCGTTATCAGTTAAAAGAAAACATAATGTTTTCGATATAGAAGAAAAATGAACATTATAGGAAGGCTTTATAATGATGAAATGGTGATAACTATCTAATGAATTTGGCGTCGGTGTTACAACAGTTAAATCTGCGCAAAGCCTATTGAAATTGTTTTATATAAGAAGATGATGCTTCACTCCCACACCTTGTTTTACTTCGTAGAATTAAAATAAACATAAAAGATTTTTTGTAGCAAATATCAGAAAAAAGTGGCGGACTACTTCAAACGTACATAAAAATAAGGTGAGAAAACGAATTGTGTGCATTATTTGTCTTTTTAGGTTAACCGCTCTCCCAGTCTGCTGCATTAGAATGAATAAACATATTAGCAAATGTTGTAGAATAAGATGTGACTAAATTACAAATAAAATTATTAAAATATTGCTACTTATGGGACTAAACCTTGCACCATAAAGACAAAAATAACTTCGAAATATTTGCAAATTAATTTCATTTTTTTCTCAGGTCAACCAGGATTTCAGAAAAAGACAGAAAATCCCATTAGAAAATAATGAAAGTAAAAATGTTTTGAGCTATGAAGCAATATTAATGAGACGTCTTTCCCAATTAAAATATTATAAAATGTTAACACAATCGATTACAAATATTATAATAGTATTACAATTAGTGTATACAATTTATGTGTATCCATGTTAGTAGTTAAGTTATTTGTGTATTGTATATTTGTTATTGTGTATTTCATGGGTAGTAAGAAGGAAAAGATCTGACGGACAGAATCTTTAGAAAAGAGGCCGGAGTATGTTGATATTAAATGTGTTCTGTGTATCGGACAAAGAACAGATGACCATGAGTCTCCTTTGTATGCCTTCTTTGTATTTGATTCTTTGTGTCGAAAAAGGTTCGCCTCTCCTAGACTTCTGGTAAAAATCAGTTTTGTTAGACTCCGAGGGCGACCGTAAAATAGAACAAACAATAAGAGTTAGACCATGAGCGTGAAATAAACCAGATATTCCGACTTGTTGGAACCAAAGGGGAGAAAGAACGAAATAATGCTTAAAGTTAAGGCCTATGAAAGGTCCAATCAGAAATCTTAGAATAAGTATATGCACGCCCCTCAACGAATAGGGAGAAAAATTTAAGTGGAATAATTGTCGAAATGGTAGGAGGAGGTCTAACGACTGGATGAGGGAACTTTTGATAAAAGATTAGGTTTTCAAGCAATCGAGGTAGAAAGAATTGAGTAATCGGGTAGTGAGAGTTGAGCTATGAGTAAACAGAAGAGCTGAGCGATCAGTGGAGTGTAGATAACTGTGATTAGAGAGAGTAAAGTTTAACTTTATAGAGTAAGGTTACTTTGAACTAAAGAAAGGGAAAGAAAAGTAATAAATGGGAGTGTTATGATAGCCAATTAGTTCGTTAGGGAAAGTGAGAATTAAGAATCGCTCAACAGAACTTAGAAAGGCGATCCTTTATATTGAACAAGTGACAAAAGTAAATAAGTAGTGCCATCTCCAGTCTTAAACTTTCTTGTATACATTTCCTAGTTTCCGACTATTTCCCCCGTTGACCTGAAAAGGTAACAAAATTTCCAGCGCTCTACCGAGCTAGCTGTGGCATAGCGGTGGATGGAGACTGCGGCGGAAGAGAAAAAGAACTTTATTGATCCTACAGAATACTATGGGTATTGTGATCAATTAAAACCCATCCATTTTCTTCCTTCTCCCCTCCCCCAATAAAAACCATCTCAGTTACCAAATAAAGAAATTTAGATGATAGCTATTGGAGGATAAAAGATTACCTAAATATGAATTTGATTAGTTATCTGTAAGACGGAAGAGAAAATACAGTATGCATGCAAGCCTACTGGGGATTTATTATTAATGAATTTAATATATGGCTAATAATACTTTGTAACCATGTGATAATTATATAACGCGCCTATATGGTACCTATCAACAGGAATATTTTATCATAGAAATGGAAACAAATGAAACAAATAAACTGTGTTAAAAGCAGTTCCTGATTAGTAAATAAAATCACTGACACTTCACAAAATATTCGAATTTTGTTGCTGGTTAAGTGTGTCTTCCTTCTTAACTTGTCCGATAATTGTGCGAGTGGTGAAGATACGGAAAGCAATGTCACGCGCTGAGCTTAAAGGAAAATGTACGCTTGTCTGCCACGTTTCTTCGAGGTAAAGAGAAATTAAATTCCCAAACGTAGCGCACTAATTTAAGCTGTAGAAAGTTCTGTAGAAAAGCAGGAGAGATTAATGCGGCGCCTGTATGAATTGTACAGATTCATTATTACGTTATCCAACAGAGGGCATGACATATAACTTGAACATAAACCGTTTACGTTCCTGTTAGACCTAGGCTACTTCGTCAGGTTCTAAAAGGAAAAGGGGCGTAATTTACGGGAAGCCGGTTTCGTATTAAACAGCAATCATTAACACAAGTAATATCACAAGAGGGTCTGAGATTACTGATAAATTCACGAACCTAGTGAGTCTGGGAAGCTCAGACCCTCGAATGATATTTATTAGGACTATTTCATGAATAAAATAAAAATTTAAATATAATTGTTCTAACTTACCTTACAAAAGTGTAAAGTTTGCATATTTGTACTTAACATTTTCAAACAATCCTTGCTACAGAAGAATGCTGACTGTCAATAATACCAATAAAGAAGAGCAAAATGCGGGCTTAGGATTATTTAATGAATTGAATAAGAATAAAAGTGATATACATTTGAAATTCGCGTAAACAATATATTTATACTTATGAATATCTATTCCATTCAGAAATCGTGAGACATAAATGGACAAAAGTCGAGTATTACAATCGCTACCTCTCGACTTTCTAATATCAACGGAGAAAAAATAAAGGATAACATACAGTGTCTGTTTTTCTTTGTATTCTGTGGTTTGGAATTCCTAATTATAAGATCGATTTGCACATTTGACGCATCACCAAAACGCTTTGAATTATCCTCCATTTTGCGTTGTGATTGTCGATTATTCTTGCCTTTGTTGCTATCAATAGCTCCCCACCGCCTGTAGCAAAAGTGGTCAGTGATGCTTATTCAGGTTTTAAATAGTGGAGGCATAGAGTTGGCTACACTGACGACAAAACAAATGCACGTTGCGTGATAAAACGGATTTGTTAACTCTTTTAGATAATTTCACTCCGTAATCTCACTGTCATCGCCAAAAATTCAACATTTTCGTTTCATTCGTCGATTTTCAGACGATGTCGCATGAGTGAAATTGAACCCTCTTGCTTGAGCTGGTATAATACAATGTATTGTTTGCATTCTATAATTTCTTTTGCTGATCATTGAAAAACTCATAAGCGGAGATAAAATTCTTAGAGGTGTCATTTTAACAGTGCTTAACGCCCGTTTTTACTACTGAGGCACCAAGGCGGTGAACACTGATGTTACATGAGAGGAAATGATAAATTAGGAAAAGATTTTTTTTAAGAAAGGAAACGTTCCAGGCCTAAGTTTCGGGTATCTCCCCGGCATTTGCCATTTATGAGGACTGAGGAAAACCTGTGAGGGAGGACGGTCTGGCGGAATTCTAACCTCGGACCTCCCGCTCTCGAGTCCCCATTTTCAAAAAATTTGATGTACTTTAACAGGAGAATATGTCATGTAGTGGATAATCTCAATATTTTTAATAAAATGCAGTGTGCATAAACTCAATTATAGAAATTATTTAACTCGATGCAGGTTTTCCAGAACAGTGCTTACTATTCTGTAAATTCCGATAATGGTGTATCAAGCAGAATTAAATTATAAGAAAATGAATGAAAATTCATATCTTTCAAAAATTATTTTAAAGAATTCGTAACAGCTCACACCTTCTACAATATTAATGAATATTTTGGACTTAATTAATTTTAATTGTATATATTTTACTGTTTTATGACATATTTTATCAGCTCAGAAACTACAGAACAAGACATATATATGTTACATTACGTCATATTTTTGTTATACTTTAATTTCCAATTAATTTTCCTATTTCATAGTTTACTATTTTCTGTACTATTTAACTCTAACGTAAACGTTCTTTACGGGTAGCATGCGGGTCTTTGTCATTGCTCATTGTATGATATACCTTGTAAAAGTATTTAATTTTGAAAAAGGCATAGAATAAAAAGTTGTATTGTGCCGTGTATGGAATTTTCGTAAATGTACAAAGATACCTTACTAGGAAACATCTTATTGGTTTAGCAATAAAGAATGTTCTCTTTATAACGTGTGAAATGAATTAATTTTGATAAATACATTGGAATGAAAAGTTTCATAGAAATGTCTTACTAAGAAACACCTTCTTGCTTTAGCAGTAAAGAATATTCTCTCTGGCAGAAAGGAAGCTATCTCTTCTAATCCAACGTCTAAATTTTTTTGTTATTTTGTTTTTAACTGCTAACATCCAGGCCATTATCTTCTTTCAATGCATTTTCTCCCTCGCTTCAAGTAAACACCTCGGCTATTGTCCGTCGGTTCCGACCTTTGCTTACATATGCTAACAGCACTACAGCTTAACAAAAGTAAAAGGAAAAGAGAAATTTGTTCGCGCAATCGATATTTAATTATTTCTCTGTTTTGTTAGAGGGTTTGTAATCGCAGGAGAAACACTTTTAACGTCTGAAGAGCTGTATGTATGATGAAACTTGCCCTTTAAGGAAAGTATTTTATAGAGTATATCGAAGAAAACTTTTGGTTTTTTTTTACAAAGCACCACAAGTATTTAAAATAGCAATTTTAAGTAGAAGGTTTGTAGCAGCACGAGACCTCAAACCGTGTATACATTCTTTCAACTCTTTATTTTAGTCATTCAGCAGAGACTGTGCTTCCTGGTTGAGTTTATTGGTCTAAATAATAATTAGGTTTCTTGTAGAAAATTCAGCTTTCGTAAAGTTATAGAACTATGATATTTCTCCTACATTTATTATAGATAAGTTTTAAAGTTATACATTGCTGTTATTATTATTATTATTATTATTATTATTATTATTATTATTATTATTATGTAGAAATATAAAAAATAACACATTTTAACTGGAATGTTTATAGCAATTTAATTTTTTCACTATTAAATTAAAACTAATTGAAATATTTACGTAAAATTTAACGCAGTTCTTTTCCACTAATATTCCATACACATGTCCCACGCATGAAAATAATATTATTTACGTATTTTCTTCTATCGGTGTTATTTTTCTAAAACTGGCCTATTTCCTTCCTTTCCTACGTTTAAACACTCACATTTTATTGCTGTACTTAACTTATAGAAACTTTAATTAGAAAGTAAACTTGGTTAGAACATGAGACAGTATTTAAAAATACGCATTGTTTATTTTAAAGATATTCTCTAAAATGTAAATAAAAAAATTGTTGAAAAACTCACATTTTATTGCTGTACTTAACTTATAGAAACTTTTATTAGAAAGTAAACTTGGTTAGAACATGAGACAGTATTTAAAAATACGCATTGTTTATTTTAAAGATATTTTCTAAAATCTAAATAAAAAAATTGTCAAAGCGAAAATATTACAGCACTTATTGTTAAAGTTTCTCTTATGGAATAATCTTAAGAGCCTAGAGAGTAAGCAAGAAAATAAAATAATAGAATATTCATTTTAGAATTGCAATTAGAAAACCAATATTACTTTAGTTTCCCTAAATTATATAATTAAATGAGAATTACAGTTATATACACTGAGATATACGCACGAATAATTAAATTGTGGCGAATATGTTTCCAAGCATTTATGAAATAATGAAAATAACTTGAAGCAGCATTTCTTTCAACATTCGACTACTAATACAATAATTATGATGGTCATAGTCTCTTTGTCCCTTGTTTTTAATGTGTGTCCGACAATTTCTGTTTTACAGTTTTGCAATATTTTTATTTAATGCAGTATACTTTCTTGAAAAATGTTATTATCCAAGCGGAAGGCCAAATGTTTATATCACGATGTCATACATATCTTTATATGTCAGAGTCGTTTCATTTAGCTACTGCAAAAGTCTAACCCTTAGGTCAGTGTAATAAAGGATTTATTCAGTTTGTGAATAAATTGTTTGCTTAGATTTAGTTTTAAATATAGGAAATAATAAACTTGTTAGTATATTTCTTCGTCTTTTAAATTTCATGGTCGGGTTATAGTTGAGTATTGCTGTGTCATCATTTACGCTATTTTGGCACTAGACTCATTTGGTTCCTAATTGGCTCGCTTTTATTGTGTAATTTCAGTGTAATATGCTATAAGAATTGTTATAAAAGTCATGATATGACTCTCGATATCTGTTCATGATGTTATCGGAAGAAATGTTAGCAGAAAAATGGAATTTATTTTTGAGGAAAGTGTTTAAATGTGGGTTTAAATTTACGAGGTTAGGTTCATAAGTTTTCGGTCTAGATACGATAAAGACAAAAGCTATATTTCACTTTTCAATATAATTACCCTTTATAGCAATATACTTCTCACATCTTTGGATTAACATTTCAACCCCCCCCCCCAAAATAGTCAGAAATTTTGTTTGCAAAATGGGCATAAACAGCATTCATCACTTCTTCGATACACTCAAACTTCCTTCCTCGAAGGTCCTTCTTGGGTTTTGAGAAGAGGAAATAGTCACTGGGAGCTAGATCTGGGCTGTAGGGGAGACAGTCCATCTCCTTGAAGCCATATTTGTTCACAGCTTCCTTTGCAACATGAGCTGTATGCACAGGTGCCTTGTCGTGAAGAAGGCGCACACCACCCCTCAGGTTTCCTTGACTTTTCTCTTTGATGGAAGCACTGTGTCTGTGCAGTAGGCCAACATAGTACTCCCCATTTACTGTGGTGTTTCTCTCCTTGAAGTCAATGAAGAGCATTCCTTTACAGTACCAAAAGATTGTGGCCATTATCTTCTCGGTTGACTGAGTGACTGTGGACTTTAGAGGCGGTGCTTCGCCAAGGTTTACGCCACGCGATTGATTCTCTTTAGGACAAGGGATCATAGTACAGAGTCATAGTTTCATCTCTTGTAACAATGGTTTGCAGAAATTCTCTCTCGTTACCATGGCAGTCCAAAAATGCCTGACTCGTTGCTGCTTTTGGACTAAGGAAAGAAGTCCACGCACCCATTTGCACTAACCTTATTCATGTTTAAATATTCATAAATAATTTGAAGGAATGTTGTTTTAGAAAGGCCCAACCTTGTTGCTATTTCTGTAACTTTGAGCCGCTGGTCTTTCACAATTTCTCCTTCCACAAGAGCGATTCTTTTGTGAAAAACTTAATAACAACTCGATACCCCATTGTGAATGTGTCACAATCTTCTACACATCGCTTTCTTTATGAAACTATGTCTGAACAATTGAACACAAGCAGAGCGGTAGCTACAGCTGCAATTATTTACTTAATAGATAAGGTATGTCACCAGATAAGAATTTTGTGAAGATGATAATTCCTTATCGGCGAGGCCGAAAACTTATGGACCTGCCCTCGTGTATTTAGAGTATTTCCAAGGCTGTGTTGTGTATATAGGTTCAGGAAGGTTATAAAAATGAAGAGTTGAAGGCTGTACAGTGGGGAATGTAGGGTGAATTATGCTTGGAATTTTGTACATGTAAATTCAGATGTGTACATATAGCACATGAAACCGTGTGGCATAGTATAAAATGCAAATAAAGTACCAAAGGGTAGATCAAGTTATCATTTTAATAGCTAAATAGATGTTTGTGACGTTTCTTCTGTTTAAGGTTCATTATTCGCTTTTTTTAATTATAGTGTTTAGAATTCTTATATTACTGTGACATTATAGAGAGTGAACGCTTACATGAGATAAAATTATAATTTGTGTATCTTTTTTGGGAGGAATGAAGTGATTCAGCCTAAGTTTAGGGTACTTCCGCGACATTGGCCATTGACGAGGACAGAGAAAGACCATGAGGGATTGGTTCTGCCTGGATTCTAACCGATACTTCACATTCAGAAGCCGGTGTTCTAGAGACCGGGGCTTTAGAAATTGCGTCTTTGATAGTGACATTACCATGACGTCATAAGTAGCGGAGTTCTGTTAAATTCCGTTCGACGCTTTAAGAGAAAAGTATTTAAAGATCTAAAAGCAACTACACATTTCTGTATTCTCAAAATCTCTAATTGATACGCTTTATAAATGTTTTTAGTTTATTTTCGGTTTAAAACAAGGACTGCGTGATGGATAAATCCACAGCATTGAAGTTGTTTAAAATATTGTCAAAACTTGCATGCTGAAAATTGTATTCAGAGTGGTAAAAAATTAAACCGACAAGTTTTGAGAGCTTGCATGAAACAATAAAACTTTTTTTTAATGCCATGGTTTTTGTTATTTTTTCCAAGTACTAAATTGCTTATGAGCTTTTACACATGTGAGGACTACTCAAATCAAATTTCGTATTTTGTTGTGCATCTTATTCAATACAGTACTTGTTTTCTAACATGGAGCTATACATCTGGAGTTAATTAACGCATGGTTTATACGTGCTTAAATCAACAATTTTCCAGCAAATGGATTGACAGAGGTGGCCCTGTACACTGTCCCATCTCCATCTCTGATTCGCTTCCTATGGCTTTTGTGTGGGGTCGAATGTGTAAAGTTTACGAAATCCCAGTTGAAACAAGAGAAACAAGAGAATCTGGCGGCCAATATGTGCAATAGCAAGAATGCTCCTGCATTCTTTGATTAGAGTCTCCATTTACCAACGATATAACCTTGTATGGAGATCAATGGAGGCATTTTGAATGAGTTTTTAAAAATAAATTATTTTAATTGTTTATTACGCTTATAGGTTACGCTACTTAATATGTGATCTTCTCGAAAAACAATGCCTCGTTACAGAACTTTTAGCATTATACTTTTTATGCCCTGTGCAAGATCTGAAAGTTTGTCGGTTTATTTTTTCTGTCCTGTATGTAACAATATTTTTTAGCATTCTGCTAAATGCCGCAATATCTTATGGGATTCCAGAGTGTTGTACAGTATTTAGTTTGCGCGAGTTTTGGGCTGTAGCAGCTCATTATTTAATAATGTACGGGGTATTTCAAAATTACGACTCTGGTTATAATCGGATATAAATCCCCATTTCGCATCGTGCATTAATTTTACGTGTATCGTGACAAAGGAACTATCTATGTTTAGACACTCTAGAAAAGCTGGCCAAAATTCTAGGTTTAATTATAAGTTCTCTACTTGACTTTCCTTGTTTACATGAGCAAAATATAGCCAGAATTAAGTTACTCCCATATTGAAGCTTCACTGAATCTACAACTGTAACAGAGTCTTTTTTTTTTTTTTTAATTATGAATGGTTGTGGTCAATGTTGACATGCTCACGATAACCATGACATGCACCCAAAGATAAAATTCGTAACTTAAGATTCCAAAAAGTCACGGAAAATCCCGATGCACCGTGATTACCAGTTTCATTCTGAATATTTCAGCACATAGGATGCGCTTTACTTTTTTTCTTTAGATTTTAAATTAGAGCAACAAAAACTTTTAATGGACGTCAATATAGAAAAATCTGCTAAATACTACTTAAATATACGAATAGATCACTAGCAACGAATCAGCAACAATATATTTTAATGGGGTGTAAACTTGGGAGTTTCTTTTTAATATCACGTATGCAAAATTAATAAATGTTTATGAATAGGAAATTATAACCATTTAAAATCAGGCAATTATTTTTAAACACAGTTTATATTGTTGATTCGTTGTGTCCATCTGTACCGCAGATAGTTCAACAGAACAAAATAAAAAGCGAAGAAGAAATGATAGTATTAAGAGAAGAGTAGAAATCAGAGTGAAAGATAGCTGCAGTAGTGACAACCTCTACTTTCCTTAGTTCCGGTAAGATGTTCTCGATGTAAATGTTGCTCAATCTAAGCAAGCAATCAATCACTTGCCTCTTACTTTATTCAATACACCTTCCGTTGTATGCACATAATAATGCCTATATCGTATGAAAGGGTTGGTTCTGTATTGTAAAGAATAATAAACGGCATAATTTTATGTTTTGGACATCAATATTAACACGTTAACTTTTTCTAATGATTATTTTAAGTGAATATATTTATATTTTATATGCGTTCATAATTTAAAATCATTGAGAATCTTCGTGTGAAATAAATGTACAATGACATAGTATTTCGTTACAAGATTGTGTTCCTTGTAAGAAACTAGTCCTGTTTTTAATAATTCTAACACACAATGGTACTTAAAATATTTATAAAATGCCATAAAAGTTATTTCTGGCATGAAAACACAAAATTTATTTAAAATTCTATAGGTATATTGTCATGACCCCCTGGCAGAGCCACCCTAAATAATTATAATTTCATGCAATCATCTTCATCGCGCAGGATATGCAATGTAGTTCCCAATACTTATGTAATAATATCCTATATACCTATTCTTAAAATAAACTAAAAACACGATTTAAAGGAAGGAGGAATGCACTGAAATCCCAAACATTATTAAATTCACTTTTGACATTTTATTAACATCTATAAATAGCAGTCACTTTCATGGTCATTTGTCTCTATCCATGCGTAGATGTACCAAACATTTCACCTATCCTTCCTTATTCAGAATATTTTCTATAAATAACATTATTTTCGTTTCCTCATTCATTTGGAAAGCAAGAACTTTCTTTTATAATTTCTAAGTTTCCATTTTTTGCATCAGTAATTACTTATTCCTCTATTGTTCTGCTAATAAGGAATTTCATATGGTGGTTTTGTCCCGGCCCAAGACTACTTTCTTCTTTTACCCTGATATATTGTTTCCGTTGTCTATTAAGCATCCCAGGTACTTAAAATGTTAAGTAAAAACTAACTGAACGTCTGAGAAAATCTCAAGCATTCAGTATCTAATGCTGTTCTGAAAAAAACCTTGGTGTTCTAGAAGTTTGCTGAACTGTCCCTTTATTTAGTACAGAGTTTTAACACATATTCTAAAACAAATAGATGTTGCCTATAATCGCATGATCATATGCAAAATATAATAAAAACAAACAAGTCTCGCTAGAGAGACTCCCATTCTCCCACAACTGCATTACTGGCCCTTTAGCACTATATGAACATTGAACAAAATAGGTGACAAGATACATCCTTCCATCTGATATTATGGATTAGGTAATTTTTCCAACTACAATAGAATGCACAGCTTCATAATGAGATATTTATTTTATTTTCAGATATTCATACATTCTTTTTCTTTTCTTAATCTATAAATAGATATTACAGCACATAATTGGTTTTTACCTAAATCCATTCTGACCTTCAGATATATTAGAGCTGACTTATTATTTTTTTTTTTTTTTTGTAATCTTCTTTTGGCTACTCACTACTCACTACTCACTGTTCATTAAAAGATGTTCCACGTTGTTCATTTTCACCGTTTTTTCCATAAACAGGTTTTAATACGCATGTTCTCTATGAATTATATTATTAACATAAAATATTGACTAACAGTATTTACATATATTAAACATCTAAATATTAAATAAATAGCAATAAAACAATAAAATATTATAGCAATACTATTAATAGAAATCACAAATTCAGATTATCAATTTTGAGTTGTAGGAAATTCCTTCAAAAATACCAATTTTCCCAAGTTTTTTATTTCTGTTTTCTTAGCTATTCTACACAAAAACTAAGCCCTTCTAAAATAGAAAATACAACTTTACAGTTTTATTCACAAATAACCAGAAAACATTTACTTTTATTAAAGCGTTAATTTTATTTAAAGTTTCTAGAGACTTTGTTAATTTGTTTTATTTACGGACGTTTTTTAACATCACAGGTCATCAGCATCCCATTCAATTCAGGATATGAAACAGCCAACAAATTTAACTCGGAGGCCTCTCTTTCAGGCTTGAGGTTCTTTATCGT
Organism: Metallyticus violacea; assembly: GCA_030762175.1. Classification (NCBI taxonomy): domain Eukaryota; kingdom Metazoa; phylum Arthropoda; class Insecta; order Mantodea; family Metallyticidae; genus Metallyticus; species Metallyticus violacea. The sequence goes on along the minus strand of CM060833.1, from coordinate 125,503,137 downwards.
GCCGTAAATGTACGACATGGGACCCACGGCTTTACTTCCCTTCCGAAGGAAGTCATACTTAGGAATTTTACGCCCGAAAAAATCCATCGACCTTGGCCGGGATTGAACCTACCATCTTGGGTTTATGGTCACTACCAGGGCAAACGCTAGAGACAGTGGGGCACAGAATTGCATAAGAGTGTGATGTAAATAAAGTTTTATATATTAATTCATATTCTGAAATCAATAAGCATTCATCCTTAAATAAGGCATATATAAAAAGGCTTACAAATAATGGTGTTTATGAAAATATATCTTTAATATGGGCGTGGCTCAAAGTACTGAATTATTCCATGTGAAAAGTTATGCATATATAACACAGTAGACACATACATGCAAACAAATCGATAAACACAAACAAGAAATCATCAAGACTTTCATAACAAGTAAAACAGCATTGTTCATCTTGTCTTGTTCTGTCCGTTAGAGTCAGTCCTGCTGGTGTAGTGGTAACCATATTTACTTTCTAAACCCAAAATCGCGGATTCAATCCCAGTCAGGACCGATGAACTTTTTCGGGCGTAAAAAGCCTAAGCATGGCTTCCTTCGGAAGGGAAGTAAAGCTGTGGGTCCCGTATCGTACATTTACGGCACGATAAAGAACCTCAAGCCTGAAAGAAGAGGCCTCTGAGCAAAATTTGTCGGCCGTTTCACGCCCTGAATTGACTGGGATGCTAATGATCTGAGATGTTAAAAAGCGTCCGTAAATAAACCAAAAATCTGTCCGTTAGCAATTAGAGAATGCCTAGTGTTCACTTAGGGCTAATATTGAGACTCTCAATTGGAACGTATTCCTTTAGTTTCCACTAATGCAGAGGTTCAATTTGGTTTTGTTTTATTTTTTGTTTTGTTTTTTCCCTTAGCATGAACACTCAAAATGCTTGAAATAACAGGTGCTGGCCCCAAAAGATCACCGAGCTTGCAGCGGTAGGAAATAGTACGTGTCTGATAATGGAAGCAAAGAAGCAAATTAGGAGCGTAATTACTATAAAATACATAATGGGAGATCTGAACAAAATCTGCCATGGACAAAATTCAAATTGAAAAATAAGATATTAGAACCTATTTCATCCATTTATTCTGGCTTTTCTAGGCATGGTGATCCCTGCAGTCAATGGGTGCGCGTAATTTAGATAGACTCTTTCACGTTTGGTTACAATCGAGCGTGTACAGTGACTACTTTATATTGCTAAAGGTCTTACTACTTAATTGTTGTTGAGAATAATTCCAGGGGCATTTTCCTAGCGTTGATCCATCTAATTAGCTAAAATCTCGATAAACTCAAAACTGTTTTGTCCATGTTAAACAAGAAAAGGATTCGTAGTTTTCGCATTTTAACTGGGGTAAAGCGATATATCAGTGATCAACTGGTAGAAATCTCCCTTAAAGTTAGGTCATTTAGCAAGTGAACTATATTTTAGCGATATGCGCTCGGGAACAGGGCCGCAACATGAGAATAAAGTTCTGTTTATATACTACTATCTATGCCTATCTATCAGCAAACGGTAAACATTGTCAATATGTCATTAGAAAAATTGTTTTAAATTTCGAAACTGTTCACTAAATTAGTCCTGTACATTCATCTAATAATGCTATGACTTGCCTCGCGTATTCTTGATGTACACGCTTTGTCAAAAAAAAATAAAATCATCCCTAGAACTCAAAATTCTTCTAAGTCCTACTCGGTACAGAGCGCGGTTCACAAGGTATCCGTAAAAACTGTGTTCTGTTAGCTCTGTGGCAGAGTGTGTAGTGATGCCGGGGTTAAGAGCGCAGGTTCGCCTTCTAGCAAAAAGCACAGTTTTTTAATAAACCTGTGTAACTTATTACAAATTAGTGTTGTAATATTGTTTGCCATATACATCAAGTTTTAACGTGTTATATACATTAAAACGAATATTATATGTCCTTCAATATTTATTCTATTTAAATGCAATATGCTGCACACGCATTCCCAGCACATGCACAAAGGCAAAAGATGGCTTATGGGCACAAATTCAAGAAGCCTGGGATGTTGTAGCTATCCTTCATGCTACTGTAGATTCTTATATCTGTATGCCGGAAGATTGAGAGCAGTTATACATGCAGAGGGTTTTTACAACAGATATTAATTTGTTTATTTCTCTGTGGTTTCACTTTGTAAGATAAAATTTCTGTTCTGGGTTTATTGAGCTATTTATTCATTCATTCTATTCATATATTTAGAATACGTTAGTTTGTGATTATGTTTTTGTGTTTATGCCATAGGTATAATGTCATAAAATTAAAATATAATATGAGTTAATGCCAACATAATGTCCTACATATACGCGTATAAAACCCATAATAAAAAATAAAACAATTGTGTAGGATTTGAAACGCAGAAGAACAATGTCTTCTAAACCGTTTGGCCAATTCTACTCTACTGTATTGTTATCTTTCCAGATTCTAATGATTATGAACATTATGTCTAAGCGGCCACTGCAGTGTGCACTCGCTGCATGCGCGTTGTGAATACAGCGTTTACGAGCTTCCCCAAGGTTTTTCGCTCGACACGTGCAATCTGGAATAACTCTTTTTCTTCTTTCTTTCATTTTTTTTTGTTTATTTTTATTTATCTTTTTTTTTTGTGTCAAACGGATACATGTATCTAAGATAATCTGCTTTGCTGGTCACCGATAGTAATATGACTTATCGACTTCATACAAACTGGAATGGCATACTCTTGACTGCCTATTGCCGGGAAACTTTCCTCTATATAAATAATTGCAGGATGTAAGAATGAAAAGATATCAATTTTATGAAATTACAGCAAATATGACAGTCGTAATAGTAGCAAGAATTCAGAAAGCTGAATGACAAAATTATTTGAAAATGCCAAAGACACTTAAATATAGTTTTAATATTATAAACTAGACTTTGCTACATTCTTAGTTTTGAGTTTTAAGATAAGATTAAAGATAAAATTAAGACGAGATTGATCATTTTGCGTATATGTTCCAGCATATGGCTGAGTGTGTATGTGAGGAAGGAAGTGATAGAGTTGGCAGAGAGAGAAAGACAGAAAGCTATCACGACGCTGCCATCTTAGCGGCAAACAGCTAGAGCATCGTGGGGTGACTTTGTTGATAGAGGAAAGTGCTGGTATATTTAGAAATGACTTTAGGAAACTTGAGCGTCGGGATAAAATGAGGTAGTTTTACGTTCAGGTGAACTCTCTTTAAGTATGATGGAGGTATCAAGTACCTACATGTGTGCTTTTTACTGTAGTAATCCAAAAAGTTTTCGTAAAACAAAATTACCGCAATGAAACTTACCACTCAAAATTAAAATAAAATTAAATAAACCTATTTACAGGTAATTGAAAATGTATAGAATTATAGATATCATAGTTAACTATTGTTATAAATAAAAGCAAATCAAATGATTTTTATTTGGTTTATTTACGGACGTTCTTTAACATCTCAGGTCATCAGCGTCCCATTCTATTCAGGGCGTGAAACGGCCGATAAATTTTGCTCAGAGGCCTCTTCTTTCAGGCTTGAGGTTCTTTTACATGCTGTAAATATACACACGGGACCCACGGCTTTACTTCCCTTCCGAAGGAAGCCATACTTACGGTCAAACCAAATGAGAAATTGCAAAATCATACTTGGTACTGGAATCAGGATTTTCGACTTCCATTGATATATCAGTTCTGGCCGGGTGCGCCCCTTAGAACGGAAAATTTATTTATTTATTTATTCTGGTAGAGTTAAGGCCACCTCGGCCTTTATTTCCGATCTACCAATCAAATAATAATTACATGAAGTTGTAGTGATAATATTGCAACCATAACATTGACAGTAAAGTTCACAATACCCATACACTTACAGACTAATGTAAAACATTATGTACATAAATAAATGCGTGCTAATACACACATACACACACACATATATATATATATATATATGTTGATAATGAAAATGCAAAATATTAACTTAAGAAGAAAAAATAAGAAATTAAAAGAACAATAATACATAACAAGCACCAGTAATGACAATTTATACATATATCAACCTACGTAAATCCTGAAAGTGGAAATAAAGATACAAGCCAAACATAAAAATTTAACCCTGACAATACTATGAAGGAGATGGGAACATTTATAATAATAATAAAATAATAGAATGAATAATTCTACAGCAGGATAATTAAATTTACGTTTGGAAGGAAGGTTAATACAAAGGCAGGACTTTATAAGTGCTGAAACATCAGAGCATTTTATTGCAGATTTCCAGGCAATCACATTACAAATGCCTTATTGTTTCACTTGTCCTATTAAGGAAAAATAATTTCCATTTGGAACCAGATTTCTTATCATTGTGTTTATGGAAGTTGGCTTACGGTACTAATAGCGGTAACTCCAGGCAAAACACATGTAATATCCACGCAACTGATTACAGTTCTCGTAATTAAAATGAAAATGATGCAAATTTGGAACATTGTTTTTACTACAACCTCATATTTCTGGCAATTTCTGGAATCTTTTTAATTATATCCATCAGTTCATCTTCCGAAATTCATTCAGTTTCAATTTGAAAGTTTACCAGTTCCTTTTTTTTTCTATGAAATGCTGGTAGGTGATCGTGATATTCGGGTAAATTTCTCTATTTGGATGTTGCGGAATGTTTATATTATTTAGTAATAAAGCATGATTCAATTTACGTGTTCTATTACGACGCAAAGTAGAAGTACAGAAAATTTGTATTCTATACATGAGACTCCAGAAAATCGGTCTATGGCATGCAGTAAATGCACACGACATATTACATATTTTTTGAGAATACCATAATGCAGAAAAATGCATGAAATGACATACTCACTCAAACGTTTTTTGAATAATTGACTGATATTAAATCCGATCTGGGTATTTTTAGCAAGCATTTACATGTGTGAATGACAATTTTCTAAAAAGATGTCAGAAATGTGTGGATATAGTAAACCACGGTCTCGAGGTAACGGCAGACTCTACTATTATTTTTATATAATCCCCGGAGTATTTATCTATAAAACGAAACTGATACAATATACATTCATATGAATCTCTTATCCAGGTAAACGCGTAGTCCTTCACTAGTTGTTCTTGTCACTCATGGTGTCGAAAAGCTGCGCTTGTGGTTTCTCGAGAGCAAGGCACGTTTTGCTCCCATTACTAAATTCCAGTCACGTTCTTCAGTGCAAAGAAGCCTCTGTGATTCAAAATCCCCCATCATATGCTTGACTTGTTGTACAGAAACCCTCGTCAACTGAATATATCAGTGTGGCTTAAGGTGTTTCTATATTCATATAATGGCTGTCTTAACGCTCACATGCGTCAAGTGACTATAAACTAATGCGACGGTTACTAGGAAATCACCTGCTGTGTAAACTTCTTTAAAACGTGTTTTAATCATTAAAACAGGCTTTTTAATTGCTGTCTTAAAATTTGGGAAGGTTCACTGTTTTCATAAACAATGGTGATTGCTATCTTAGGCAAAACTCAGTTTTAATATAATATGTGGAAATATCTAACATTTAAAATTTATCTCATCACACGTCCTTTATTCTAATTTTAAGACTAATTACAAGCATTGCGTTTCTAGAATTTGCAACACTTTTTAATAACTGCAGACGTTATTTCTAAACATACAGATGAATTTTCAAGAGGAGTAAAACACTTAAAAAGTAATTTATTTTGTGAAACATATATCATAATATTAATTGATTAACGTTGGGTTATAATAAACGTTACTAAAACATACTACAGTTTCAAAACGCCGTAACACTTTAATGTACAGTGCGTGACTTTGTCTGCTTATGAGGGTGCCTCTGCTAATGACATCGGTTTTTGTTTGACTGGCTATGAATACACGTCTCATCACAACGGTAGCTGTGACAGTGATCCTTATCGATCGATCCTACATCCATCTTCAGATGAAAGCGTGTGCATTAGTTCCCATTCTCAAAAGAATTCATATCAAGAGCCTTTTCTACTCATAAATTCGTTTTACGTCTTTTTTTTTCTACGCTTATATAATTTATTACAGATGAGAGATTGTAGCTCGGTTCCTCACCTGGCAAAATCAGTTACATTCCTGTTACAATTTTTACTTTTTTCTACAGTAGTTTTACATAGTTGTTCAGCACATTCTGTAAACAGAATGCGATTCTTACAATAATTAGCACATTGACATAAAATACGATTTTTAAAATGTGTAATTAAATATAATACATGATATTAAAATGGTAGCATTAGCTTGAAAAGCATGACTATTTTAAATGCGAAATTCTTGTAGATGACAGAGAGAGCTGTTACACATAAAAAATCAGTTCCAAGTTTAAGTAAATGTTCTGGTAACTACAACTGTAATAGCTACTATTTTGGCATCTAGTGAATTCGGTTTGCCTCTGCAAAGAACTGAAGAGGAATATATTGTACTGTTCATCCATTTCCGTAGGAAAATATGGTGAAAGTTTACTTGGTAAAATAATCAGATTTATCGAATTAAAGAAAACGATTTTCCAGCCTGTTGAATTAAAGATATGTTCGCAATCAGCATAGTTCTCTAGTGTATATTTATCGGCTGCCATTGATTCCTTTCTGAAATGTTTTTCATTTCTAATGTCCAGTTTCATTTATATCCTTATTTAACAACATTTTGCCAGTTAAACTCATTTACTAACAGCCAAGATCTTTACAACGTGCAAGGATAATAATTTATTCATCTTTTCACCAATAATAGCTGTTATATTTGATGCTTCATTCTTCCCTATCTCTGATTTTTCTTATAATGTTCAAACTAATGTATGCAAGTAAGTAAATTTTACTTTGGCATATGGCAGAAATGGTTATGGATAAATAGGAGTGGCGGCGCTACTTCATGCCCATTTGCGGTGCATGTTTGCTGTCCTCGGCAGTTATGCCTATGCTTGTGCTACTGTTAGGGCCGTCAATGATCATTGTGACTTTGAACTAAATACGTACACTACAGTATAAACGGTTTCACAACAGAACAGCTGGAAAACTGCATCGGAAAAGAGTTCCAAAGACAGTTTATTTTGGGATTGGAAAAGCAGTGTCCCTAATGTGCAAGAATTGAAATCTCGGGTCAAAATATATTTCACCTAAGTGCGGTCGCGAATTTCCATATTACTGGTGCATGGGATTATGAGAATCCTTACACAGTGAAAGAGACACCTGTTCATAATTAAACATTTCTGACGGGATGTTCTCTCTAGCTGCGTAGTATTGTTGATTCAATTTTTTTTAATATGGCGGTGAATATGGAATAGCGAATCAGTTGGACGACGAGGAACTTTGCACTGGTTGTTTTCAACAGGTGCTGCCATCTATCACACAAATGTCAGCATGTGGAATTGCAAGAAATAAATCGATGGATTTTTGTTTCATTCCCTAGGTTTTGATGATCAACTTTCATAACATAGAGCAGCTTGTGCAGGCATCCCTTGATGTTGATAATAGTTATTTTCAGTTAGTGCTATGAGACCATGCTTTTTATACTCTAAAGTATGACCTTAGGGTATGACGGAATTATGTGAATTAAATTTTTTAGGGAAATGGCAAAATCAGCAGGATAAAAAGGAAGAGAATTCTAAAAGTTGGGGGAAAAATAAAACGTTTATTTAATTAATAATTATATATAGAGTGTGCCAAAAATGTATACACGCTTCAAGCAAAGAAAAAACTGTGTTAACCTAATAAAACTGAATTCATACAAGCAGAAAATGATAAGCACTAATCATCTTGGACTTTTACAGTTACAACGGTTCCTCAAAATGCCCACCATCCGCATCGATGCACTTCTGTGTACGTTGAGCTATTGATTGAGCAACGTTTGCGAAAGTGTCCTCAGCAATTGTAGAACATGCCGTTTCAATTTCTTCCCGAAGTGCTGTCAGTGTAGCTGGTTTTCTACGGTATACAACATCCTTAAGAGTTCCCCATAGATAGAAGTGCAACAGCGGTTCTGTTCTGTACATATGTCTCCATTGCCTTTGAACTTCAACATCATTCTCGGTTTTCCAAGACTACTTCAAAATTGCTTTCCGCTGTTCAAATGATAATTCGTTGTAGCAACGCTAGTATACTGTAATGTGAGTCACATCTGTTTACAGAACAGCATACTGTAATCTTGGCTCCATTTGTTCATTGTTGAATAATCTGTCACGTAACAACGCTATCATAATGTATGTGAATCACATCTGTTTGCGGGCATCATATTACACATTAACACATTTTAAGGAATTATTTTCGTTAAAATAATTTGAATTCAAATATTTTGAGGAAGAACTTTACAGGAAGACAGGTTTTTAAGAAATGTACGTTGCAACACCAGCAGTATAAAAAACGAAGGGACTTGCATGGTGGAGTTTTCGGGGTCTTGGCAAGCCTTCAGGCATTTGTTATGATCTTTTATTTGTTATTAATATTAAATGTACATTTTCTATAACTTTAGTGTTTATTTCAATTAGAGACTACTCATGCCTCAAAAAAAAACGAAAGAAAGCCAACTGCTTGGCAAGAAATGAAGGTAAGAAGCTAAAGGTTTTCCTTCATTTCACCCTACCAAGACATATTGGTAAGATGAGAGTAAAAAAATGGAATGCTTTCCTTGCTGATTGGTGAATGGAAACAACTTTCTCGATAACTATGCTAATTTTACTTCATTAGGAAGCTCAGAGCTACTAGTTAAATTCCCAACTGAACATCTGGCGTCGAGTGCAGGCAAAGCTTAACGCTCTTCCAGATGTGACTACTAGGTCCTCTATTTAACTAATTTGGAGCAATTTCTATTAAGACTTCCTGGCTGACAGCATTGTGTTCTCCTTTCATTTGTGGGGTTCGACATAACCGCGAAATAGAAGCTCTGTGGATTTGCATAACGTAGCAAGTGTTGCAGTTAATTTGTGGAGCTAAGAACATGTAGCAGCCTGTCGTTATGTAGCACGTTTTGTAGTGAATCAGACTATCACTTCTCACTGTCGACATCTTGTTGGTATAGAGTACACGGCATATATTAACTTCCAACTTGAAAGAGGTCTGAGGAAGCGGCTTTATTAAGGTGTTTGCTCGTTCAACGACTCAAAGACTTTTGGTAGTTGGTCGTTATCAAATTATCTGCTTTGAAGCTGTTTAACTCCCTACAGATAATTGGGCTCTGTCTTACACCTTCCAAAACCATCATTCACCAATATAATAATAAAAAATTAACGTAATATGATCTAGTTATCTTTAACTATTACTGTAAGATCTGCAGGAAGTTCAGAACGGGCAGTTTGCTGCTTTCCTGGTTAAACTTTTAACACTAAAACGACTGCCTAATAAAACATTAATTTCCACATATAAAACCAAATACTCACGTGAGCAGATGCCTTTAACGTTTCACATTTTTTAGCCCCCATTTAAGATATACTATCATAGATCATAGTTCTCGCACAAGGGACGTCAGTTTACTTTAAAGCTTTACCTTTTAATGTTTACCAGGAAAATATCAACATATAAATTTAGATTGATTTGACCATATGTCTAAAACTCGCTATTTGCCTAGTTACGTGTGCAATTCCATAGTCCTGCTGCAAAAACGCAAAATTACGTTTCTTCACAGTTAATTAAAAAAATGCTTTGTTAAATGGTTTGCACACACTTGTGTTTATCGATGATTTTCTTAAAAAATGAAACTATTATTATAACTGTTCACCATATTCCCTTTTTCCTGGTTATGAAAGGGTTCCTTGTGGAATATATTCGGTTTTTTCGGAACACCAGTATCGTTTGTTTTGTGAATTAACGTATCCAGAATTTCTATGGAACACAGAGAGAGGTTAGAGCGAAATTTGTTCCTTTATGCACTTGAGTCTAAATGCATTTATAACATCTACTGCTGGCTATAGTAACACTCTTAAGTTCCTTCAGCTCAATAATTTTATAAAATTTTAATTTCAAATAGCCCCATAGCTACTCGTGCGTGAAGCAGACTGTAAAGTGATTTTACGGAACTTCTCCAGGAGGTATCCATTGTGATCTTTTTCGTTTCTTCTATATATATATATATATATATATATATATATAATTAACACTAAAATAAAAGTAGATAAAGATAAAACACAGAGAAAGAGTCACACTTGAAACTGCTTTCTCTGTGTTTTATCTTTATCTACTTTTATTTTAGTGTTAATTTGTTACATTGTTAATAGTGTTTCTTTATTTTTATGTTTCATTAATATTATATATATATATATATATATATATATATTCTATTTGACAAAATTATGAATAATTATAAGAACAGTACGCACTGAAGTATCTGGAAGTTTCTCTTGAAACAACTTCCAACAATATAAGATTACTCTACATGAACATATAAATGGTAAATAAGAGCTCAATGAGTAATAGAAAAAGTTTACATAACTAGTAGACTGTTATATCAAATTACCAACAAACACACGCTTATAGTGTCCACTCTCATAAGAGAATGTTGTTGTTGATTTGATTTATTTACGGACGCTTTTTAACAGCTCAGGTCATCAGCATCCTATTAAGTCCAGGGCGTGAAACGGCCAAGAAATTTTGCTCAGAGGCCTCTTTTTTCAGGCTTGAGGTTCTTTATCATGCCGGGACCCCCGGCTTTACTTCCCTTCCGAAGGATTTTTACGCCCGAAAAAATCCATTGATCCTGGCCGGGTTTGAACCCGCGATCTTGGGTTTGGAAGGCAAGTATGGTAACCACTACACCACCTGGACCGACTTATGAGAGAGCGTATACCTCACCGCACCATATATCCCGCTTGGCTTCCCTCCACCCGAAATTCTGCAACAAAAGTTTATGAAAGTTCGTAATGAAGCATTGTTTGGTACACATATAATTTTTTGTCATGCTACGGAAAAACGGAGAAAAGAGCTTGCAAATAATAAATAAATATTTTCGTAATAAAATATTAAACTATAGCTAGTTGTGATTACTTTAAATGAATGAATAGCTAAAAAATTAAAAGAAAACAACAGAATGGCTTCACCCTTTTCTTTCATTGTTTTTTTACCGCCAATAAGTAGCTTAATGACTATTTCTTAATAATTTTGTAGAAAAAAATATAACAGTCATATTTTATTATACATTGTCCATAGAACACAGTGCCTTATCTAAGACAGTACAAATGCAAATGTTAAAAGTAAGGCCTGGAATTTTATAACAAAACTTTAGCTAGAGAACATAGTCTTTAATTTTACACTTCCTAAAATGTTTTCACTTTAATATGTTTTTCTCATAGGAGTAAGTTATAGTTAAGTTATCTACTGAAAGAGCGCATTGTCTGTGAAACATAGCGGGGCGGTGCGTAGATCATACCCCCGGAGACTACGCTCCCGGCTCTCATCCGTTCGACCGGGAACAAGAGTTTCCAGTAAAACCCAGAACATTAAAATGATTACTTAATAACGTGCTATATGTTTGTATTTTAAAAGTCATATACTTAACATGTCACTTAAGGAGATGTTGTTATTGACTGCCTTTTGTTTTACATATATTTTAGGTATCTAATTACACTTATTTTTGAGGAATTGAATTAATTTTTAACAAAGTTTGCTTTGTAGTTCATGTAAGGTGTAAGGATTTCTCTTGTGTATTTTATATTTTAATTTTCCCAAGAAATAATAACCACACCAACCCATAAGCTGTTGTTGAATATTCTATCGTTGAAACAATTCGTGATTTGTTTTTGACTTTAGATGTTGTCACATAGTGCTGCTGAAAAAAATTGAAAAATTATGTTTTCGCACAGTTATCTTAGCAAAAAGATTCTTCAAAATGATTTGCACATATATATATATATATATATATATATATATATGACATTATTTGATTTTTTAAAAATAAAGTGGACCCACATTCTGCCGACACTAACTGCGCACCACACTCTCATTTTTTTTTTTTTTTTGACTATGAAGAGGTTCCTTACTTTTATTTTTATTTATTTATTTTTTGGAACTCCATTATCAAAAAATTATGTAATATATCCATATAAGCGGATCAAAACTTTTCCAGAAAAAAAATTAGATTTGGATAACTTTTTTCGTTGTGTACTTTAGTCAAAATTCACACACAAATTATACTAGGTACAGGTTCACCAAATTTAAGTTTTGTTTGTTTTTTTTTTTTTTTTTTTTTTTTTTACGACAGTAATTTTATAGATTTTATAGCCACTCGTTCGAAAGTGTAAGAAAGTTTTGTAGGAAAGATGGCATGATTTTAGAGATGTTCTCCAGGCGGCATCCATTGCCATTCAGAGTTTCCTCTCATTTTCTCATCTTGAACATTTCCTGTTTCATAAACTTTAATAGCAAATGTGGACATTTCTCTAGGAATAATCTTCTAACAACACAAAAGGATTCTGTAAGGACATATGAATGATGAATTATTGTGTATAAACAATCACGTATACTTAAAGTCTCACAAAGAACTACATACCTCGCCACACCGTCCGCTAGACAACCCGAAATGTCGGCTAGGGCCAAACTAATTCCCCTTGAATGTTTCCCCGCACTGGCGTTTTATGGACAATTCGGGCTCCCAGTACTTAAATAGAGAAGCACTTGAATTAAATTAGACGCGTGGAAGATTACTAAAGTAACAGCCAGAGAGGGAACGAGAATCTGCCCTCTATGTGCGGAGAAAGAATTGGGACCATATTCTGTCGTACTGCAAGGGGACGGGATAATGGAGAGAGAAATATCTACCGGCCTCTTTTGTTAATGAGGGAAGAGATCAGTGGCTGTGCTGAGCTTTTTTGTCAGATAGGAAGGAGGAAAAGGTGGTAGGTACGTTTTTAAACAAAGTGAGACAGCTCAGGTTGGATATTTGATACAGACAACCAGGAAGGGGGGTAGGAGAACATAAGTCACAATACTTTTTTAATTATTTGTACATATATGTGTGAAGGGCAAGTCATTTAACTTTATATGTTTTCTTTTCTGTTTATTTTATTATGTATATAAAAAAGCTGCATTATTATATATTTTTTCCGTTTATTTGTTTTATTATTATAAATATTGTTGTTTCTTAGGAGTTAAATATTGATTTGTGCAACTTCAAATATATCCTATTGTATTGCGAACACAAGGTCAAGTTTAGCATATGCAAAGTTATGAAGTATTTTCAGCAAAACTAAAGTGTTTAAAGGAAATGTGTTACTAGCCTAGAAAGAATTAAAATGAATGCATGCGGTGTTTGTCGCGTATTTCTAATTCAAGTACGTACTTAAACAAGCATTGCAAATCAATTTCTGCTATTGAGGTATAGTTATTAAAACTTAAACAATGAAGAGACAAAGTTAGAGAATGGTAATAAAAGTTGTAAATTAATAATTTAAATCATTCAGAAAACATTTGAAAAAATCAATTTAGAACGAAAACTGCCCTAAATGCAATTGTCTTATGAAAATAAATCAAAGTATATTACAATGAAAATGCTGTTGCAGTAAACAGAATTGCGGTTTACCGTTTATTGAAATCCTGTTGGATAAATTAGAAAACATATTAGTTTAAAACTAAAGACATAAACAACTTAGCTTTTTCTGTTTACAGCTGAAATTCTTAAGATCCTTATTTATGATTCTCATACCAGCATCACTTATCCTTCATACATTCTGCGAGAGTTAATAAAATGGAAACGTTTTAATGGAGATATCTCGTTATCTACTTAGCGCAGTAAAAGCCATGTCCATCAAACTTTTGTCCAGTTTCTTCCCATTTTATATTTATTGCATTTAGACATATACTAGAGACTCCCTCTTCTCTTCGTTCTTGCAAAACCTTTTAAGATGTCTGAGTTTATTAAAAAAAAATGTTTTTCAAAACTTTTCAAAGATTATTTGTTATGGGCGTTAAATGATTTAATTAAACATTCAAATCCAAAGCATTTTCTCAATTAATTTTAACGATTTTATTAATACAGCTATTATTTTCAGTATAGCTGTATTTTGAGATTGTTAAACATTTAATCTGAAAGTTCTTTCCCTTAAAAATGGAAATAATAACATATGACGTTGAATTTTGTTCTGTCTTGTTCTGGTAAAGTTAGCAATTCACTTGGATAATTATTTAATAATTTAATAAAGAGGAATATATTTTGTTAGGGTTGCAGATTGTATTTTATTACCGACAATGACGTCACAGAAAATTCACATGCCTTTCTTTGTTAGTCACTAGAGAGTTTGGCGCTTTCTGTTCTGGGTATATGCGCGAGCGCGCACACACATTGGAGAAAATATGGTGGCACAGAGGAAATAAATAGCCCTGGTAACTTTACTGTAATGTACCGAAGAAAAATATTTGTAGAAAATTTGTCATAGAATAAAGAAGCATTTATATTTGAGAGTGGAGGGAAAAAAAGAACTTAATTTCTTCAAGGCGATTCATATCAGGAATATTTGAAATGTGATCTACTGTAAATATGGAGAGTCCCTTCATTGTATCACATGATTAAGTTTTTTCAAACATGTTGTAAACACTTTTCTTTTAACCAAATCAGCAGCAAAGCTGATTTTTTTCTTCGGCATTCATTCATTAAAGTTCTTACCTTTTTCACAATTCTGACTGAACTAAACTACATACATGCATTTCTAAATTCTCAATAAACTTTGCTGTTCGGAACTTTGGCGGATGTCTCCTTGTACTCAGCAACTAGTGGTTGGAACTGTGCCACAGCAACTTTAAGATATATCCTTAAGGACGATTCTTAAGGAAGGCAAGTCAATAAAAACGAAGAACAAAGACAGAAATATTACCAGCCAACATACAACTTACCACATTATTTGTATATATTTGTTTCTGCAAATAGTTAAATTATAAAGCCAGTGTTACCACCAACATGTTCCGTCTTTGAAGATCTGTTTCAATTCTTACTTTCACTTTATATTTACATTAACTGAATTTTTCACTTTTTGAGTAATAAGAGGAATTAAGGAAATAATTTTACCTTCTGTTGTATTTATTAACATTTTGAAATGAACAGTTACATGAAGGTTTTATAAGTATTTATAACACTTCAAATATAATGATTATTAACGGTAGCATTCAATTCCTCGATATTTCAACATTTGTATATGAATAAAAATTATCTAATATCTTGAAAATGACAGCTAACACTAATTTTACATTTCAAGGCATTTTATTTTAATTTAGTTTGGAGTACCTCAATTGTTTATTTTGTATTTTAGTAAATCTTTAAGAAAGGACCACGTACCGAAAAGTAAAAACATTGAATAGTAAATGTTGCGGGTTTCTAATGCCATATTGATATTAATTAAGAAAAAGAGAATTCAACTAAACCGTTCTAATCAGTTGATAGTAGGTTCAGTGCTTTCGGTTATTCCTGCAGGCGTCATCCCATCATATTCAATTTTAAATCGGAGTGACCAACGCTCTTCGAAAATGTTAAAAACTTGTATCATTTTAAATGAGTTACATGGAATATGTCCTGGTTTTCACTATAATTTCTAACCAGGTTATATAGATTAACATTTAACCTAAAATATTTACGTATTTCAATAAGTTGAACCCTAGTTAACTAAGTTCTTAAATTCCCAGATCCATTTGCCCTGAGATTCTTTAAGTTAAATTCTACTTTTTAAGAGACAATTTCCAATTGTTCTAATTCTCATAGTTTTTGACAGTTGATGCTTTTAAAAGACGAGTATTATACAGCTGTTTCCTTCTCGGTAAGTACATAATTAATTTCCTTCCTTTTGTTTACCATGGTTTCATATTCAATTTTTCCTGAAAATTAGGGCTATTGATAAACTGAATAACAAAATAATATTAATTTTACAGTTTTTAAGAAAGTAAATTCAACCTCTGTGTGTGTGTGTGTGTGTGTGTGTGTGTGTGTAATTATTTCAATACGCCGTCTTTTATGCCTAAAAATTATTTTTTTGCTATGATGCATATTGCTAAAAGTGATGTCATTCTCTCTTTTTCCATCAGTTTTTCTTCATTTTAATATATGTGCTCTGTTAGTTCATTATCTCATTGTTAAGCTATTGCTCATAAGCGTCGTCTCTATAACTTATTTTGCCAGTATATTCTTAAACACTGTTTTTAAATAATTGATTTATCGTTTTATTCGTCAATATTTCCATTAACTTAAAAGAATTAAACGTTTAAACAAAATAATTTAAAGGTATTTGCTAAACTGTTTGACTCAAATAGGCTATATTTAACATTTTTCAAATATTTTGCGATAATTGTAAATGAATTACAAGTCAAATATGTTACGTAAATTTATATCTTTCGTAATCCAATAATTTAAAAATACCTTTAAGCTTCAACTTCAATATTTAGTTTTAAAAATTTACTTGCAGAAAAAGGAAGAGTTTTTGC
The DNA here is from genome assembly GCA_030762175.1 of Metallyticus violacea. Classification (NCBI taxonomy): domain Eukaryota; kingdom Metazoa; phylum Arthropoda; class Insecta; order Mantodea; family Metallyticidae; genus Metallyticus; species Metallyticus violacea. Next base: position 125,486,702 of record CM060833.1, on the reverse strand, counting down.
AACAGAACATTTATCTTTAAAATATTCCTATGTGCTTCCAGTATGGTTTCATTTTCGACTGATCGGTCATTCCTGCTGCCTCAGTGAGTATGTTAAACCAGTGTAACGGCGCATTTTTAAGGCTAACATTTGAACGTTTGGCTATTATCCGGTTCGTTAGTGCACGCTTTTCACTTGAGCTGATATATCTGTCAGTACGCTTATGGCGTATTTAGTTTATTTGCAGTACTTCCAGTAAGAGAATATACGTGGAAAACCCCTAGTATTAAACGGGAGGATTTTTGGTATATTAGGAGTATATTTGCCTCGGTGAACGTGGAGTTCAAACTTGCATAGTGCACTTTGTACTTTTATAACTACAGAGTAATGCACTTAGCACAATCTAAGCGCAGTCACCCGGAATCCAAAGTGGAAAATATATTTTATAGCCAGTAAGGACATAGAGGCACAGCGATAAAAAGAATAAAGATGTTACACCTAAATATGCACTCATAAAGAGTAATGAAGATAAAAAAAATGTTCCACTTGAATTGTTTACAGGATATCGCTCCTCAATATGCAGTCGACTAGCCTTTAAGTCGAAGACTTGCCCAAAAGCTAAGAAACTGGGCAGTTATGTATATATATATATATATATATATATACAAATTATATATATAAATTAACAGTAATAATAAAAGTAGAAAAGGATAACACACTGAGAAAAAGTCACACTTGAAATTGCTATATTCAATGGCAAGAAGCTAGACTATATTGCTATATTTCGAACTACTGCGAGTTCGAAATATAGCAATTTCAAGTGTGACTTTTTCTCAGTGTTTTATCTTTATCTACTTTTATTATTACTGTTAATTTATTACATTGTTAATAGTGTTGCTTTATTTTTATTTTTCATTTATATATATATATATATATATATATATATATATATATATATTACTATAAGCCAACCAGTATGAAGTATTGTCCTAAGAAGTTCTCTTTAAACACCAGCTAAATACAAAAATGAGTAAACAAATTTATTCTTGATTTGGTTTATTTACGAACGCTCTTTAATATCTCAGGTCATCAGCGTCCCATTCAATTCAGGGCGTGAAACGGCCGACAAATTTTGCTCAGAGGCTTCTTCTTTCAGGTTTGAGGTTCTTTTAAATGCCGTAAATGTACGACACGGGACCCCCGGCTTTACTTCCCTTCCGAAGGAAGCCATACTTAGGATTTTTACGCCCGAAAAAAGCCATCTACCTTGGCCAAGATTGAACCCACAATCTTGTGTTAGATTTTTTTTTATTTGATTTATTTACGGACGCTCTTTAACATCTCAGGTTATCAGCGTGAAATAGCCAAAAAAAAATTGCACAGAGGCCTGTTCTTTCAGGCTTGAGGTTCTTTTACGTGGCATAAATGATACTTTGGAATTTTACGCCCGAAAAAATGCTTCGACCCTGGCTGGGATTGAACCCGCAATCTTAGGTTTAGGAGGCAATATGGTTACCACTACACCACCAGGACCGACTAAATAAATTTAGGAAGCACATTATTGCAAAATAAGCGTTAGCCTTTGTCTTAGACATAGTTTTATGTATTAGTGCATCTTGTAAGACAAATTCTTATATTGTGAATATCTCTATGGAACCGTACGATTTGTGTTTCTGGAGGCCGTTAAACAAGCACATTAAGTTCCAGCTTATTGCTGATGTACTTGTAGTTATGCTGGTTTCCTAAACTATTAAATGTCCGTGCATGGCTTTTTCCTCTCCTTACAAAATAAAAATATAGGTTCTCCTCACCACTTTGGGTTTGGAAGAACCGTCACAATTTCAATATTAATTTTCGGCAAGAATTGTTTTGACCTAGTTAGTGTTTTTTTTTCTTTTCTTTTCAATCAGCAGTTTAGCGTGGGATCCTCTTGGTCGTCTTTGTAATGGTGCAGAAATGGATGAAGAGTTAAAAAGGAAAGAAAAACTCAAATGGATGAATAAATTTAAGAAAAGTACATGTTTGCGACTTAAGGATGCAAGCTCTATAAAATATAAAGAACAATACAAATGAATAAATAGAGAAAAGTTTAGTCCTATTAGCCCTAGACTTACCATGTAGTCTACTGAAAACATTAAGAGTAAAGGCTGCTTCGATTACAGTGACATTTCCACAAGAAACATCCCCAGGATACAAAACAATTTAAACAGAATTTACCTTCTAAATCATTCTAATCGCAGTATCAACATGGAGCTTCAGGTACATTATCAATTGCACATAAAATAAGCAGTAAAAACTGTTTTACTACAACATGTGCCGTTTTATTTGGTCCTGGCTTCTAATTTTTCCTAACATATTTTAAAATAAAGAAGAATGTTTGAGATGGAAAACCTGAGTACACATAATCATCTTAGCAGCAAGAATGAATGTGGTTGTCATTTACGTGAAGACATGCCTGCACGTACCTCTTCAGGCTATGCTAGATATTCACCAACACCTCGGGAATCGTAGTGAAGCATTATGTAACCTGTACTGCTTAGCGCGCCAATTTGAAATAATCGCGACCATAAATTGAGCGCCACCGGTAGTTGCCGGAATGATAATAAAAGAATTATATTGCTTCGCTTGTGAGTGAAGCCTAGGCTCTGAGATGTTTGGGGGGGGAAAGAATGAAATTTTAGAGTTATGAAAGTGAACATTTATATTAACACATGTAAAACCGAATAGTTCACAGTAAAAGACTTAGATGTACCCGAGGTAAAATAAGCATTCACATGGTTCCTGTTAAGGAAGTTTGTCGATCAATTTTCTAAAAGAAGCTCTCCAGAATAAATATTTGACATTAGCGGGGGTTATATTGTTGATATACGGAGAATTCGAGTCACGTTTGATCCAAGAAAGAGGGTGGACCGCTGTTAACTTCGCTCTCTAACGGCCTCCTATCGTCCGCTTTCTTGGATCGAGCATGACGCGAAATCTCTGCATTAGGCTATAGCTACCGATTACTGGAGTCGATTTCCGCGTATGCATCGTACAGCGCAGCGCCGCAAAAATCATCAGCAGATACCTAGCTCAACAAGAAGCATTATTACATGTCGCCACCAAGTAGATATCACCAAATCCGTAGCAATTAATCAGCAAGTAAGTCGTAGCGGGCAAATACTAGCAGCCGTTGCAAGTACTAGTCTTTATCTATTCTCACTATTCCGTTTCTTGGGCTTCACGCTTATTATTTCATGATACCGCGATGCTTTGACATTTAGAATTTGTGAATGTTATTGGATACTGAAAAAATATAATGCCAAGCATGCTTTTCGGTCAGCAAAGTCCAGAGCTCCGCTAAAATGTCTTTTTGAACTGGCTTTCCCAAGAAATTACCAAGCGGTCCATTCTTCACCCGGTCGTATTTTTTTCATCAAAAATTCATTTCGCGGGCACAATTCTGAATCTTTGCTATTCGCAAATGTATAAATCAAAGGTAATGAAATGTTGCAGAATACAACAATATATATTAAAATAAAATTATAAAACAAAACTTTTTCATCAAGAAAAGGTGTCTTATGTACGTTGTGAGGATCTTTACCAGACACTCCTCTATGGTGAAACTCACCTTGTAGGGAAAATGCATGTAGTTCAGTATTCCCGGATGTACATAGACAAACTCCTGGACCCAATGGCTATCTTGTGTTAAACCGGAAGTTTAATTTTTTGCTCAAGAGTAACACAATATAAATTAATATCTATCCATCTACCTACCTGTCTGTCCGTCCGTCCGTCCGTCCATCCATCCATCCTTTAGCTCAAGATTATAATATTTTGTAGCAGTTTAAGCGATGGTTTTTCACCACCTACGCGTTACTTCTGATAGTTTTGGGTGTCTTCCTTTATATCTGTATCCTTTGAATGGATATTGGTGCTTTCCGAATTCTCAAACTGCGCATTATCTTTGGCAATCTTTTATCGATACCGCTTTGGATACGCGTGGACATTAAACGCAGGAACGGATATTAACACCGGGGCTTTTTAATTATTTGCGGTGTTTCAATTTCAATGGTCTTTATTTTGACTGAATTTTTAATTAAATGATTAAAAGATCTTCTTGCGTTGTCTCGGCTCTTGAAGTCTGGAGTTCGACGTTTCCTATTTCTCTGGTTCCAAAGCAGAGGATAGCAGTTTCAGGAGAATTTGTACTGTTCATTAGGGAAGGAATGAGATTCTGCACTGGAATTATACAACTTTGGCTCTAGTTGAATTTTTAATTTATTGGGCAATTGAAGGATTTAGAAACATGCTGTGAGTCTGTCGTGTAGTTATAGTTCCAGTTTTGATATTTACTGTATAGTTGTCTTAGGCTAAAGTTCACAGCTCGAAGATTTAAATGCACTATTCACGTAAATTTAATTGTAATCGTTCACAGGTTCACGCGTGACTGTCACCTATAATTTTGCTGTAACACTTTCCTATAACACTGGTCATTTGAATGGAAGGGTTTTACCATTAAGTGTAACTTTAACACTGATTTAATGAGACTCGTATATTATCTTAATGACAACGTATTTCCTTCTCTGAACTGTAGTGTTATATCTTTCAACTATTGACTGTCTTACTAATGTCGCTGTGTTATACTGCCCGGTCCTCAACTCGGTGTCGTGATCCTTCGTACTGTCCCGTTACTCTATCTCTATCTCTGTATATCCTTCGTTTTTTTTTTTTTATTTTATTTTGAGACGCTCCTTAACATCTCAGGTCATCAGGATCGCAATCAAATTAGAGTGTGAAACGGCCGATAAATTTTACTCAGAGGCCTCTTTTTTCAGGTTGGGGTTCTTTTCTTACCGTAAACGTAGGACACGGGACCCACGGTTTTACTTCCTTTCAGAAGGAAGCCATATTTAGGATTTTTACTCCCGATAAAATCCATCGGTCCTGGCCGGGAACAATCCCGCAATTGGATTTAGAAAGCAAGTATGGTTGCCACTACACCACCAGGACCGACATGGCCTTCCCTTACCTTTAGACTTCTGTTACTGTGTTATTGGGTGTCTTCTATTTAAAGTTTCTTCTTATATTTGATATTAAATATAATATGTGAATTCATTTCGCCCCCCTCAAAAATTTATTTCTCCAAATATTCTAGAAATCGACTTAACCTTAAACTCCTATTGGCTAATATCTTTAATATTGCCTATTCATCCTCATTCGTCCAATTTTGAGGAGCGTTTATTGGTTGAAGTTTTTCTTCCCCGCTACTTTTTTTTTTTTAATTTCCATACACTCAGACCCGCACACTAAAGCTTTGCGATAAAGCACGTTTCGCCCATAAAAGCAGTATTCCTTTGAAACTGTTGGAAGTAGCTAAAAGTGTGGTTCCTTTTAAAACACCAGTTTTCTCATGCGGAGCTTCTTTTGAATTACAAGTACTGTTACCAATTGAATCACATTTCTTGCTTTTCCATGTCGAGGTAATAAAAACATTTGTGGCCTAATGTAGGCAAGCCTTTATGTATGGCTGGCAATGGGAGGAAGGGATCGTCCCTCTTTAACAAAAGAAGAGAATCCTTAGAGGCAAATCATATTGTCCTAAGACTTTCTATAGGCAGCAGAAGGCCAGCATGTCCGTCCTTTCACAAAAATATAACAGATATATATGCACTGTCAATCAAAGTATTACAGAAAGTTAGCTTGAATATTACTTATTAGTCAAAAAGACATATAGCTATATACATACACCAACAATTATAATATTAAAATTCTGATCATAATTGTAATATTATTACCTTTGATTATTGTGCATCCTTGACCTTGTTAAACAATACCTGAAATCAAATTATAATGTTATTATAATTGCCATTAGATGCAATTATTATTAAAATAGGAATTTTTAAGACATTTCCTGCTCATTGCGCATTAATGTATGCCGGTTCATTCAGTAATACTTGAAGATTCTGTAACCGTGGCTATAGAATAGTTGCGTCATTTTGAAAGTTAATTCTGCTAAAAAAACAAGATATGCAATCTAATCTCAACATAAAGCATATAAAAAGAGTTCCCATAGCAGGAACAGTAGCTGCGTATTTATTTTATATACATGTATTACATTTTTTTAATCTGGACTGTTTTCTTACCTCCGTGACGATTTTTTAATTTCTTACCCTAATTTTCTGTATTTCGTAAATCAGCGAGGACCCTAATCGTGTTTCCTTTGACATTGCACAAGAAGCAAGAAAATAGAATCAACCTGGATGAAAGAACACAGCCCTTCCCAACTGAATGGTGTTAATCAAGGAGGGCCCGAGTTCGCTGGTCATTAATGCCCTATTTTTTGTACTAGGGTCGTGGACAATAACTCTGTCGCCGCAAGAAAACAAAGTGAAGGCAGGGAGAAGTGATGCATAGTCTGTTGTGTTGTTTTACTGCCACTGTTCAGTAATTGAACCAGCCAAGAGCGTGGGTGTTTTGATACTCGCTCCAACAGAAAGCTTTCTGACGCTTGTGGAAATTCGGCATTTTTTGTTTGTTCTGCGTCTCGTTTCAAAGATTTGAAAGACTTCAATGTATATATTTCACACTATACTTATAAAAATATAAGTATAAAATTACAAAGACATTCACTTACAATACTTATTAAAGTGCTAAAATAAAGTTGATACACGGTATAAAGTAACTAAATATAACAACAAAGCTATGAAATGTCTGTCTGATTCACAGGATGGAGGATATCAAGGCTGTACTGTTGACTTAATTTCTAGTTGACCTAACATTTTTATTTTAGCTCATTTTTCACCGCACTCTCCTTGAACGCTGATGCTCTTCTCCCAATGATGCAATAAAAATTCAAATAAGGACTGTTTCCTTTGTAACCCATGGGTTTGCAATATCCATGCCTTCATAACATGATGTAAATTTCCTCCCTCAGCCTTTTGGAAACTACCTGAATTCCCTAGAAGCTGCATATGGAAAGAAAGTATAATATTTCAGCAGTTCAAACACTACTTTATTAATTACATTACTAGAATAAAGGCTTGAAGAAGCATCTAGCCTCGTAATTACACGAGTTGTTTGTTGATTGTTTAACGTAATTTTGAAATTAACTTTGCATAATAATAACCTTTTATTGTTTGCTCTCTAAAAATAAACACTCTGTGCATTCCCAAAAAAGCGGTAGCATTATCTAACCTGCTGAGAGTTTCAAAGGGGATAGGAACCCCCCCCCCTTATGTTCACATTCTTAATTTTGTATTTTGATTTCAGAATCATGCAATGGACCAATGACTTATCCAGAGTCACAAAACTATCAAAGTTTTGTTTGTCCAGCGAAAATGCCTTTAAATTTGTTTACAAATATTGACATATGTCAGTACTTCAGTTAATTCTTTAATTAAATAGTAGGTAAATATAGTTTCTGTTTCCTTTACTATATTCCTGATAGGTGTATTCAATGTTGCAACAGTACTCGTGCACTTAAACAATGGATTACGAGAAAACGAAATACAAGCCTTTTTGGAAGGAAAGAAGATTAGAATCAAATTGAAGGCGACAATTTATTCCGAAGAGAGCTTACAAATAGGTAAGTCGAAAATGTGGACCAGGCAGAATGCTCATTGTGTATCGTCTTAGCTCTCCTAGTACTGAACAGCACTGAATGGTGTTTAACCACTGAAACTTCACAGGAGGTGGACACTGATGATATGTGAAATGAAATGATAAATTGGGAAAGGATTTTTTAAGGAAGGAAACGTTCCAGGACTATGGTTAGGTTATCTACTCGACATTTGCCATTTATGAAGACTGAGGAAAACCTGGAAAAAACCTCAGTCAGAGAGGATGGTCATGGTAGAAATCGAACCCCAGACCTTCCGCTCATGAGTCCGCGTCTTAATGACTTCGGCTACTTGTGGTGGTCCCCTAGCAACAGCACGTACATTTCGGCAGCGAACTGCATAGGCTGGGACTCGCCTGCCTTTGGCGATTTAACCAAACTGTTAATGAAGGCCGTTTTTTTTTTTTCTAATTGTTTTATTTATGAACGCTCTTTAACATCTCAGGGCATCAGCGTTCCATTCAATTCAGGGCGTGAAACGGCTGACAAATTTTGCTCAGAGGCCTCTCTTTTAGGCTTGAGGTTCTTTTTCGTGCCGTAAATGTACGACACGGGATCCACGGCTTTACTTCCCTTCCGAAGGAAGCCATACTTGGGATTTTTACGTCCGAAAAAATCCATCGGTCCTGGCCGGGTTCGAACCCGCGATCTTAGGGTGTAGGAGGCAAGTATGGTAGCCACTACACCACCAGGACCGACTATGAAGGCCGTGAAAGTATTAACACAGTTCATAAAAAAAATAGTTCTTCGTATTTATTTATATAAAAACAAAATATAGAAACTGCTGGAAAACGTAAATTCAGAACTCTTTCTCCTAATAAGCTCGAAATACTCGCATCACGGCTTAAATTTGAAATGTAACATCACCCCTTTTATTCAGGATTTAACATTAATGTGCAATATGTCATTGTATATTGCTAGTTATTAATACTAATATTTTATGAGTTTTATATATTTTAGATATAATACTTTGTTACTATTATGTAAGAATACACTTCAGTAAGGAGAGCATTGAAGAAGTATACATTATTAGTTTGTTTATACATTCGGCAATGAACATGAACAACGTTAATATACATATAAATTTTTACTTTAGAATTTCAAACTTTGAGTTAAATTTTGGGGTTGCGCGATAGCAAGAGATCTTTAAAGATGCGAGAACCGCTCTCTACAAAATTACATCCCCGAAAGTTGCTGGCATTACCTTGATGAATTTTAGAAGTAGGCGTTCCTCTCATTTGAAGGTATTTTATCACAACTCTCTGCTCGACACGCTCCATTTCCCTAGTGATTTGAACGTAATTATTTCAGCAGCCTGACGCAATAGGACAATGTATGGAGCTTGAAAATGCATATGGCGTTCATATGAATCAGGCATTATTTGCCATGAAATAAAAATTATAGATGGTATAAAAATAGGCCAAAACTTAGAACTCAACCCTGTGCTTATATCGCCTCAACATTTATAAACAGTGGATTTTAAAAAAAGTATGTATGATATTGTTGGAGTTGGAGGTTAACAGATTACACTACATAATATTAACATGTTGCATTTCGCTTTACGATTACCGAGCTCTTGTTAGATTTTCTAGAAGATCTTTGTCAAGGGGATTTTAAAGAAATGTCCTTACACAGTATCGGTTAGTTTTATATTCCGATAGACTCTAACTTCTTTTTGCTATCTTTTACTTTACATATCTTTTTGAAAATAAGTTGGTCAGTAACGGATAACAATTCTTTTAAATAAATTCGAAAAATATAAAAACACAAATAACAAAAATTGGCGTACATATAAAAGAGCCAAGGAGAAATTAACCAGCCACTTGATAATTTTAGAACAATGGTTTTTTAATCTTAATTTAGTATTCATGTATTTAAAAATATTACAGAAATTAGAAAACACACATCAAAATATAATTCTTTATCTTCATTCTAATATAATCATAAAGATTGTAAGGTAGTAAGAAAATTGTCAATAAAATTTCTCATGAATAAACTGATATTTTTCATTTACTGACATTCTAAATTTTCTGTCAGTATTATTGCAAGAGATAAATTAAAATGTCCTTTGTGTGCTTATATAGTCATTAAATAACGTACAAGTTGATAAAGAAAATGTGTGAGTTAATGAATTTAGACTTTTTATCAGCTATAATTTTCACGATATTGAATTTTAATTCCAAACAAGTGGGATTTTAAGAGCATTATAGGTAAACTGATGTTGCTTTATAACTTAAATTCATCTAACATTAAAAGTTTACATTTTTCTTTTATGGCACTGGATGAACGTTTCTAAAAGAGTGAATATTTCAAATGAAGTTGCACATACTGTAATCGATTTTATATTTCATTAAAAGGAACACACTTTGTTATAAACTCTTTTGTAATTTTCATTTTCTTCGTTTGTAAAATTTTTGCAATAATTTCGTACAAGTGTTTTAATAATTTTCTGTAATTACGTTTTACATATTTGTTTAACGAAACTGATACTATCTATAAATCTGATTCGTTCCTAGCAAATTTAACTTCCAAAAGTCAAATTTAAGAGTAATCAAAACTATATGACAAGCTTCTAGAAGCATTGAGTAAACTTGTTTCAACTGTCTGTAAGGTATTGAGGCATATATAATTAGTGAGATATTGAACAACTGGCATTTGTTTTGAAGATAAAACAGAAAGCAGGTTTTTGTTAATTTACACGGATTATATCTAAACTCTTTTTGCATTCGTCTTTCTCTTAATTAATAGATTAATAATTAGCACATATATTTAGATCTTGACTTCTCTGTGCAAATTTTTACTTAAAACCTATCATTGGAATATTCTAAAAATGCTGTAAAATCCCCAAGGGATGGTGGGTTTTGTTAAGCATATCATTCAAGTTTAATTGGACACTTAGATACTGGAGGTAATATGCAAAGAATATCGGCGTGTTGTCCTTTATCTTATTGTTTATATTCCGAAACATATTGATTATTTTCTATCATACTTTATTAGAAACTGTGAAATAATTTCTAGGCAACATTGGTGTTTGGGTGTCACCAGCATTAGAGGAGCTTATTTAAGATGTGAAAGATCTTTAGAAAAATTGATCATATTTTTAATGACCTTTGTGAGATAATTTCATTCAGCGATTATGCCAGAGGCACACCAATAGATACTTAGACCAAAATTCTTGTTTTGTGGAAGGAATGAACAGTTAAGGAGAATGTTGGACAGCGTATTATTCAAATGATGTACGTACCCGATTCGTTCCAGTTTTGGCCCCGGGACAAAGATAGTTTTGATAAAGCCTCTGTAATAAAATAAATTTCAACAATAGCTTTCTGTATATAAGGAATAATTGCCTATCTAATATTATATATTAACAAAAATAATTTCATATGCGAAAATCAAAATTAGAGGGTGCATTTTTAATTATACACAAAATAATTATTGCTAATGAATGCGTAATAGGTTGTAACATCAATTTTATTAGCATTGCAAAAATTTGTTTTCATAGTCATAAGTTAGCATTTTTGTTACAATGCACTGAATTTGAATTGTGCTGAAAATTTAAACTGATTTAATTGGTTGCCGAATACATGTATAGTAGGTGTATATTTTTCCTGACACAGTAGTATGTAGCTTATCTAATTTATTTAACCGTTAAATTCATAATAAATTTGATATTGTTATTGTATATTTTTACAAAATTTTCGAAAGGGAAACCATGATTTTCGACACGAATTCATATTTTTTGCTCACTGGTTTGGTGCAAAAGGGAGAAACATTTAAGCTACTCCACGGTTTTTCTGCATATAAATGTACTAAAGTAAACACTAATGCAAAATTCACACAAACATTTGAATTCAGCAAATATATTTATACTATCTCCAGATATTCGCAATTTTATTAACTTTAACCCAATACGTCAAGACATTGTAAGCGAATTTTTTTAATTATTTTGTGAAAACTTACACATTGAATTCCTTGCCGTTTTCTCTATAGGGTTTCTTCAGCCGTAACGTAATAAGTTCTGCTAGGCTTATTGTCTCTCTAGTCTTTCGAACAAGTTCACATATTGTAAAACTGATTGGAATCTTAGTGTCTGGAACGGTCTCAGCGTAAACCGGTACATGAGATCATTTGATTGTTTAAAATCCCTGAAATGTGAGAAACATTCTAGTGCCTTTCTTACACTGCTGAACCTTAAGCCTAAAAGGTTTTCCAAAAGTAGTGTTATCATCATATGGAAGTAAGGGAGCTAAAAAGGCACCCTATGATTACATTTTGAAGCATGTAAAGGATTATAGAGAGAGAGGGAAGGAGGGATACTGTAATATCCATAGTTCTATGTTTGTATATATTTTTGAAAAGTTATCACTACAAAATGTTAACAAGAAAACATTTTGTTATATCAAAAGCTACAAGCAATATGATAAAATTAGAAGAACAAAAAGTTAGCCATAAAATTGAGTGGACTGGAAGAGACCAAGATTCACAGAGAAGAAATTTTCGATACTCCATCCATGTTCAACGGCCTGCGTCCCCAATGGTACCTCCTTCGGGAAGAAAGGACGAGGTGACACCGAAGGCAGAACATTGTTTTCAGATATATCATCTCGATACTGACTGTGAGAAAGTTGATCACCTGATAGGCCGCTTCCTTATCAGTCGTCGGGGCAGAAACCTTGCCAAAGTCGCACATCAGCCCACCACGCCCTGAAGTATAGCCAACAGAACCAAACAATTTATAAATATATTTATATTTTAATACCTAACATAAGTAAAAAATAAATCCTTTCCCAATATATCATTTCATCTCATGTATTTTCAGTGTGCATCACCTATGGTGCCCCTGTAGCAAAAACGGGCGTTAACACCATTCATTCATAGTATTGTCAGGGTTTAATTTTATGTTTTGCTTGTCTCTTTATTCCCACTTTCAGGATTTACTAGAATGATATTAGTACAAATTGTCATTACTGATGGTTGTTTATTATTGTTCTTTTATTTTCTTATTTTTTTTTCCTTCTTCTTAAGTGAATATTTTTCTTTTACATATCTATGTATTAACATACATTTATTTATATACATAATTGTTTGCATTTGTTTTATGTGTACGAGTATTGTCAACTTTACTGTCAATGTTGTGATTGTTACACTGTCGCTATAACTTCATGTAATTATTATTAGATTGATAGAGAGGAAGAGAAGGCCTAATGATCTTAGCTGTACCATAATAAATAAATAAATAAATATTACTTCTGTTGTTTGACCAGCGTGTTCAAAGTACTGCAATCGAACGCTTTATATAAATGTATACACCTTTGCCTGCACCTCACCTAACGAAAAGCATGTGAAATAGATTAAAACTTAAACGCAGGTTTATTTCTTGCCAAGCACTTTCCATTGTTTCGCAGTGAGAAGATTTACTTTTCCTATTTCAAGTAAAATAATATAATGAATAAACCAAAAATGAGCAACACAGCGTCACCATCCCGGCTATACCGAGACAGGTGGGCGAGACCGCTAACGTACGGAACTGGGAATGAAGGTCTGCGGTTCAGATTGAGATAGGACCGGCCTTACTGACAGATTTTTTTCCAGTTTTCCTCAAATCTACAATGTCATATGTTTGGGACGTGCCCTAAATTAAGGCCTACTACGCTTTCTTTCCAAAAGAAAAATTTAATTCCCAATTTATCTTTTCATCTCATATATCATTGGGGATGTAACAATGGTAAAAATGGGAATTAAACACTATTTGCAAACAATGGAACCCTTTAAGCTATCTACCGCCACGGGTGGCCGAAGTCGTTAAGGCGCGGACTCGTGAACGGGATGTCTGGGGTTCGAATCCCGCCAGGACCGTCCTCCCTGACTGAGGTATTTTTCCAGGTTTTCCTCAGTCCTCATAAATGGCAAATGCCGGGGAGGTACCCTAAACTTAGGCCTGGAACGATTCCTTCCTTAAAAATAAATCCTTTCCCAATATATCATTTCATCTGATGTATCATCAGTGTTCATCGCCTGTGGTGCGTCTGTAGCAAAAACGGGCGTTAAACACTATTCATTCATTCATTTAAGCTATCTGTTCATAAAGTATACTGAAAAATACCTAGTAGCAAAAATGAAATGAAATAGTGCGCTTCCTAATATTCACCTACTGCCGGTTTCGAAGTTAATGTGCCAATCGTGATATTTTAAAGAAGAGGAAGGTTACAGTCTAAACCCATTTTGATATATTTCTAGGCCTGACGTAATGTGGTGTAAATAAAGTGATTTTGCCCTCCAATGCAAAAAATTGTTGAATTTTGAAAATGAGCTCTTTATTTGTTCATGTATGTAAATGTGTGTTTCCCCGTTTTTTTCCTTCTGGTCGCAATTATTTTACCAATAACTGATATCATTATTACTTAAAACACCCACATCCAAACCCAGTATATGTACAATAGAGAAAATAAAATAGTAGCGCTCGATTAATAAGCAACCAAATGGAAGAACATTTCCAGCAGAAATCTCTGAGCATGATGGATAACAAAAGAACTCTTTGGCATTATAAATATTTTATGAAAAGAATGATATTATTATTTTATTATTAAAATAATAAAACACGACGTATCTGCAACAAGAGATAAAATTACAAGCCGCATTGGGGATGATCATGTTCTTAATATTCTGTTCATCTCGTAAAGTATACTGGAATTTTTAAATGATATTCTTTTTCCATGGCTGACTCCAAAGATGGGGCCATTATCGTATAGGTGAATACGAAGATTGTTCCTTACGCCCAATCTCTGACGTATTTTTAATATGTTATTTTCGCCTCTTATGCAACATGCAAGAAACTGGAACTTGTTGAACAAAAGTTTCTGGTTAATTCTTCTTATTTCAAATGCAACTATGTATATATAAACTGGAAACTACCCGTGCAGCGTTTACACGTTTTAGACAATCTTCTGTAATGAAAAGCTTCTATAATCTACAAGAAGGTCAGTAGTGCAGCAAGGGAATCAACCCTCTTATTCTCATAAATATAAATATTTAATTTGTCTAACAATGACTATTGGAAGTCCTGCAGCTATTTTTCTTATGTACATATTAAAAAGGATATTTTAACTCCTGAAGCCAAAAGATATTGTATTCGTATGTTAGTGATTTGTTGTGGAATAACTAAAGCAACACAACGTAAGCATATACATGCTGATAAATCTTTTTAAAAGAGCATATTCAACTCGACAGCCTGCATTTTGCAAACATTATAATCAGGTATGATAAATCGTGAACCAAAATCGTACAAAAAGTTGACATTTGCATCAAAAATGTGAAAAAGCTTGAATGTGGCCCATTTTACAGCACAACAAACGTTACCTAGTTTATTACTGCAGGCTATGGGCCAATAGCAATGTTTACAATCAGAAGCCAGAAAATAGTTGAATGTGTAGGCAACAGGAACAAAAGAAATCGCAACGGCCCACATGCTCTCGCGTAACTCTATACAGTGCACGTGGGATGTTGAAAGGAAATGCAGTTGCGGGGAAAAAAGCTACTTCCTAAAACAATATCGTCTTGTTTTATTTTTTTTTTTTTGTGCTCGTTCAGAAAATGTTACTATTGACCATAACACTTTGTTTACGGAAGCCTTAACGAAAAGTTTTGAAAGCATCTGACAGGGCGTTCTTTACACTTACACACGTCTGTTTTAAAGTCACATTTCTTCGTACATATCCTAAGGGAATGGTTTTCGTTTGCCTAAAAATCACTATCTGTGGTTTAGTTTTAATCGAGTTTAGAAATGAACTAGTGTATTCCCTGTTCATGTTGATAATGCTAATCGTAGATCGTGCGAATTTGAGTTAGTGACGACGAATATCATCGAAATACGTTTTGCAGCAATGCCAAGTTTGAGAGAAGAGCGAGAGAAAAGCATAATAATATCGCATCGAATATAAGTTGTTTATGTTATTAGATTTTCTTTTTCCTCTGTTACTTTCACGCATTATATAAACAAAAGTAATACTGAAAAAAGAGGAGATCTCGAACAGCAAATTTTAAAAAGGAAGAGATACACATCTTAATTGTTATGTGCAGAGGGTGCCAAAAATGTATACATATTTCAGGCAAAGAAAAAAAGTGTGTTAACGTAACAAAACTGAATTCACACAAACATAAAATGATGAACACTAATCATCTTAGACTTTTACAGTTTCAACAGTTGCTCAAACTGCCCACCATCGGCGTCGATACACTTCTGAGTATCTTCAACCACTCATTGTGCAAGTTTGCGAAAGTGTCCTCAGCGATTGCAGCACATGTTGTTTCAATTTCTTCCCGAAGTGCTGCCAGTGTAGCTGGTTTTCTACCCTGTACAACTTCCGGGTTCTCCATCGGTAGAACTTCAACGAAGTTAGATCAGGAGAACGCGGTGGAAACTCAATCGGACCTCTTCGTCCTATCCAGTGCCTTGGATCCAGTGCGCGGGGCTTGTTGCGGTACGAAAGCTCCCAGATCTGCCCTTGTGAACATCGCATACGATACCATGAACCTCAAGTCTGTCTTCAATGTGCAACTGTTACTCGCGTTGGCGGTTCTGTTCTGTACACACGTCTCCATTGCCTTTGAACTTCAACAACATTCTCTGTTTTCCAATATCACTTCAAAATTACTTTCCGCTGTTCAAACGATAATCTTTACTCCATTTTGTTGTAGCAACGCTAGCAAAACGTAATGTGAGTCACATCTGTTTACAGAGCTTCATACGAGAATCTTGGCTTCATTTGTTCATTGCTGATTTACCTCTTGCATAGCAACGTTATTAAAATGCATGTGAGTCACATCTGTTTACAGAACATCATACTACACGTTACTGTTGTTTTCGGTCCAACGTTGAAATATATTGAATAGATATCTACTGTGGAAGTGTGTATCCTTTTTTGGCACCCTCTGAATTATAAAACCTTGCTCTACACAATTTATTTCATCCACCTGAATAGGCATCTTGATGAATGGGGTCTTAAAGGTACATATTTTCTTGCTACTTTGGGCCTGGTTCTACTTGTAATTATTTTATTCACTTTAAATATACCCCAAATTACCATCTGGAAGCTATCAGTTGCAAAGAACCATAGCGTGATTGGAATCATAAACATTGGGTTCAGCACGTATTTCGTTTAGTTCGTGTTCTTAGATGTGGACGCAGTTTTCTTCCATTTCCTCGACTACATGTTTTGAAATTCGAAATCTCATTTTAATTTATTTTTTATCAAGCTCAATGATAAGATTCCTACTGTGGTGAAATACACGAGGAGTCCATTGAAATTCAAACTCTTCGTTTTCAGATGAACCATCAAAGTAATCTGAAAGCTTAAAATAACATAACCTATACCTTTATGAGTAGGTTATAAACTTACACCGAAGGGTTGAAGCACGAAACGTTCTTGCATATTCTTCTAAATATGTAATTAAAAATAATGACTCACCATTTCTCTTTCCTTCCTTTTGAATATCAATAAAGATAATTGTGTAGCTTCACTAACCAAGATTTAACCAGATTAACCTTAGAAAAGTTTACGATTAGGTTTAAATGATCTTGGATTAACTTTTATACAACCAAACTTCTAAGTTCAGTTTGACTGAAGTTCGATTTTAGCACTTAAACTCCGATTAACAAGTTATGCAACTGGCCCTTTGAGACTTTAAAGTATGCGACATTTTTCATATTGAGTTTTTTCATATAAAGAGCGTAAGCAATTTTGTAGGATATGATTCCATTTTCTTGACTTTTTACATTTTTTGTTTACACGGATTCCATATTTTTCTTTTGCCTTTAACTTTCAGTTTCCTCTAAATTCCATATATTGCACAAGGTATAATTAAAGCACTGTGGTTGGTCTTTATTTTTCATTTCAGTACTAAATTGCATTTATTGAATTTGTTCTATCGGCTTCCAGAATATGTCTTCCCCATTCGCATAGGGTTTTGCGTCTCGGTCAAGGCCGGCAGCCTACCTGTTCTTGAACTTCTAAACAATCACCATCTCTGTACGTGTTACTGAAAAGTGGATGACAATTGAGACTCCTCAATCTTCTTTCGATGATGACGTCTAGTCGTTCAACGCTTTTGCACACTGCCATTTCTCCATACGCATTACGTGATCGCCTCTGAACGCTGGTAAAGATCTCGTTCCCTGTCAAATGAAATTCAGCTACTGCTATTTGTTCACAGTCTGCATTACTTAGAGACCGCAGTTCAAACGTTAACTGCATCGTTGCCACCTAGCGGAAAAAGTTCAACTATATGAGATAATGTGGGAAGATTCAAACATACCACAAACTGAATGGTGTTTAACGCCCGTTTTTATTACCGAGGCACCACAGGCGGTGAACACTGGTGAAACATGAAAATGAAATGATAAATTGGGAAAGGATTTTTTTTTAAGGAAGGAAACATTTCAGGCCTAAGTTTAGGGTACCTCCCTTGCCAGTTATGAAGACTGAGGAAAATCTGGAAAAAACTTCAGTCAGGTAGGACAGTCCTGGCGGGATTCGAACCCCCATACCTCCCGCTTACGAGTCCGCGCCTTAGCGACCTCGGCCACCCGTGACGGTTACCACAAACTGTATGTGCTGCTTTACTATAAAGTGTCCATAGTAGTAGCAGCATAATCATTAACACAGAGGTTCACCATTAGCAAGTTCATTAAAATCTTGCACTCCTGGCTATGATTTTTCCTCAAATTAAACCCATAAATGAAAAATAAAACGAGTTGTATTTTGATGTTTAGATAAATATAATGAAATAATATGAATACATAATAAAAGATTCAAATAACTAATTGCAGGAGTTTAGTAATATTTAGAAATATAAAAGTAATAAAACATTGATATTAATAACATTATTATCATGTTCAAGATATACAATTTTAATAGTATAAGCAAAATATTGGTCTTGTATACAACATAGAAAAACATTATAACATATAATGTTATACAACATTATAAAACCATAAAGTTCTTAATAATAAAGGTACTGAAGCCCTTAAAGTATATAAAAGCAAATAAATACCAGCCTGAAAATGCTCTGGAGAATGGATAAGTCCAGTGAATTTCAACAAAATGGCGAGAAATTCTGTTGAGCGTTATTTTGTAAGTGTAATTCTTGTGGCGGTTTTGTTCAAATTTTCAAACAGATTCTTTGTTGACAGTTGCCTTAAGTGACCGATGTAACAGGTTTAATAGAAATGGATTAAGAAGAGTATCATGCAGTGATTAAACATTTTTATTTTAAAAAGTGGACTGTGGCCAAGATATAAACTGAGCTGAAGGAATTTCACGGGGACTTTGCCCAGGTCTCAAGACTGTTTTTACCGCCACGAGTTGCCGAGGTCGTTAAGAGCGGGAGATCTGGGATTCGAATTCCACCAGGACCGTCCTCCCTGATTGAGATTTTTTCCAGGTTTTCCTCAGTCCTCACAAATGGCAAATATATGGGAGGTGCCCTAAACTTAGATCTGGAACGCTTCATTAAAAAAAATACTTTCCCAATGTATCATTTTGTCATGTATCATAAGTGTCCACCATCTGTGGTGCCTCAGTATTAAAAACAATCAAGAGCATTTATTATTGGATAAATGAATTTAAACTATTTCTTACGAGCACTGCAGATGCTACACGTTCCACATGCCAACTTAAGTTCCTTCTGAAGAAATGGTCTATAAAATTCATTGTATCGTGATAGAAGACCGTCCCATTAAGGTTGGTTATGTTGCTGGGATGTTAGGCTTCTCATATGAACAGTTACATAATATCCTGCATGAAGTTCTGCCTATTAAGAAGCTGAGTGCATGATGGATGCTCATTTGCTCACTCCAGACCCCAAAACGCTACAGTTTTAAAAATCGTATTTAGAAAAGTTGCTACATAATCCGATTGGCTTTTGACGTTATTTTTGGACAGTAGACGAATGGGTGAAAGTGCACCGAAAAAAAGCTAAAACCGTTTTGTCAGCGGGAAAATTAATTGCAACTTCTTTTGGCACTCACAGGTACCATTATTGATTTGACAAAGGGTAAAACACTGCCTGACTGTTATTATGCAACATTATTGGACCTTTTTCATAGTCAGTTGAAGCAGAAGTGACTAAGTTTGGCGCCCAAAAAGTGTTCCTCCTTCAGGACAATGCGTCTGCTCACACATCGGCCGTTGCGATGGCAACAGATCACCAGCTGAGCTTCGAAATAGTTTCTCACCCGCCCTATTCCCCAGATTTGCTCCCATGTGACTTCTTTCCCTTTCCTAACTTTCAAAAATTGGCTTGGGGGAAGAAATTTTCTTCGAATGAAAAAGTTATCTGTGCTGTAAACGAGTATTAAGTACAGCTCGAAAAAATGTTTTTCCTGAGAGAATATTTTAATCTCCTGGACCAAATGTAATGATCTCAAAGGAGATTATGTTGAAAAATATTTTTTTTTTGCAAAACAGTTATTTACATGTTTTTTCCACAATTTAAATGCACCCAAGTACGTACTATTCTCAGATTACGTGAAACCATCGGCCCAACAAGTTAAAAGCAAAAACATAAGTAGATCTCTAAAGGGCAATATGCAGCATTCGTGGTAATATTAGTAATGGAGTTATTCCTAAAAACTCTTAGTCATTATCAGACAAAGAGTTCAAGGAAAATAAATTGCTTTTATGAAAGTGAGCAATTTAGATTTAAAAAGTAAATTTCGATTTTCTATTAATTAATAATTAATATCAATTTGTCAACATTAAAGTAATTATAATTATATTAAATATGTTTACACACAACCCGTGTGTTAGGCAACATTTTGGAATCGAGGGTAGATGGGAAAAGTTCATGGGATTCCAACCCCGGTAAGCCAAAGATTCGTGGCCAGAGTTCTGGCTGTGATCTCAAAAACTGTTTTACCTGACTCAGATACTTTATGTAAATTTAATTTCAGGAAAATAAATTATTTTACTACTACCTTCCATGCACAAAATATCACAAATATCAAAATTGTGACTAAAGACCTTAAAATAAAAACTGACTTGTTATGCATTTTGAAAAATTGATGCAAATTTGCTATCTGTAATATCATAAAACGAAAACAGAGACATATCACAATACTTTCCTAACTTCAGCTACCACATTTATTTCTAAATTATTTCTAATTGAGACTGAAGAATATTTTGCTCATATGCAACATTTTTTCTTGAATGATCTACAAACGCAAACATATAGGGGGACTTAAAGCATGTGTCTGTAATTATCAGTCTTCTGCTGTATGAATCTCACCAGTTTTGTGATACATCACTTCAGCTGCTACACACTTGAAATGA
This sequence comes from Metallyticus violacea, assembly GCA_030762175.1. Classification (NCBI taxonomy): domain Eukaryota; kingdom Metazoa; phylum Arthropoda; class Insecta; order Mantodea; family Metallyticidae; genus Metallyticus; species Metallyticus violacea. Next base: position 125,465,795 of record CM060833.1, on the reverse strand, counting down.
AAAATTCAACCAACATATCATTTAAAGTTTAAATACATAAATGTGCAGTTTAATTATGAAGATTTCGTCATGAGATATGAACTTATAAATTATTGTACCGTTCGCATTATTGTCCATTTTCCATTTTTAAGATGACCCACAATATTTCACGCCAACCTTTCCCTTAGAGGGAAATAAAATCCCAGAGGAAAATATCTTTAAGACTGTGCTTACCCCGCAAAGCCAACGCCCTGACTATTTATGTAAGCAACCCCTTAACACGAGAGAAGTTTCAGCTGCCTGGGCACCGTAGCATTAATGACTTACTTGCAGCTCAAACACAATATCGCACTTGATCTCCCTCTGTGAAGCTATACCCAGAATGACCGTCATTGGGATGAGCACATACGAACTTGCGGGCAGACGAGCAACAAAGGAAATGGAATGAAGTGTTACTTGGGAATCGACATCACCGTTATTCACAAAAGTTAAAACATAGCAAAACTTCATTGCAATGGAAATGTTCCTTCATTTCTGCTATGTGAGCGTTCTCTTGAATCATGTGACTCCAAGGGCCGGTTTGATTAACAGATGTTAAAATTGCACTAATATGTTGCTTGTTAACATTGTGTTAATATTTGAACAATGTGTTAACACTCCTGCGTTCAATCAAGTTTTTCCAGCATAATATTAGTTAATACGTTGTTAGGGTTCCCGAGCATTGCAAATAGCACGAATCGGAAGGCAAGGTCATAACTGAAAGACCTTTGAACGCATTCCGATGTACTTTTGTTTGCTTAGAATAATTAAAACATATGGCTCAATCAAGGAATATTAAAAGTATCAGAGGCACAAAGGTGTTCTAACCTTTATCGTGTTTCATCTACAATCCTATGACAACTATTCATCACATTCTCTACCTTTGTAAAAATTGCCAAAGTCATTATATCTGATAGCCCTTTCTCTGTTATGAACGATTAAATGTATCGAAATGTAGAATTTGACATCTATAGCTAGGTTTACGACCGCCATTTTCAAACTGCTATTAGTTGTTAAACGTTTAACGCAAGGGAAGCGTAATGTTAACTTAACACGAAGTTTAATATTGGTTGTTAAAACAGGATATTTGTTATTAATTTGGATGTTAAAGAAATCTGACATCTTATTAACATCTAACATATTTTATGAAACCGCCCCAAAGTTAGTAGTCAACTGTTTTGTTTGTTTGAATGGCCTTTCGACTTTTAGAAGTTCAAATTAAGCGTATTTAGCCACAGCAGTTCAATAAGAAATATATTTCTCTTCATTGCCCTATTGAATGTAAAACTAAATGGAGGTCAATTTCTGAATACTTTTCGTATTTAGCATTCAAATTCCATTATATGTTAATTTTGATTTTGCTCTAATTTGATTTTTGTCTATTTTGATTACTTTTGCTACAAATTTTCCAAACATTTCTTATTTGATTTTTTGTTATTAGAGATGAGCATTTTGAAATGTCAAAAATATATCAACAATTTAAAAGCAGAGTAAATATTTAGGTTATAATTGGTTAAATATAAGGACAGTTTTTAGATACGCACACTTTAGAGTTTCAAAAGGTATATTTTTAAGGGCTGGCGGGAAGAACGATGAGGGTCTATAAAATGCCATTTTTGAGTTAGGGCTAGCATCTGTTGGATTGTGTTGAGAACTATTACAAATATGATGATTAGCGGTAGTTTTTAAAAACACCCATTAGGGAAGAATGATGGGATTCCACCTTGTTTCGGGGAATAGAGATGATAGCCCAACTTCGGATGGCAACATTGAAGACAACACTGATTGTTTCTCATTGGATAGTTGTAGCAATAAGTGTGATTATTTCAAAATTTCGGAGTTAATGTCAAATATGAAAGGTGCCGACTACGAAGACAGTATGGTGACATATATACAACCCAGGGAAGGTTAAGTGATAGAAGTTACTAGCACAAAGCTGAGCCTATATTATCATTGTATTTGACTAAGGTATTTCGAAAACATTAACAATGATTACAAAATTGAATAATATACGGGATTATAATGAGGAAAACATGCATCTAGGAAGCTTGATTTCTAGTTCATCGGGCCTAGGAAACTTAAGACTGATTACCCTGACCATCACCGTTTTCATATGCTTTCAAGGTTAGGGTTGTTAAAAATGCAGTTTTAACTGAAGTCCCTGTTTGTTTCAAGGCTTTTATTGCAATGCATGGAATTAACCCCAGATTAGTACAGACCCTTCAATCCATGATTAAAACAAATGATTAGGTGGAATAGACCACATATGAGGGTAGGTCCATCAGTTTCCGACCACTCTGATAGGGATTATCGCTTTCACAAAATCCTTATCTGGTGTCATACCTTGTCTGTTAAGTAAATAATTGCAGCTATAACTTCCACTCCGCTGTGTTCAGTTGTTCAGATATAGTTGTATAAAGAAGGCTATGTGTAGAAGATTATGACATGTTCAAAATGGAGTTTCGAGCTGTTATTAAGTTCTTCACAAAAGAAGGACTTACTCCGAAATGAAATTAAACAGCGATTGGACGGTGTATATGGGAAAGTATCCTCCCCATATTCTACCGTAAAAGAATGGGCCAAACTTTTTCAAATGGGCCGAGAAAGCATTTAAGGCGAAGAGCGTGTAGGTTCGCTCTTGGAGGTGCTCACTCCTGAACACATCGGCCTTGTGGAAAGAGATTATGGAAAATCGACGGCTCCAAGTTAAAGAAATAGCAGCAAGATTGGGTCTTTCTAAAACAACAGTCCTTCGAATTATTCATGAACATTTAAACAGGAATAAAGTTAGTGCAAGATGAGTGCCTAGACTTCTTTCCTCAGTTCAAAAGCAGCAAATGAGTCATCTGTTGTCAGGCCTTTTTGGAGCTCTGCCATGACAACGAGAGGGAGACGTTCTGAAAACCATTGTTATAAGAGATGAAATTATGGTCCTTTACTTTTGGTAATCATAAATGAACAAAATTTATAGGTATCTTCACTAAAAAGGCCAATACATTTCTCAAATAAATAATAATATTAACTCATCTTCCAAAACTGAAGTACATTATAGGAAAAATTAAATACTTAAACTCCTCATAAAATCATAAAATACCTAATAATAAAATCATAAAATACCTAATAATAAAGGTAACGAGCCTTTATCCAAAAGAGAATCAATGGAATGGCATAAACCTGGCGAAGGACCGCCTATAAAGGCTAATGTCACTCAGTCAACCAAAAAGATCATGGCCACAATCTGTGAAGGAATACTCTTCATTCACTTCAAGGAGACGAACACCACAGTAAATGGCGAGTAGTATGTTGGCCTACTGCACAGACTACGTGGTTTCATAAAACAGAAAAGGCGAGGAAAGCTGACTGGTGGTGTGCGCCTTCTTCACGACAACGCGCCTGTGCACACAGCTCATGTTGCAAAGGAAGCTGCGAAGAAATGTGACTTCTAGGAGACTATCCACTCTACAGCCTAGATCTAGCTCCCAGTGATTATTTCCTCTTCTCGAAACTGAAGAAAGACATTCGAGGAAGGAAATTTAAGTGTCACGAAGAAGTGATGGATGCTGTTCATGGCCATTTTGTTGTCAAGACTTCTGACTATTTGGCGGGGGGGGTGCAGAAATGTTAATTCAAAGATATAAGAAGTGTATTGCAATAAAGGGTAACTTTATTGAAAATTTAAATATATTTTTTGTCTTTATAATACCTAGAAAATGGTAGGGCCGTAAACTTGTGGACCTACCCTCGTAAATTGTCACAAGAAACAGCTGACAAACTCCATTCACACATGTAGTCACTGAAAGTCCGTAAATCACATTTCAGTCTGAGAGACACAAGGAAAATATATTTAGCACAAGATTTGGATATAAGAAAACTCTTATTTTATATACAATACAAAATACTCTAACCTAACTACAAAGTTTCCTATACTCTTATAGAAACATATTTATTGTACAACATTGGGTTTGGATTTCCATGAACAGACGCGTGTAGTATTTGCGATGAGCATAAATTTAACGAGAAACAGCTGCAAAACCATTAACACATTTGGTACATGATCAAATGCAGTTTCATGCATTACAACTAATATTAGAAAGCTAAAAACCGAACAAGAACTTCTCTTGCGTTAAGCCAATGCCTTCTATACAAGAAATTGAAATTCTAGGATCTAATATTAGGAGTGTAATACTGTTGAAACTATCTGCATGGACTACCAGAAAAAATATATACCACAAGCGAAAGATTTCATATCTTCTCAACACCCATACTTCATCTATCCAGGAGTTTGTCGGAAAATATCAAATGAGGCTGCGTTACTGCTGTATAATTTCACTTTTCACAACCTCAATACAGAAGTCATAGAACTGGTTATATTTTGTGATCTTAGTTGTGGACAAAATAAAAACTATATAGTGTTTCCTTTTCTTTACCATGTTGTTCATGAAAGACACTGGCTGGATAGTGTTAAAATGGTATTTTCTATTCGTAGTCATTCCTACATGAAATGAGACCGCAATATGGGTCTGGTTAATCAAAAGGCTATAGTGGAACGTCCTACTGAATGGGCAGGTGTTATTAAAAGTGCCAGACAAACTTCATCTCTCTTCAGGTTACTGAGTGTGAGCAATCAATTTTTCGTGATTGGTCTGACTTTTAATGACTAAATAGAAAGGAAAATACCATTTCCTATAAGATCCATAAGAGTACTCCGAATATTCCGTGGGCAATCTCATTTAATCTCTCATCGTGATATGTGTAATGGGATCCTGTTGTTTCTCCTACCTGGGCACGGAAGAACGGATTACAAAATATTCTTTCTTTGATTGCTGGTGAGTTTCGATTGTAATATTGCCATTATCAAAGGTAAAAAGTTCCAAGGACCTGCAAAACCTAAGAAAGGTATATCAAAAGAATCAAAAGGGCTGAATGGCAATGTGTCAACTGAAAACCTCAAAAAAGGTATTTAAAGCCAATTAATGACAAGGTAATTGTAATATGTGGAGTGATATATGATATAGCCTACAACACGTCAGAAACGCATTATGAAAAATTACAAACCATTTTGTATATTACATGTTTATATCTAATTTTATAGGTACATAATTTTCAAATCCGAACAATTTCAGTCAGAATATATGGTAAAGTGAAATACCTCCTGAACAGTACAACAAAACCAGTCATTGCAACAATAGGTTTACATAATACTGATTAAAGACAATGTTCAAGTTTTGTTTCTACTGTTTTATGATCAGCAATAATGTTTGTTATTTTTTAAAATTATTATTTTCAATATTAGAAATGTTTTCCTCAGTCTGGTATATGACAACGTATTAAGGTAAAATAAAATTAATTAAAAGTTATGGCATTGTGCATGCATACTGTAGCGGTGGGGTTTTAAACTTTAACCTTCATTTTTCTATAAAGTTTGTTTTTTGGACCCTTTCCGCCAACCCTTCATATTTTCATATATTTGCTGCACCATAGTGCTTCGCCGTTTTGGGTATGAACGTCTTCCATATTGACTCATCTTTTTATATGAGTTGCGTGTTTATAAACTCTAATGAGGAGTGGTTTTGATAACAGGCTAGATGGGCTCGTGGCAGAACTCTTCCTGTGAAGCAATTCCAAATTCATTTACTTATTTAAGTCCTAATTTTTCGAGAGAGATAACTTGGCCTCTTGCATACACAGCATCTCCACTGAAGTCTGTCTCAGAACTAATGGCAAAACAAAATAATTGCATAATTCTGCTTCCTACATTATTGCATATAGATACTTTAAGGAATCTCATAAACTCTCCTCATATTTACTAATGTAATTATAGACTTTTAACAAATGACTAGAAAGTCACTTTTTACTTTTTACATAATAATGTCTATTAGGATATCCTATTTTGGCGTAAAATCTTGCCGAAATTTTGCTTAATCCTCTTGCACCATGTGATTGGTAAAATTATTTGATCATTTGAATTGAACACCCTCTCATTGTTGCCAAGACAAGTTTAAACTTTAGGAGTATATTCAAAGGGAAACCCCTAGGATGTGGCTATAAAAATGTAATATTGCAATACGGGAGAAGAAGAATTATAGTTTATAACAATAGGAATTCTTTATAAGTTACTGAAAAAATAATTATATATAAAATAGATTTGAATTTAGAATAATAACAAGTGGTGGTGAAACAGAAATTTACACCTGTAAATGACCGCCACGGGTGGCCGAGGTCGTTAAGGCACGGACTCGTGAGCGGGAGGTCTGCGGTTCGAATCCCGCCAGGACCGTCCTCCCTGACTGGGGTTTTTTCCAGGTTTTCCTCAGTCTTCATAACTGGCAAATGCCGGGGAGGTACCTAAACTTAGGCCTGGAACGCTTCCTTCCTTAAAAAAAAAATATCCTTTCCCAATTTATCATTTCATCTCATGTATCATCAGTGTCCACCGCCTGTGGTGCCTCAGTAGTAAAAACGGGCGTTAAACACTACTCAAAAAAAAAAAAAACACCTGTAATAGTACAAACGTATCTCAGCAAAACACAATTTAAATTTATTAAACCACTTAAAATATTAAATTTCGCCCTTTGAACCATAAATTTTGAAAGCTTTCAATTTTTAAATGATGGACTATAAATATTTAAAAATTTGCCACATTTGTCATATAATAATCAAAGTGCAATCAAATAAACACTTAGACATAGGCATATTGTAAACTCGCTTACTTTAACAATAAATAAAATACTTTAAATGAGTCACTTAAGTATAATCTTAGCTTATAAATATACATTTTTTGCTAACCAAAAAGTATAACAAAGGAATTAAGTTAATATAATACACTAATTACTTTAGGATACATTTTTTTTAATCACGATTTTCCTGGGTCACTTGTAGATGATAAAGAATGTTCCGAGCCTGGAAATTTCGAATGAAAAGCAAATGTGTAGCGGTCTTTTCTGTAACCACGAGCACGCCACCCGGTATGGCTAGAACACCGGTTTGTGAACATGCGATCAGCTCGAACCAATGACAAACAAGGTCTCCTCGGTGTAAAACTGATGTCGCCAGGTTAGGAGGATGAGAGAGAGAGAGGGAGGTCGGTGTATCCGTCAGGAACCAAAGGAAGGCGCGCAAGAACGGCAAACAGTATAGCATATGCACTCTCACAGTGTCTGTTAAAAATAATGAGAATGTTTGATAAATAGTTTTAGTTATGACCTCTCTAAAAACCTTTTCAGGGAATCAACTGGGCCTTTTATCCATCCAGCTTAATTCATTGCCTTGGGAGGGCAAGAGTCTTATTTTCAGTGACACTTTCCAAATATATGATAGATCTATGAATTCATGGTAATCGCTTTTCAATTTTTGTTTTTTGCCTTCACTTTCATAAAAGTTTAGCGTTTCTGAAATTAAAAACTGATTAAAATGTCTTTAAGAATTTTTACCACTTTCAATTTATTACCATTGGAAACTTTCCAGCTTTCTTTTAACGGCTGGAAAAGAAGTATGTCGGGACTACTTGTTTAATTATTATATTTTATTTTCAAATGCACTTTGGGAAACTATTCACGGATGTGATGGTAGCAAGGGAATAATAATAAAGAAAATCCAAATGTTGTTCCAGGGAATTTGTCCAATTAATGCGGACTATGTTAGAAGCGGGTGTTCTACTATGTAGAATTTACACCTGTCTTCCAAATGAGAAATGTAATTAATAAATGCAGGTTCCTTTCTCGTTTATTTGTCGCATTAGCTGGATAGAAAATCTGGTAATAGGAAGATGTTCAACGCCTTTGCTGTTGTCTAAATGATATAGACAGAGAGGTAGATAACAGGCATCTGTCTGACGCAGCCACTAATCCCTGAGTAATAAACGTTTTGTAATATGTTGCATTGATGAGAAACAGAAGAAAAACGTACACTAATTGCTTTTATCTGAAAACTGGAACATGCTTTATCTGAAACTTCAAACGATTGGAAAATAATGTTGAGCTTTTCTCATTCTGTTCTAATGAGTTTTCTTTACATCTGCAAGATAAAATTCTTCGTTCTGGCTTTTTTACTGCAGTAAAAACATTTAGTCTTCTTACATTTTTTAAGTTGTAGCACATGAATGTAAACGACTTAAAACAGGTTGTCTAAATTGATTTTATACTTCTATTTTCGTGGAGCCTAAATATGTATTTAATCTTCTTTACATTCCTATGTAATTTAATCCCCTAAGATACATTTTATTTTGCACAATGCAGAAGTGATCTTGTTAACATTCTTACTTTTTCATTAATATGATACTTATAAACTACAATATATGCATTTACACAGGCGGGTTATTTAATCCCTAACTTGTTGTAAAATAAAACAGCCACCACTTATCTTTTTAACTGTAACTTGTGTCGTTATCATTTTATGCTCTAGGTCTACAACCAAAATGCGTTCCTGGCTTTGCGTATTTCATGTAACATAATACAAGTTTAAAGACACGTAAATACATAGAACATGGTCGAGAATCCAGCAGGTGCTAACTTCGTACATAGGACGTGCGCCGACAGGTGTCTGACAGAGCAGGATACATTCAGACTTACTTCCTGCATTTTCTCGCTCAAGTCGGCACGAATTACAATACCTGTGAAATGTTTTAAACGTGTTCTGCACTCAGAAAATGAGTGGATACCATAACATCCATAATATTTGCATTAAATAGTTTGCCATTCAATATAACAATATATTATTATAGTATAAGTATAAATAATTGGGACTATTTTGGGATTAATGTATTTAAAATTGTGTGAATATTATGTCAGCCTAGTTCATGCAGATAAATCTTCATATCACAATGTAACCTTTCCTTCAACCAGTATTTGGATTTCTGTAAGTTGCATGTGTTAGAACAACACTGGATACATGAATAGTGTATAGACATGAATATATTTTATTCAAAAGGTATGATTTAATTACTTTCAAACGTAATTAAATATTAGATTTGCCGGTTACTATATGTATATATATGTGTGTGTGTGCATATATTATGAATTGAAATTATATGAATAATAAAATTGAAAATCATAAACGAAAGTTTCAATCTCCATCATCCATGTGCGCTATATTGCAACTATATTCAATTGTAGTCTAATATCCTTTCAGTCTATTATCCTTTAACGTAGAAAAGTCCAGTAAACTGCATTAAGTTCACTATTATTCAGGGAATAATGGTGACTTTTCAAGAAAACTTTATTTATTTATTTATTTATTTATTTATTTATTTATTTATTTATTTATTTATTGTTTGCTCTGTGTATACTACATCACAGATTTTGTTTTATTTTTGAGTTGCATATTTTATCTTTGAGATAATAAATTTTAATATGAATATTACGATCAAATAATGAAAATAGTAAACAATGTCATTTAACGAGGTTAAATATACACCTTGTTTTCAAAAAATTGAAGAGGTGTAAGAATATAATACATTTTTAAAATTGAACAAAATATTTAAGAAAAATAGATCCCAAAACAGATGTAGAGATAATTTCTATAATTTATAGTGAAATGAGGAAATAAATTAAAAGAATTTAGAAAAAGTTTCAATTTTAAAGGTCACTAAATTTAGAATTGTGTTGATTTTAAACACATGCACCTATGAGCAAACATTTATCACGTTTGTTTTCGTGAAAAGAAATGATACCAGAAATGATCAGAGGCGTAAATGTAACAACAATGTGGTTCTGCCGATCTTATTAACTAATATACCAAATATGTTTAATGCCTTGCTTGTGAAAAAAAAGGTTAAAAGTTTATTTTTCCACCGATTCCATGATAACAAGACCTAGTAATTTTCAAGTCACTTTTTAGCAATTGTTGTTTCTGTTGAAAGATAAAGTTAATCTGTCCTCTTCATATCCATCTGTTAGTGTTAGCGGATCATGTTATTAGTTAGACTGACATCCTCACATATTATATTACACAAGCCGCTATCTCTTCCGGTATGCCTAGCTCAATGAATCTCTTATCAGTTTGCAGCAGCGCTTTCATTTAAATACCGTGAGCTGCAGAGAATTTGTAAGGGTTTTAGTTTTATGTGGCATGGAACAACGTCATGCAGAGTTTAGTCGCAAACTACACATTGTTTGCTTCAGGGATTTAGATCCCCCTAATATGGAACAAGCATAAATTGAATTTGTTAACCTGAGGATTTGAACACAACAATGTTTTTCATTTTATACAAGTTCTGTTAATGTAATGTTGATACTTTGGGGTTTCAGGTTCGATAGCGTATCAAGTTTAGAAGATTATTAAAGCCTTTTGATACTTTTATCATCATTATAGTGTTCATAAACACCAACTTCACTATCATTATTTCTGTGCCTCGCTGTAAATGGGCTGCAATGCATTATGCTGCTTGCACGTATCAGAGGCGGATCACGGTAGCACAAATAAAACAACAGAGAAAGAAGTGTGTTGTGAGGGAGGGAAAATAAATTAAAATAATATAGTAACGCAACTGTTAAAACAAAACAATACTTTCTAACAGTTTTTATAGCAACAAACTTGTCCATGACCCTTTGAAAAAAGCCTGAAATCTGCAGAACGAAGTATACCTCTATATAAAGCATTGTGTACTCTAAATGTGACTTTGACCCGAATGAATATTTACAGTTGGTTCACCAGTTTCTCAAATTCAAATTTTTCTTTCATTGATTGCAAAATAAAATGCTTATAATGTAAATTTTCGCATACTGTTAATTTTCTTACATTCTGCATTCTATTAACTCAGAAATAAACAAAACAACTACTAAATGAAATCACACGAAACTACTCAAGTCTGTAATTTATTAACGACAACACTGATTATCGCTGCTAAAGAGTTTCTGCATGAGGCCATTACTACTTTAAATGCAATGTTGTTTAATACTGAAATAGCTTAAAGTTTTTCCCATATTTAATATATATGACTGTGTTGCTATTAATACTGTTTCAGTATAAATTATCTAATAGTCTTTTAAAATATATTATTCACCTTGCAACGCAACGACCGTAAGCATAAAACAAGGCAAACTTTTCTACGAACGCACGTGATGAAATGAGAGATGACGTTTCAGGTGCTGACAATGAAGTTTGTGGGAAAGAGGCTCGTCTATCGCTTCCTCTCACCTCCCCGGGTTAAGTTACTCCACACGGAGACCTCGCTGCAAGCCAAGTCCCCTGCAAATAATAATCGCAAATAAAAACTCAAGCGCAATATAGAAGTCTAGTGCAGACTTTTTTACGAATAAAAACGCACCAAGCAATAGTTATAGGAAATTAAACGTTGAAATATTTTGGAGCAGCGCAAACCAACAACCCCCCAGAGAAACCACCCCTGACAAGTATGGTTTTTGGCACTGCACGCGACTTTGCCTTTATCCTTTGAGGCGTATGGTAAATAATAAGTACCTTTCTCCGTTTTACTTTGTATCCTAATAGACAAGAACTCCCAGATCTTATAGATTAGAAAAGTGGACTTTTTATTAAGGGATATTTTTACTATCTAGTTAGTAATAGAAGCATCTAAACAGCTGCATCATTTGCTTTGTGTTACAATAAAAAGCTTTGCAATTTTCTCATTTGCCACAGTCCCTTGCAAAACTCCGTGCGGTTCAGCTTTGAATTGAAAACATATACTATTATCAATAAGCCTTTTGATGATCACCTCCGTGTCCTGGGTTCCAGTCCTGGCCAGTTCAACTGTCTGGGTAAGGTTTTTTTTTTTTGGGGGGGGGGAGCTTTCCCTTATCCTGAGAAGGTGAAGACGCCATTCACTGCGAGTTTATTTGTGCTATCATTAATTCATTTTATTTCATTCACCCCAACAGACTTACCCCTAAGCCTTTTGATGTAATCCTAACATCATATGTAATCTACAGAAATAGAGCTATTGATTCTTTTTTCTTTTATATGGAAAAAAATAAAAACCAGAGACGAACGACTACTCATTTTACTCCAAAAGACCGCCACGAGTGGCCGAGGTCGTTAAGGTGCGGACTCGTGAGCATGAGGTCTGGATTTGGAATCCCACCAGGACCGTTCTCCCTGACTGAGGTTTTTTCCAGGTTTTCCTCAGTCCTCATAAATGGAAAATGTCGGAGAGGTACCCTAAACTTAGGCCTGGAACGCTTCCTTCCTTACAAAAAAAAATCGTTTGCCAATATGTTATTTCATCTCGTGTATCATCAGTGTCCACCGCCTGCGGTGACTCAGTAGTAAAAAGGGGCGTTAAACATCATTAAAAACTCCAAAAGAGGGTGCTAGAACATATTCAGCAATGCTAACATTTTGAGCATTCTTAGTCAATTGCGGAGGTCTTGGGACACATCGTCATTTCATGAACTGAAGGAATACTCACCACGGAAGGCAGCTATCAAATATATATTAACATAAGCTCATTAAACGCTGGTGCCCTTAGATGTTAAAGAGCGTCCATAAAAAAAATCAATAAGCTCATTAATCAGATAGCATTGTATATGCTAAGATGTGAATATCCATGATAGAGACAAGACAGTTTTCTCTAACACTAACACTAATGTAGGTAGGTCCACGAGGTTTTAGCCATGAGGAACGTGTGAACGCATTCCTGTTTTTTTTTTTTTTTTTGTTTTTGTTTGTTTGTTTGTTTTTTTTTTTTTGGATTGGTAGAAAGTGCTCTTTGAAAAATTGGGGACATTAAACTTTCCAGCTATATATCCACCACTCAGAATGTACATACTTCAGCTAGGTGGAAAATATATTTCTAGAAGATTATAATTTAAAGTAAACGTAATATTTTGCATTAATACACTTTAGACCAAAGCTGGAAGTCACAGCTGTATAAGCTCATTCTTTAAAATCCCCAGTAGTCATCCGATATTCACATAAATTCAAAAATTAACAACTTTGATACAATATATTAAATTAGAAACGCGGAATTGGTATTAGTCCTGTAACTTTTTAATACAAAATTCTACCTCCATCAGTGCATCTCTGAAATGAGAGGTGATTAGTGGCTCAATCTGATAATTCACTTCTTTCTTGAGTTTCTAGAAGTTCTAATCTCAAAACGATTTGATCGAAGTGCTGCGCATGATGAATGAATGACAGCTCAGTTGACAGAAAACCTTACATAGCAACGATCAAGGTAAATGATACTGACTGTTTGGGATGTAGTTTTTTTCCAAAAAGGATTATTGACTTTCATGAGTGCAAGAAAACAAACATTAGCATAGGAAGGTAACTAAAATTTTTATTTTTTTAAACATTAAAAATAAGTTAAAAGTATACTTTTCACTCTGTCATGTCTTCATTATAACAGTTACCAAACATTAAATGATGGATAAAACTGTGAAAGATTGTTAGTATATTGAATCTAAGTTTATGACTATATCACCTGGTGTTTAATTCATTTAAGCATAACAACAAACAAGCAAACGTTTATTACACGTCACTTGGATTAGTTTATTCTTTCCATTGTGGAGAAGGTTCATTTGCTGTCTAAGCTGAGAAACGTGGAAATAAATGCCAAGTAAATGAAAGAGAAAACCGGACTGCCTGAAACTATGTGCAAATACAGCTACAATACGTTTTACGTACCTTTCAATATCGTTGAAGATTATGTTCAAGCCGACTGAACGAGCTGGTAAAGTTTCTTTGTAAAGCTTAAAGTGAACAATTTTATAATATATATTCATTCTTTTATGAAATGTTAAATACTTTACCATCGAACAATCGGGAAATTATCTCAATTCTGTGAAACTTATTCATCTCAGTGTTTATATATTTTGTTAACGTCTTTTGCATTTGGCGTTTTAATTAGTTTATATTGAAAGCAGAAAATAAGACATAAATATAGTTTAATATTAATATTTTCAAGCACAGAAGCTGAAACTAAAGGAATATGTTTAAGAAACGCAGACCAACAATGCACATTAGTTATAATTATGCATTCTTTCAGTGTTATGTTACAGCAACGAGTGGCGGAGGTCGTTAAGGCGCGGACTCGTGAGTGGGTGGTCTGGGATTCGAATCGGACCGTCCTGTCTGACTGCGGTTTTTTCCAGGTTCTCCTCAGTCCTCATAAATGGCAAATGCCATTTTTTTGTCCCAGCATTTGTTATGGGATAAATTTTCATCAAATCACGCCTTCTGTTCAGCTAGTGATATGAAAACATGCTTTGGTAGGCGTGTGCTGGGTGTTTTAATCCCAAAAAAGCTTCGCTCTTCGTTCCACGAACTCTGCTAATAAACATTTTTCTTTGTTTGTTTGTTTTTTATTTTAGTCTCTTTTCACATTATCGCAGTTACACAATCATGACCATTTACAACCGCCACGGGTGGCCGAGGTTCGTTAAGTTGGGGACTCGTTAGCGAGAGATCTGGGGTTCGAATCCCGCCAGAACGCCGTCTCTGACTGAGGTTCTTTTTTTCAGTCCTTATAACTGGCAAAAGACGGGGAGGAACCCCCTAAACTTAGGTTTGGAACGTTTCCTTCCTTCAAAAGAAATACTTTCCCAAATACAACTTCATCTCATGTATCATCAGTGTCCACTCCCTGCAGTGCCTCAATAGTAAAAAGAGGCGTTAAACACACTATTTAAAAAAATGATAATTTATATTGATGGAAAAGAGGAAGGGGAGTATAAGTCACAATATATTCTGTTCGTAGAAAAACGAGGATAGAGCATATGTTCTAAATGTTAAACAAAAGATTATGGATTTTCATTGTTCCTCGCTGTACAGCCACCCAGCGTCACCCCCTGGTAAAAGCAATAAACGACGACAGCTGCGTTGTGATGAAGTCGCTATTATAGTTAGTGATTCAATTTATTTTGACACAAACAAGCCAGGCGTAGAGTTCACGCAGTATAGAGAACCGCTAGGAAGTGTTGAGTTATATGGATTTGCCGAGCTATTGTGCCCCTTTCTGTCATCACCCAACACAATAGTCGTCGCATGCCTTTTCAATGCACAATCTGTGTTGTAAAATATGAAGCAACATTGAGTTGGGGCATATTCAAGGACTGTTAAGTGTTTCTGCCGTCATTAATAGTGGCATATGTTGTAACCTTCCTGTCCATTAGCACTTAGAGTATATTAAATAATGACCAGATTTGCTTCCAATATCGCGTTGAAATATACTCTCCGTAGAAAGTGAAAACAACCTCTTTGCTATAAATTAAAGTGACTGATATGTTCACCATAGCTGCATTCATAGGACTGCAAAGTCAACATTAATGAAGGAAGTCTATAACATTATTTTAATCGGTAAAGATAAAAAAGGTGTTCAGTGGCGATACAACCCTGTTAGCCTCTTTTCACTAGAAGATTTAAGCCGATGCTGTAAGATATGTGTGCCCACGCCTTATGAACACATAAAATATATATTGTCATAGAATAAAAATGCATGTTATTTACTTTGGTTTGATATTATGGCTTACTAAAGAAATGCTTGAAACTACACAATAAGTATTAAACTAACACAAATACGGTTATCCAGCTATATACCGCTCACTCAATAATAAATAATTTACCATTATCCCGAAGTATTTCCCTGTCTTCTATTTTCCACGCCAGCGCGGGATAAAAATAACAAAAAGCAATGAGAAAATATACATAACACTAATTCAGGAGGAATAAATCCCTCTTCAAGCTTTGATAAGATATTACGGCCAACGGTGATCGCAATCGGCAGAGTTCAAAGTAAGCAGTGTTATCTAAGATTCTTTAAAATGTTCAACGAACAACATTTTTGACACAAACTTAGAGTCAGAAACAGCAGATGGTTATTGTTGAGCATAAATACTATGGACTTAAGAATACAGAAAGAGTACAAAATTGTTTTGATGGCTAATGCGCTATAATAAAGCCTGATTATTTGAGATCGAAGCAAACACAAAATGAATAGATGATCGCTTCTGGCAAAGAAGTATTACATGTGAGAAAACGTATCTGTTAGATCATTTAAGGAAAGTAATTATAGAATTGTATTCGTATAGAGGTATTCGCTTCTCGTCTAATTTTGATTGCGCTCTTACTTCGCTAGAAACCTTGCCTTCCTCTCGAATCTTTGGGACCTTCCTTTCTTGCCGCTAGGTAGCGTCATGCTTTCCTACTTTATTTATTGCTCTACTTGTCAGTATATAGTAGATAGCTCGTCTTTGGTATAAGTAATTACTATGGGACTCCGTGATTATGCTTGCTGGGGGCTATCGTCTGACTGGTTGAGAGCTCTTGTTTCGTCACTCTCCAGCAAGCCTTATCATAAAATTATTCTTTGAAATGTAATGCATTTTATGCCTGACTCGTTTTCTGCGTATCCTATTTATTTTATTGCAGTAAAGTTTTGATTTTAATTGAGTTTAGGCTTTTAGCCTGGTTTACTCATGTTTGGCTCCATATTAGAGCTGTTTTCTTAACAAATTCTTCCAATGTGATTTGAGGAATATTTGTGAGAAAATTTTGAAAGTTAAATACTAGTTAAACTGTAACGCTCTAAAAATTAAGTTACAGTTCCAATCATTAAAAATTTAAATTAAGAACACAAATAATATTTAAGTACACATTTAGAAATAATGAATATTTGATTTACCAATATAGGAAATAAGTTTAGATATGTATGACTAGTTCAGATAATGACAAAGCTTTTGAAGCTATGCTGTTTCGGTGACCAAAATGTGCACTCATTTCAGAAAATAATGATGTAGCGCATTGAGAAATGCGCAGAATTTGATCTGTAATCAATTGCATATGGTCTCAGCAATGGCCTTGTTTTGCTCCTTCCAGTTTTACTTCTAAGAAAGTAATTTCAAGGAAGTCGCGACAGTATGTCAGGATCGTTGTCGTATTTTGATAACTCTTGTAATAGAAATTTAGGATGTTTACTTCTAATATTATTCAATTCCGTCAGCTGCTAACTAAACTACAACAAAGAACTTGCGAATCTTCCTTAGTAACAAAGTGTAAGTACAGACCAGCAGAATCTGCTTGCTATTGTGTGGGACGTCTAAAGTTTCCAGGCGCCAATCATTGATAGCGTGCAACCTTGTAACAGGATATCCTAACCGCTTTATAGCAGTTGTGAACTTGGAGCTCTACTAACAAGCTCAGGCGCCAAGGGACTTGGTCAGTGGCGGATTTCTAGAGGGATATCTTTTTTCGAGTGCTTTAAATGCATGTTTTATTCTTTAGAGAAGTTTTTATAAGAAGACAAAACGACATAAAAATGTTTGATATATAAGTTTCGAAAGATTATAGATTAGATTAACTGTGGTTAAAATACAGCACAAGTTCAAGTGAAACCTTCCATGTATAAAGCAATGTCAATATAGTACCCTTATTTTTGCTGGACTAAACGAACATTTTTTGTTTCAAAATTTAAACGTTAAAAGTAATGTTTTTGAAAGGAAGTGGCAGGCTCATATTTTATATACCATAAAATATCGATATATATGTATATATATATATATATATATATATATATTCACATGCGATCTAGTAAACTATCTGCTACAATGAAAACAATTATCGATATATAATTATCGATCAGCTATCGCAGTTATCGATCAGCTAGCCACTTGAATGCAATAATATGAGATGTGGAGTCGAAGGTATACCTGTAATTGGCTTGAAGGTTTTTTTTTTTTTTTTGGGGGGGGGGCCTGCGTCCGCAACTCCAAGCCAGCAGCAAGCGACCAAATTCGCGCCAGTTCACCGATCGACAAGTTTCACTTGCACAGCTTTGATCAATAACAGTATGAATACAATATTTCATAATGAGTGCTAACTTGTGTTATAGGAGTTATTCAAAGTGGGGTCGGTCCGCAGACATACATTTTCTTTAAGATCCTCTATATTTGTGACAGTTTTGTAAATTAATTACATGAATTTCGCACCCCACCGGTGATGCCCATAAAAGGGTTAACCTTAAGTATGTTGGAAGGGAAATTCCACAGAATATGGCCGGATAAAGGTAGATTTCCTATACATAAGAAGAATGATTTAAATTTATATTATATTTTATTCAACAACAATAGCATAATTGTACTAATAATACATAAATTAACCTGTTAATGGAATTCCGCCTTAAAAACGAAATATGTGTAAAGCTGGAATACAGAAATATATAATTTAAATAAACATAAAACGTTGAAAAAATTATCACATTTAATATACGATACAACAATGCAGCCAATCTTAGAAAAATAATTAGCAGGCCCAAGCATTTTATAAGCTCTCTCATTTAGGTAATGAATAAAAGATATTTAATTAATGCATAAATTTCAATAAATTCAACACACTGTCTTTAAAATAAAAGCTTCCTGCTAGCTAAACTAGCAAACTACAAATAAAAGGAATCTTTAAGCCAATATACGTTAATATGCATTAATATGATAAAGTCTCATATTACCTGGGTTACTGGTTCTAATGACTGAAGAAGACTTTCGGATTTAACAATTTAGAATTACAAGCTGAAACTTCTACTTAACCCGACACTCGAAAGTTCAGAACAGGAGACAGGAATCAAACCAGTCAGGACAGTTATGTTACCGGCTTCTAGAGCATTCGATAGCCTTACTAGCAAATACCAAACACATAGCAGTTTGCGAAACTTCCTGACGTGGACAGAGACAGGTGGGAAAAAATGAGGAAAGGGAAGGAAATGAATTAGGAAGAAAGTATTTACGTGTATAGTATGACAACTATTGTTGTGAACTTTTCCTCCCCTCTCTATTCTAGTAATAGCATTACAATACACTACAGTAAACTGACTTCATTAACTCACTGAAATCAATAACACTACTAACCAATAACCTGCGATAACATGATAACACGTAATAACAAAAATGTGATATTATACTATCTCTTAAGGTATATAAAAGGGCAGACAGACATAACCTTGTCGTAACGGGAAATTGCTACCATCCACATACAATGATGAGCATGGGAACTGTGTCTTAAATAAAAGGTGAATGACCTTGGCTAAACGCACGCTGCGCTCGGTTGCAGACGCAGGACAAAATATTCTGGGGAGTTCTTCTATAAATCAAGTATAAACGAGTGTACATAATAAACTTTAAACAGTTTTTCATAATTTAACAATTAAGAGTTATTTAGAGTTAAAATGCACGTAATTATGGATACGATGATATTTGAAGAAGCTTGACAGAGAACCAATCATAGGCAAAGATTAGAAAATCAAACTTATAGAAACAAATACTAAAAATTATGTTTTCAAAAGTAAAATGCGCTGCAGCTCAAAATCCCATTCCAGGAGTCCAAATAATTTAAATTAGTTTAGATTTAACAGTTTGAATGGAAATCTAATAAAGCTACATAAAGAAATATTTTGATCTGCTATACGAACCATAATAAAAGTACAAAAAGAATTAAATAAACTTATTTTTACACAAATATTTATAACTTAAAATTAAATCCCTAATAATGAAATAATTGCATTTTTTAAAGAAAATTTTAATTAATATTATACACTCTAAGTTCTTTTCCCTTTTCATAAAGCGTTAGTAATTCACACCGATTAGCATAAAAACTTTGTGGAAATGGAACAAATTAATTATGGCACGAGTAAATCCTGGGCTCATTGGCGCCCAAAGCTATTAGACATTCCGTATGACTTCCTTCTGAAAGGAAGTAAAGCCATTGGTCCTGTGTGGTAGATTTACCAAGCCTAAAAGAAGAGCCCTCTGAGAAAAAAGTATTGGCCTTTTCACGCCCTGAATTGAATAGGACGCTAATGACCAGAGATGTTAAAGAGCGTCCTGAAATAAAACACAAGAAATAAATTTGGATTTTAATGTTCAGATATTATTCAGATAAGTAATTTATACTTATATAAATTTAAGTAGTTCATAAATAGACATCATTGCCTAAGCCATAGTCACGAATATCATTAGTGTGTCCTATTATAATACATATTTCATTTGCACTACATTTGGATGTTTGAAGTCAAGACACTTAATTATTTCATACATTTTATTAAATATTGTTTGTGTTTTTGGCTTGCATTTTAAGAAAACACTGGAAATTATCGCAGATTTTAGGTTTAATATTGATATTTTCTTTTTATGTGCTCCGTGAATCAAGAGATTGTGCATTTGAAGAGATAACTGATTTCTGTAAATTGTTTGTAATAGTTTGTTTTAAGATAATTCCTGAAAATATGTTATGTTTGTCAAGTTCTGTATACGTGACGATTTTTATTAAAGGCGTTCCTCTTATAAATTTTTCAATAAGCAAACTAACTCAAGTAGCAGAAAAAATTGAATATTGAAAGGAAAGTGGTAATGATTTTTATTTTATTATTTCCACACTCAAATTATTTTTCTTTACTCCTTATTAACTCTACCTTCACAATAGTAGACTTGTTGGCTATTGGGGAACTTAAAAGAAACACACAAATATTTCTTGACTTCTTGACTGCAGTCTCTGAGAAAAGGTTATATGAAAATGTCTCTCTTTTAATGCATTATCATTTTTCATCATAAATATTTTTTAATATTCTGGGTACATACGCTTTGACAACCAAAAAATGCTTGCACATTATTGTAATATTTCAAAAATTTTATGAAAAATGTCTCCAAAAATTTAGATATTATAAACGGTATATTTGATTTAAAATATGAATACCTAAGTACCTTATACCTTTAACACTTTCGGTATTGAGTCAAAATAGTCTAGATTTTCGTAGAAACCCATTTTAGTAATATTGAGAAATTTATTTCTACGAATCTAATTGATAATTTTCCCTTGTAATACACCATACCCATCTATTGCTTTTACAATACTTTTTTCAAGTGTTTGTAGTAATTAAATGACCAATACATAAGATTAAGGAGGGAACAAATTTTTGCCGAGAGTTAAAACTGTTAAGCTGGTAGGTTCAATTTTTCTCAGTGTTAGCCAGTATACCGAGAAACTCAATGAAATAAGAGCACTTCGAAAATGATTATAGGAGCTTTTATGTCCTATGAAATTAAACTGGAGAACAGCGGTGCAGGTGCTGTGAATGAACGGACAATGCAAAAGTACCTTGCGAAGTTCCAGGAAAGCAACAAAACCCCAGTGAATGAACCAACAACAATAGATAACGAAGCTCTCCTAGCGACTATTAAGATAAACAACTCCCATATTTGTGCGAACTAATTTAGCAATAAAAGTCAGTGCAGAAACCGCATGGCTCTATTAACTAGGAAAAAATATAAACTCGGTCACTAGATACCATCCGAGTTGACAATGGGCACGAACTGGCTGTTTTGCATTTTTGTTACGTCAGCAAAAGGATAGACTGCTGACATGCGATGAGAAATGGTTCTACGTTACTCCAAGACTGATTGGTAGCCCATGAATCTGTCCCCAAACAACCGAAACCATACTGTATCAAAAGAGGGCTATGATTTTTATGTGTTGCCAGCTGGTGAAACAATGAACACAATAATGCAATGTGTCCATGAATAGTTTAAAACTGAAAACTCTAATTAGTGCATTATAACTAGAGCCTAGAAATTCAGCATTTATTTTGGCTAACTTAGCTAGGCAAAAGGCGCTTAAAATACTGTTAATAGGCAGTAATATAATTAAAATGGGCACTTATTAAAAGTAAAAACAAAGAGTAAGAACACTTATTATTAATGAAAAATAGGCATTTAAAATACTTAATATCTTCATCACACAATTACGTTTCTCGGGCTTAAAATCCAAAGTATGGCTTCCTTTGGAAGGGAAGTAAAAGTACCTCAAGTCTGAAAAGGAGACCTCTTGAGAAAAATTTATCGGCCGTTTCAGGCCCTGAGTTTGAATGGGACGCTGATGACCTGAGGTATTAAACAACGTCCGTAAATAAACCAAATTAATAAATAAAAAGGATATAATGCAGAGACAACATGCGCTAAATGTCACCAGAACATTTTCATTAGACTAACGACTACGTGTACCGTAGCTTGTACAGCTACCATCCGAATTTGTACCTGATATTCTCCAAGGGAATCCTTCTACATCCCAGGAACACCTAATTATTTGTCAAATGAACAACCGGTATAAAAGAAAAAATTATAATAAAATACGAATTTAAAGTATAACACGAAAAATGTTTTTATTTTCTTAACACAGGCCCTCAGTGGTGAAATATTCCTTATTATACATATCGCTTGTCGTAAATCCTTCGTAATTATCGCATTAATTTGAGATGGTCGCTCAAAAAGTAATGCCCCACATCTTTTCTCAGAATTTATTTATTCAAAATGGTTTAAATTTGGTTAAATATAAATGAATATTTCTTAACGTATAAACTTGTTTATACAGTCTCCATCATATATACGATGCTGCCGTGGAATAAGTGCGTGCATTCTTTGCTGGTACCAACTCTTGTCCTGCGCGTATTGTCACTTCCTAACTACTTCAATTACTTTTTTGTCGTCTTCAATGTGAGTTCTTTATGGACTCAAGGAGTGCTCCCATTACGCGCGCTTCAACAATTCCGGACTGTAGGCTATGGCAGGATGTTCAACACAAGCAGATAATGGAGATCGGTTCCTGTTGTTACTGACGCTTTTACATTGTAGCTCGTCGCTTAAGTGTTCTTATCGACTACCCAACTCCCATACACTGCACACAAACATTTGTGGATAGTCACCACACTTTCGTTTTCATGTACTGAGAATTAAATTACAGCTCGCTTTTTCTAACGGGAGCTTGCAACAGATGCCATTTAAACAGTTCATTACATTTGCGACATTTCTCACAATGACTTGGAACTCAGTACGTGCATGGGGGAAACACCGAATTTTATACACTCAAAAATGTACTTTTCTAACTTTGTTCATGGGTAAGAAAGAAATTGTCGACTTACTTTTTCAGTGACTCTCATGATAGTATTATTAAGCAGTTCATGCTTTATTTCCTTCTCTTCTGTTATAAAATGTACGTTATTTATCCATGGTGAGTTTATATTTAATTACAAATGTATCTAAAATTTATACCCCAGTTCTGAGCCGTTTTATTCAAAGTATCAACGATGATGTGCACATTTACCAGGAGTCCAATATCATAAGTATTGACTTATCACATACATTCACTTTTATCGAAAGTTCCAACAGTTTCAACTACACTAATCGCATGACATCTAAGTTACCCTTGCCAAAATACCGCTGCAACCTAAGGTTCTATAACCAGACCAGTGTTGCACAGATTAGTATGTTTTTGCGTTTGACCTTGGATGCATCCGCGTGGATTTTACAATATTATACATTGCTTGAAAGTACAATTTGTTCAACAATGGATTATATGAGGGTTAAGAAAAATGGCGATGTGATTTTGTTCACAATAGTATAGAGCGACCCAATGAACTATGGATAAACTTACTTTAGGGTAGAGCGGTGCTGTTGCCACCGCTTGTACCGTAGAATGACTGACACTACCGTACCGCAGTTTTTTTTCACTATTGCCATTTATTTATATTTTTAACTTAATAGAAAGAGGGGCTGAAATTGACTAACTTCGTTGCCCATACATTAAAAAAAAACTCTTTAAACAAAATTACCCATCCCTCGCTGTAGTTCACGTTGACTGGCTATTTCTTGGGGAATATTTTGTATGAATATTTCCAGGGTATGTGAGTTTGTCCTATCTGGCTCTATAATTCTATAATTCTTTCTCCGCTCATTGCGCACCATACACTAAATGTTTCGTCATGGAGGGGGCACTTTATGAACGATATCAGGCTTCTCAGCCTCCAATAACGATTATTTTGAAATGAATGATATTATGAATTGTTTTATGACCTGGATATTTAAATCTGGGAATCTTTCTTAGGATCATTTTTTAACTTGACGAGCTGACTGAGTTGGTACATAATTATAAACCAATGTTGGTTGTGCGGTACAGAATATATATTGAGCAATAATTCCCTTCCCGATGAAATACTGATCAAGACACAGCATTCTTAGTAATGAACTCAAGTATCAAGTACACACTGACAGCCAGAAGCTAGCGTAACCTTGTTCCAGTCAACAGCAAGAAACACAGTGGAAAAACCGCTCAAGTTGGTTAGTTCATTGGATCGCTTTCTGCATACTGTAAAATAATGTTTCGTTTATTAAAACGTAATACAATACCACCCTACAACATGGAGCGACAGCTCGATATCTACCTTGATCTGCCGCAGCAACTTCTGCAGCCTCTATCTCCGTCTTGCGATATCGTTGATACACAGATATATTGCAGGACACATGTGATCAGCATTACGACATCAAGCCGGGTGCCTAACATGCTGCTTTCGAGGTCAAATACATTACTTTACTTTATTTATTTTAATAATACTGCTGATTATTCAGAAAGTTCTCTGAAGTAAGTGTGTTTCAGTATTGTGTTCTAAGATGACGTTGTTGCCTGAAATACAACGAAGAAGGGAACGAATTTGTGACAATCTATTAATGTTTAATTTTTAATCATGGGTATATTTGTTTATATTTTATTCCCAACAATGTAATCAGGTTTTATATACTCCAATCTTAAGCCGGTACATTGAAGGTATGACTGATAATACGCACATTTGACAGAAAGCAAGTACCTAATCTGTACAAAACAAGTTTGACAGCACACGCGCTCTGGAGAGCAAACTATATCTTCTTATATTTTCCAGTTTCCTCTAGAGATAACCGGATAAAGTTACGGGTCGCAGCCACACATGTCTAGCTTACAGCTTCTAATTTTTCACACCCTCCCTTGGCTATATGGCTCCGCAGAGATCAATCGATAGTAAGAAAGCCCTCATGTGGGAGTAGCCCACGGAGTCAATAAACTTGTAAAATGAGCGGTTGAATAACGACCTAAAATTTTAATTTCTCTTAAACTTTGCACTTCGTCCTGTTCTATTCCACGCTACCTTTTCTCCCCTTAGTCTCGTAAATATTTTACTCCAGTACTTGGCGTAATATATTAGTGTTCATATTCCATCCACACAATTACGGGGCGGTGGAACAGAAGGTAAATTTATATACGAGAGTAGGTCCATAAGTTTCCGGCCTAACCATTTTCTACGTATGATAAAGACAAACATTATATTTAACTTTTCAGTGTATTTACCCTTTATTGCAATACACTTCTTACATCTTTGAATTAACATTTCAACCCCCCCCCCAAAAAAAAGAAATTGTCAGAAGTCTTGTTTGCAAAATGGGCATAAACAGCATCCATCACTTCTTCGTCACACTTAAATTTCCTTCCTCGAAGGTTCTTCTTGAGTTTTGAGAAGAGGAAATAGTTACTGGGAGCTAGATCTGGGCTATAGGGATGACGATGGATCTCCTTGAAGCCACATTACTTCACTGTTTACTTTGTAACAAGAGCTGTGTGCACGGTCGCGTTGTCGTGAAGAAGGCGCACACCACCACTTAGCTTTCCTCACCTTTTCTCTTTGATGGAAGCACGGAGCTATTCAATTTAAAGTAGCTTTGATTTGCAGCAATTTCATTAGCAATTTTCAAATTGGCTTCGTTTTTTTACTATTCTTTATTCCTCGAAGTTTATTCTCAACATAAAGCATCGTTCAATAATTATATGAGGGCGAATATGTAGCCTTGCCCCACCAAGGAATATCTTCTTGCAAAGAAACGCCAATTTCTTTAAACAACTGCAACGTTATATACCGAAATACAAAGTGATTGGCAACAATTTCAAAGATAACTTTGTTCGAATAATACATTAATTAATTTCAATGAATGGCTACGAAATTTCACATAGACCCAAATTCAAGAAAATATAATAGTAAGGAAATAGTAAGGAAATCCGAATCAGAGGAAAACAAATAACGCATAAAAATAAAATAAACTAAATATAAACTTATGGGCTTAAGAAACCAATGCTTTCGGCTGCTCCGGAAGTCACTAGCTACAATATATAGATACAAAAATGCCAGTACGCTGGAGTTGCGTTTGGTTCCGTAATAGAATTTACCATTAAGTTACAATGAATACTGTTAGAGGTTATTAATACGAAGGAGTATGTGTGATCAGCCTTATTTTATTATGTATTAAAATAAAAAGGGCACAGCTTTGGTAATTGCGCCTTAAAGAATGCTGATACTATATATGGCGCTAATTAATCTTTAAGCCTTACAAAAGCAAAGATTTAAAGTAAGGAAATAAAATAGCTGAGTAAAAACAATAAGTCTGAAAATTGTTTTTCTCCTAACTCGTTAAAATACAGCCAAAATATTTAATTTATTATACAAGCTAAAAACTCGAGAATACTATATTGAGATCATTTCCTCCATTCCAAAATGCATTATATAGAATTGCAACATATTCCAAACTGTGATATAAAATCAAGTAATTTAATGCGTACAATATAAAATAGAGTTGATGACATTCCAATAGCTTATGTCAGCAATTGAATTGTTGTTAATTTTGTTCAGTCTTTGCTCCTGTGGCAGCAGTTCCTTAGTGAGGTTAACCCAATTTCAAAGCTGAAGCTGAGAAAGTGATAGCCTTGAACACTTGAGTCAACCGTTGCCCCGTCCCTCTTGTCTTCCGACTTCTGACCTATACTGCTACGTATATATTCACACATGCATTCAGTTAAGAATATACTCTCTATCAAAAGGCATTAAATGACGAGAATATGATATGATTTGAAACAGGGAGTGTATATTTAATCCTGATATATATTAAAACTTTTATAAATATGTAGGAAAAACTTTTGTTGTATATATGGGGTTGAGATTCCGTCCAAAACAACAATTTTTAGTTAGTAAAAAGAATGCGAAGAGTATCTTTGTTGATAAATGGTTTACAAGAGTAAAATGTGTTTTGACAGAGGAGATGACGTGAAGCATTAAATGTAATTTTTTTGCATAAGTGAATGTTAGGCTGAAATTTGTAATTAGAGTCCGATAGGTAAAATCTGAGGTTACAGCGGATCTTCGGCTTACCCTGACAGTGCTCATATATCTGAGCTACAATAACTTCTCCAGGCACAAGTGCCAAGCTTTCTCATGTGAGTTCATATAGGATCCTGGAGAACTCGAAGATTATCTATTTACAGAGATTGTATTTTTAAAAGGCGACCCCAAACCTTCAATATTTGAAACCGCACTGGTATCAATACATCAAGAAAGAGGAAAGAGACAAATTTGGCAGACGAATAGGCAAAATTAGCTTCATTTATTGTTATTATTATAAAATAGTTTTATTATTATTACTTAGATAGTATTTGCCCGAGTGTTAACAATCTTTGGATGTTAATTATAAGTTAATGCTATACATTTAAGCTGACAGTTATGTAGCTATAGAAAGTCATTAAAGTGGTAGTAATGATACAGGCTTGTATAAATAAATAATAGTCCTACTTTAAGCTGAGCGATGTCTTATTAGATAAAATATACTATTACGAAATATTATAGTGAATCATTGTGCTGCTAAAAGAATGTGTTATAGCAAAGAGGGAAAGATTGTTGCTTTATTAAGCAACATAACAAACAATGCAGTAAATCTGAAACACCTCGAAGGTGTCATCCAATTTATGTGATCCCCTTAATACCAAATAAATGCTTGATATTTTCTCAAATCGTGAGCTTCTCTTATTTGTCGACTTCCTTGTTACTGTAGTTCTGAGCCATATTGCGTTACGTGCCCAGCTCTTAACATTTCTGTATTCATTTCCCTACATCTGAGTGTCAAACCTTTCAAGTATTAATGAAAGCATAAGTTCATTTTATGTCTTTATTCATGTTACGTAATTTCCTGATTAAATGCTCTTAGTAAAGCTTGAACAGTTATGCGTTTAAGGGTAAAGAGATGCAATTTTTAGGAAATAATATACTGAACTGAGTTTAATTTATAGCTGTACTTAAAGTAAAACAATTTATAAAATTTACGAGTGTTAGCTGAAAGTTTTAATTTTAAATCATAAACTATTTGATAACTGTTAAGAATTAGCAAGTAATAACATTTATAATTACTTTGCAGTAAGAAATCTTCGGTATTTCGATTTTCATAGAGTTCGGACGGTTGACTCATTCATGTGTTTTGTGCGTTTAATTAAGAACTGTTCCTATCACATTTTCATTTTACTCGTAAATATCGAGAAAATAATTGATTGAGCCTCTAGCATTTTCGATCATATAAACAAGTTAATGCTACTCAGGTATCTAATGCATTTTATTAGTTTTATTTTAACAAATAATTTTACAATTAATTTTGTAAATTGCCAACGTATTGACATTTTTCTATTTGATGTAGCAAATTTTATCTGTGTTTAAATATGTTCTCCAGTTGTCATCAAAATCAATCTCAAATCCGAAAGAAAAACGCTAATCTTTAGAGCGCATCACTTTTCCAGAGGCTAAAACCTTAATTTAAGCATAGCATATGGCAAGGCTTTGTTATTTATTGATTTTATAGTGCATTCTTTATTATCTTACTTTTCAAATAAAAAGCTAAATATTATCGTATTAAACGTTGAAGATCAATAGCTCTTTAGTGTAGAAGTACTTGAATGAACGATGTCGTAAGCTAAAGCGACTGTATTTCATATTTATACGACGCCAATAGTGAGTTTGGCCCTCGCCTAACGCAG
Organism: Metallyticus violacea; assembly: GCA_030762175.1. Taxonomy (NCBI): domain Eukaryota; kingdom Metazoa; phylum Arthropoda; class Insecta; order Mantodea; family Metallyticidae; genus Metallyticus; species Metallyticus violacea. The sequence continues at coordinate 125,437,199 of CM060833.1, read as the reverse complement.
CAGGTTGAACCCGGCAATCGGCGGCCAAGAGTATGCCCCCTCGAGTCGTGAAAGGCCGATAGGAAACGGTACAATCGGTGATCCATAGAATAGATATGCAGATTCTTATAAATCAAGATAACGTGTTATTAATATTATCTATAACGGGCGACCGCACAGTCTAAACTAGTTGAAAACGTTTTTTTTTTTTTTTTTTTTTTTTTTGCAATTTATAAAATATTAAGGACATGAAGCTCTCTCATCGTTGGAAATTAAAGATAGTTTCACGAGAGGAAGACTATTGTGTTGAGATGGGCTAAAGGTTAGTGAGTGATTCAAACATCGCTCGACTGATGTCCCTTGAAACTATCATACTTTTAAAAATCTCGCATTTCTATCTTTCGAAATAAGTTGAACGTGTTCACCGTTTTCTGCGAGAGAATATCTAAACAATTATTGGGGAGGGGTTTCATACGTTACATTTCATCTTTCGAAAGGTATTTCTTCCCGTGCATTGTTTTTCAGTCCATCTAATATTCAAGAAATTCTTTTAAAAACTCAGTATTTTAAGTTATCGCAATAATAATAGTTTCAGTAATTATGTAGCGTAATGAATGACCGATTTTTACTTGTTAGACTACCTTCGTGAGAGATTCACTGAGGTTGCTCTACTCGATCAATGGTAAATAGCATTTCGGCTTTTAAAACTTGACCTCTTAGTATATTTTCTTGTTTATATTGTTCCTATAGCTTTGAGTTACAGGGATTTTTCCTGAAATTCTCTATAGCCCTAGGTAGTTGATTAACAGTTACAGAAAAAGTACAGTCACCCATCATTACTGCACACTTAAAGAAAGATAAAAATTGTATTATTTGGTTTATTTAAGGATTCTTTTTTACATCTCCGGTTCTCGGCGTCACATTCTATTTAGGTCATGAAACGACCAATAAGTTCTGCTCAGAGGCCTCTTCTTTCAGGCTTGAGGTTCTGTATTGATGTGCCATAAATCTACTACACAGAATCAACAGAAAGAATAAACAACACACACCATTAGCACTGCATGGGGTGTACTACCTCCTGTCCGATTATAATCGATTTTTCATTAGTTCACCATGACTCGCGCAGCCATCCATTTTCAAGACTGCTCCGTCTTGAAAAGCGAAACCCAGTAAATGAAACATGATACATTGAGTTTATTTTGATTAATAATTAAAAGTATTAAATATTCTTAATGACGAGAAATGTTGCTATACTAAGAAGGGGCTGAACGAGTGTTGCAGGCATTATTTATTGACCTCGATGCAACTTTTAAGGAATACTACGATTGTAAAACGGCTGTTCCTTTTCTCAAGCAAAGTAGTTAATGAGACCACCAATGTAGATCTAGGTGTAGTATTCTAGTTACAGTATGTATAAATACATTACACATTAAAAATAATGCTCTCACACTCACATGAAACAGATATACATATAATAATTCTGATATTCATTTACATTTTCGTATTATTTATGTGAAATAATTATAGAAATATCCTGTTCCTAAAGCTACGCACTTTATTTAAGAAAGTGCCCAGGTTTAGCCAGTTTTGTCTATTTACAATTAAGTCCCAACATGCCAGCCTCCCCCTACTGGAAGTCAAAAATGAGTCCGGGAGAAATTTTATCCTAGCATCTTTTGTCTGTGTGCACTTAGCCAAAATGTGCACCCAGTTTTCTGGTTCCGAGCATAATGGGCAAATCCTTCTGCCTTCCTTCTCAAAAACCTTACATGCCTTCCAGCCTCCCAGTTTAAGCCAAGCTATTCCCGATCTCTTTTTATGTCCAACTCCTTGACTCCTTTAGGTCTCTACATTCCATCTAATTTTAATTTCGCTCTGCAAATCCAGAGATGACATGTGCATGCATCGCGCCTCTATTTCCTGCCGATTTATGCCAAACAGGCATCTTTTGACTTTTTCACTATGTCATACTTGTTTTCAACATCCTTCTGCCAAATATCGCTTAAACCGATTTTTGACAATTCCCGCTGTGCAACCGCCGCCTACCATTTTGGATAATGCATGTTGTTTAAATAGTACCGGTAATATATTGCCTTTAGGGTTGTTTGTCCACCAATATATTGTTGAAGGATTACTAGTTAACATCTAAAAATATTGTTCTTTAATGCCCAATTGTTCAAATAAACTTGGAAAACAGTACAAAAGGTGTAAATGGGCTATTGATGCTGTTTAAATTGAAAATGTTGTCTTTAAAATAAAAATTACATTGAAAATTTAAGAATAAATCCTTGATGCAAAATTAAAATAAATACAAAATAATTTAAAAAGTTCATTTTAATTTTATTGGCCATCGTCTTTCTAGCTTGCCAAATAAATGAGTTTAAATACGCGATATCAGGCAACAATGAAATCACATACAAAATTTGGCATGAATTTGAAAATTATACTATTAATAGAAGGTATGAAAGAATAGTGGAATTTGTAGTAAAGAAATTTTCCAGTTCTAGATTTCGGTTCACTCTGCTAGATAAAGAGAAAGCGATATTTTAGGAATAATTTACCAAAAATTATTGGTGCAGTCGTATTCAAGGGTACCCCTTAATAACGATTAGGAAAAATAGTATATAAATAGATGAGAAGATATAGAATCGTTTCAATATATGACTGCAGCATACACAGCGTATGTGTCCTGGAGTAACGTCACTGTATTGGCCTGTAATTTCATTACGCGTTCTTCTCCAGTAAAATGTTGAAATCATCTGTAAACTTAAAATCAGCTCAAGAATACACGTGAGACATGCGTGGAATGCGTACACAGCACATACTAGTCGTAGTAGTCAATAAACGGCACCAAATGTTAATTTTAATGACCGTTTCTTCAGCATTTGCCAAGAAACATAGCAGCCTCATACACTCGTACTGAACAATAATCATCAAATGTATTAAATGAGGAGTTCGATGGTAGAGAAATTAGTGTTGATTTGTGCCCCTTGCGCTCTCTCGATTTCACCAGTTGTGATTTTTATTTATAGGATAATGTCAATGACGAAAGGTTTCATAAGAACTCCAATACATTACAGATACTCCAGGCCAATATTGTATATAAAATAAACTGAAATTTGATGAGCTCAGGCGAGTCATTTGCAAGAGAGAAAGGAGAACGCTTTCAACATGTACTGTAAGTTTAAAGTGCTTCGGACTTTGTACAGAGCATTTAACCGACCGACATTGAGTATGTTGCCCGGGAGCCAGGCCCCGTGCTACGACCGCTGTACACACACACACACACACACACACACACACACACACATATATATATATATATATATATATATGAATAACTTCATATGTGATCCTGGACTCGGAGGAGGTCAGTAGACCTCGACCTGGATAGTTGGTGATGAAAATTATAGTATTTAAATGAATACTCCTTGCATAGTACTGCCTTTCCTTATATATATATATATTGTCAGTTCTACTTCTATTCCAAAGGTGCACTAACGGCGTGCATTGAACCAAAGATAACATGGCTAGTTCATCTTAGAGTGATATATACTTGCGACTTCCACTAGCAGTTCATTAATTCATGCATTTTAAGTATTTTTAAGTGGCATTTCTGAGACACATAAGATAGTTTAAAGAATATTTTCATATTTAGTTTATCGGTCACTTTAGAGTTGCACTTTTTGGCCTTTCCTCTTTTATATTTGTTTCCCTATCAGAATATTATTCTAATTTCTTTTCATGTTTTATTATTTTATTTCTTGAGCTTCTGGTACTTTCCATGCAGTATAACATGCCAATAGCATTTTGCTAGAATTTGTGATATATTTTAAGCCACCGTTCAGAATAATGGAATAATCAAATGGGTTTCGTATCGCATGTGGCTACACAATTCCTGTCAGGAAAAGCTGAAGTCTGTAAATGTTTTCTCCAAAACTATTCACTTGAGTCCAGCGTGCTACGCTCAAACTACCGCAAAACGTAAATAAATGCTCGGGTTTGGAATCTTTCCAGTAAAAGATTGTAAATTTTGTACAGCTCTGGCAAGGGCCAAGTGCCAATTTACAGCGCATTGTAAAATCGCGGTGAAAAAAACAATGCTGTGTCGAACAAGTCCAGGTTTAGAATTTATCTCTCCCAACCAACTCGGTGCAGAGCATGTTGAAAATATCCTCTTTTTAACGTCGTTTTCTCTCTTTTTATTTAAAACAACAGAATACATAATACATTAAAGAGAATATAGGAGATTATTTACAGGTATAAAATAATTTTGTTTACCAGAACTATAGTTAGTTACCTTTTTTGGAATTACTTGTATATGCTTAAATATTAACTCCCTGTTGCGTCCACAATGTAACCAACTTCCGTAACAATAATTAATTAATTTTTCGAGTTATTTGTTTTTGAATACTAATTTGTTCGCACAAGTCTTTGCTCTTCAGTTATCTTGATCAACAGAGTTTTAAGTTTCCATACCTAAAACTGCTTATATCTACCATGGACGTAAAGTTTCTTTATCATGAACCATATAGTGTAGCTCACCTTGAACTCAGCCTATTATTCCGATATAAACAACAGAAAATTTATACATTCAATTCAAACACTAACCCCTCCCCCTTAACGTCATGTATTCTTACCTGAGGCATATGCTTACATCTTGTTATCAAAGGAAATATTCCGTCTCTAGTAAAAACAGAGCAAAACTAACAATGTTTATCGATTCGATCACATTAATTTCCATTAGACATTCATTATAATATCCGTATTTCACATTATATTACATTTTTTAAAGGTATCGATATAAAAACTTTTGGTGGATATTCTTTAAAATTGAACTACGTATTTAATAATAATTCAGCATTATTAGTTTACTACTTAGAGGAACAGTTTTATGTACGTTTTTCAGAAACTATAGTCAGTATTTCATTGAATATTTGCGGCAGATTTATATTTTCCTTAAGAAATGAAAATTTTTATTTACGACAAGGCTAACCTACAACAGAGAAAATATTGCATATCAACAAGAAAGTTATGTTATTTTTTTGCATAACATTTTCAATATTCCAAAGTTTTATCTACTACATATTAAATCCTATCTTCATAACAATGTCTTATTCTCTAATGAGTAAATTAAATACATATAAAAATTTCAATATTGTACTTACTGCTATTTTTGAAGAAAGAGTGCATAAAAAGTTGCCCCATTTATTCATTTGTATTAAAAATTATCCAGAAAATATTCAAAATATGATTATATACTATAGTTCAAACTTATAATAGATATAAAAAGTGAATTACTGCACATATGGAATAAATTTTTAAAAATATATATGTAATAATTTTTATGTACTTTAAAGTTTAAATGTGAAGTACTAATACTTGTTCTGAACGTTCAGTCATAAAAATGTTTAAAATGAAGTCAAACTCAAATAAAAGATATAATTTATTTAATAATAACTCTAACTGTTGTAGATTTGAAGATTACCTAACAAAACAAAACGTACTCTTGTGTTTCAGGAGTTGGTAGCAGCGACTCCAAACCAGAGAAACTGGCGTGGTATTCTGATAGCTCTCCTCGTCATAGTAGCAGTTTTAGGTCTAATTGTCTTCTCCATCGTCTTGCTATCGCCACCAGAAGAGGGGCCGAGGGTGAAAGGTCACAAATTTACTTTAGAAGACATCCTAGGACCTCACTACAGGATCCGGCGTTTCAATGGGACATGGATGTCGGGTGAGTGGAAATAGCAAACATTACTATTGCTGAAACTGAAACCCGAATGGTACTTTTGATATCTTAGTTTAGTATTCAGAGCTTGTGGACTATAAATATCCGATAAGTTTCTTCTGCATATCTTCTATACTTAAATGTTAGTTCACTGATTTATACTTGAAACGTATGGATCTGCAACAAAAATTTAATTCAAAAAGAGAAACATATTTTCTTAAAAAATACCAATAATTAATATGCCAGAAATCTGCATAGTTATTTTAAATACCACGTTTTAACTGGAAGGAAAGAAGAAATCGGTACATTTTATAACTCTTTCTGTCTGCTAGATTTGTATATTTTGTTGCAAACTGAAATAATATCATTTAGTGCCGTAACAATATTTAAAAGTTTAAACAAAATTTACCTTATTGAATACTGAATTAAAATTATTTTTTTAAATGTGCAAATAAAAGTACACTCCATGCCCTGTTGAAAAATTCTGCAGAAAACAGTCATCCTCATTGAAGTGCTGTTTCTGATAACCATTTTGCTTGCAATTTCTGTCATAATAGAAGTTTTGCAGCAAAAACGACAGAGGATATGTAAAGGAAGACGTGCCTGCTACCTGTTGCACTTTGTCAGGTCGATGAAGTCTCTCACTTGCCTATTACCAACATCACCTTTCTCAGGCAGGTCGCCAAAGGTTAATTTGATTTTGAAGTGACTTCCTCATACAAAGAATCTGTAGTCTACCTAGCTAATACTGGGTAATATACCTCACTTAATGGTTATAGCTGATACCTTAAGTGCTATAATAGTCTATTGCCGTGATGTTGGGCAAAACTGTCTGCTTCGTAATCCAGCAAGGGTCTATATGAATCTGGAGTTGAGTTCAGGTGTCTGGATGGATTTTTGGGGGGATTTTCCCGTATCCTGAAAATCAAATGTTAAGCAGCTTAAAAATTTAGCTCCTTGAACCCCGTGCTCATCATCGTTTCAGTGAATTAAACTTCGCTATTAGTAAGACAGCAAAACCTCCCCCTCTCGCATTCTGTGACTGGACCAATGCTGCGAGTCGGACAATGATGATAATTATTATTATTATGGTTATGACGATCCATAAGAGGTTAATAATTATGATGACTGTTTCACTCATGTGACGTCATATTAAAATCGACCAATGAAACAAAAATTTTGAATTTTGACCAATCACAGCCGGATTACGAGTAAAATTATCGAAAAAAATTAATCAAATTGGTTTTATCGTGTGACGTGTATTTATCTTGTGGTCAGTGTAGCCAACTCTATATTTGTTCGATGTAATTCCTGAACACACGCCACATTTGCTAGAGGTGGTGGGGAGCTATTGATAGTAACAAAAGCACGGATAATCGACAATCATTACGCAAAATGGAGGGATCTTCAAAGCGTTCTGGTGATACGTCAAATGTGCAAATTGATTTTATCATTAGGAATTCCAAACCACAGAATACAAAGAAAAATAGTGACACTGTATGTTATTTTTTTCTCTCTCTCTCCGTTGGTATTTGTAATAGTCGACTTTTGTCCATTTCAGTCTCACGGTTTCTGAATAGAATTCAAAAGTATAACATTTTATACAAGTGTTAATATTTTGTGCGCAAATTTGAAATAAATATCACTTTTATTCTGATTCTATTTATTAAATAGTCCTGAACCGATGTTTTGTTCTTATTCATGAAATAGTTCTAATAAATATCACTCGGAAGGTCTGAGCTTTCTAGATAAATTCACTGTAATTTCAGATACTTTCGGGGTAATACTTGTGACAATTTTTGTGATGATGCTCATATGTAATGAGCATCTCAAATCAGCGTTACAAAGTTAAAAACCGTAAAGGAAGAAAAAGATAAAAGGATCAAAATGATTCAACAAAATTGTTTCCGTCGCGTTAAAAACAATAATAATAAAAAACGCACACTGAAAAATAATTATTGCATTTGAGGCTCAAACACTCAAACTTCCCTTTTACCAAGACAGATCGATAGCTCAGATAGTAATGACGCTGGAGAGAAACCTGTTTTCTTTGGGCACCGCAATCTATCCTATATACTACTGCTTCCAAATGTACCGGTTCATACTGTACTGTACGTACTGTATTATTCGTAACACGAGTGTAGGAAGAGCGTAGACAATACCTCAAGAACAAATTAGTAAAAAAATGTCTCTATGTATTCGCAATTGACGTAATGGGTTTGCCGGCTACTCTTGTTTTTGCATAATATTGTTTTTGTAAAATTTCGGTGAAATGTGTACAATGTTTGAATTTTTATAATAATTGAAAAGCTGATAGGGAGTGAAATACTGGACAGAAGCTACAATAATGTTCATTAAGCAGGTATCATGAGAGGTAAGCTTCTACTGTGAGTTTATTTCAATCAAGTTTTAATGCAACAAAAATAACTTATGTATAAATAGGCAGACAATCTTTCACACTTTATGGGAAAAGATTTGTATTGTGAACCAAATGACAAATTAACTTTTAAATTAAAGTGATGCAGTTCTAATTTCAGTCCCTAACAGCGAAAAGGCGCTGCTATTGAGTTTGAAACATGTGTTAGGCATTCCTTCATTTCATAGCGGCATGTAGATGATTAGTGTTTCATTATTGCAAAGTCAGTCTTTGGAGAGTTTTACTTTCAGCGCAGCCTTCCATGCTCCATTAGTCTTTTCCTTACAATTTCTTGTTTATTTTCTTCTTTGTTTTTAATTCATCATGTTCTTTCTATACGTTATACATCTTCTTAGGGTTTTTTTTTTTTGGCCTTACGCGCACATTTTGCTTTACTTATTATACTTTCTTTGATTTTTTCCCCCTTTTCACTACCTTCTGCTTAATTATAATGCATTTGAAATTGTTTCTTGTTCTATTTTTGTATTTTAGATTTGTATCTTGTGCGTCTATATAATGTTTTACATTTTCATTTTTCTTAGGTTTCTTAGATGCTAGTTTTTTAGAGTTTTTTCGTTTTAATTTATTATAATTGACTTTCTGTTAGTTATATTTTTACTTTGCTCTCCTCCTTTCTTTGCTGTTGATAGTGGGTTTTTTATTTGTACTCTTACTGAAACATATTCAGTGCTTTTCCTTCCATCGTTTAATTTCTTATTTTTTTCCTCTCTCTCTCTCTATGCTTCATTTTATTGCTTTTACTTTGTTTCGGTCGTTTCTCATTTCTCTTTCTAATGCTTATTTATTTAGTTACTTTATTAATATTATTAAAAAGTGCTTCTACTTATTGTATTATTTTTTCTTGCTCTCACTTTAATTGATAATGGGGTGGTTAATACAAACGCGTGTAAATTTTTTGGATACATTTTTGTAGTGTGATGCTTCTCTCCGCATAAACCTGGCAACCAACTTTTCAAAGCTCTATGTTTTATAGCCATGATACTGCTACCTGCTTACGCAGTGGAATTTAGATGAGATACTAAGATTTTGATCAAGCTGCATTGCTCAATTTAACTCAAATTATTAAGATAAATCAACTTAAACGAAATACATTTCGTGACATAGGAGCCAAACGAGAACTAACTAGGGAAATTAGATAGAGTACAGAACTGAGTGGGTTTACCAGATGCAAAACAAGTAATTATGAAAATGAGATTTATGCACGTGGGAAGGGAATCAGATTGACTATGCCAGGGACTAAAAGTGTTTCGATTTCAAATTCTGAAATATTTGCGTACACATAGTTACATTTCTTGGAAGAATTTCATTTTACATCATCTGCACTTTATATTTGCAAATAAATTTATATAATATGTTTAATATTTTTACATCTGCCAAACCGATACAGAAAATTTTTATATTCCTAACGGTAACATCACACCTCAGAGCAGAGAACAGACAAATGACAGTGAGCATTTCACATATATCTTTGCTGTATGTGCTACATCGTTGAGGCATAAGCATGCACATTAGCAATTTATTTGGATGATGTTTGCAGCAAACAAGAACCCTGTGAAGGTGTATTCGGTAAAAATGGAACAGCAAAAGGTATTGCCGAATTCAATATTAGAACAGCTTTTAACCTTTGCGTTGGTTGGGTGTGCTCAGAAAAAAACATTGTAATCGTACGGAACTGGGATCTTTTTCCTTTTTCTTCGAATGCTGAATAATTGGCTACTCTGTCTGAGACCACACTTGAGATCATTTTTAGCTCGTCTACATCAAATGTTTTCCATTATGGACCATTTTCGTTCAGATGCTTAATCTGCACTAATTATATTGATAGAAAAGTTTAACCTATAGTAAGATGTTTAACATTTCATACCGACATGAAGACTATAATGCAACAACTGAGAGATACAGTTCCAACAAGCTCAGAAGATAACTTTTTTGTTTCTAATTTCAGATAAGCTGAAGCTTTTAAACCATAATGCGTTCGATTTAGTACGTCTGACAATTTCCTGGTACAATCGTTAACATAAACACAGTTATTGGCTCAAATGTTCTTATACTGCTCAGCTAATCATTAACAAAACTTTGAAATTGTAAAAATATTCTTTGAAGGAGAATTTTGTTTATTTAGCCACGTATTTTGCATATTTATAAATATCTGAAACTCTCTCAACTTTAATATGCAGCTGGCTTAACAGCTCGTTTGTATGTAAAATGGTTTAAAATTTCTGTGTTAATAGAACTGACAAACTGCCATGAAGGTCGTATGATTGTGGGTGTTCAGCTTCACTTGTGCTTCTGGCTCTATCAACAGTCAGGGTGCTCAGCACCACTTGTGTTTCTGGCTAGAAGAACAGTGAGGGTGTTCAGCATCACTTGTGTTTCTGGCTCGATCAACCGTGAGGATGCTCAGCACCACTTACGTTTCTGGATAGATTAACAGTGAGGGTGTTCAGCACCACTTGCGTTTCTGTCTCGATCAACCGTGAGGATGCTCAGCACCAGTTACGTTTCTGGCAAATCAACAGTGAGGGTGTTCAGCACTACTTGCGTTTCTGGCTAGATCAACAGTGAGGGTGTTCAGCCCCACTTGTGTTTCTGGCTAGATCAACAGTGAGGGTGTTCAACACCACTTGCGTTTCTGTCTCGATCAATCGTGAGGATGTTCAGTACACTTGCGTTTCTGGCTAGATCAACAGTGACAGTGTTCAGCCACTTGCGTTTCTGTCTCAATCAATAATGGGAGTGTTCAGCACCGCCTGCGTTTCTGGCTAGATCAACAGTGAGGATGTTCAGCATCACTTATGTTTCTGGCTAGATGAACAGTGAGGGTGTTCAGCACACTTGCGTTTCTGGCACGATCAACCGTGAGGATGTTCAGCACTACTTGAGTTTCTGTCTCAATCAACCGTGAGGATGTTCAGTACACTTGCGTTTCTGGCTAGATCAACAGTGACAGTGTTCAGCACCACTTGCGTTTCTGTCTCGATCAACAGTGAGGATGCCCAGCACACTTGAGTTTCTGGCTAGATCAACAGTGAGGATGCTCAGCACACTTGCGTTTCTGGCTAGATCAACAGTGATTCTGGCCAGATCAACAGTGAGTGTGTTCAGCACCACTTGTGTTTCTGTCTCAATCAACAGTGAGAGTGTTCAGCCCTACTTGCGTTTCTGTCTTAATCAACAGTGAGAGTGTTCAGCACCACAAGGGTTTCTGGCTCGATCAACTGAATTGTGTTAAACCGGCGATCTTTAACTCCATTCTGAAAAACAGAGAAAAGTCCCTGGAAACCCTGGAAATGTGAGACAAAACGCCATTATATTTCCTCATCAAGTTAGGAGCAACATTTTCTCAAATTTCACGCTATTGCGTCAAAACGTCATAGTTGTGTGCAGAATTTACTGTTTGCAAACAATTACTATAATGTACAACAAATTAATAAAACGTAAGATAAGCGTGCTCTTTAACCACCAGTAAAACGGTTGCTTTATCCCGGGGCCAATTGCCGTGACTGGGGCATTCTATCAGTCAAATTTACATTGGCCCTCGCAGCCATCAAATTACTGCTTATTCTGATTAGTTATCAATTATATATGCAAACCAATTCATACTCAAAATCCATTGGTATGCCTCATAACGAATTTGCATTTCATCTGCAAGGCCATGCATAATTCGTCGTTGATTTTAACTAAGAAGTAACTTTTGCAACAATGTCAACCCGTGTGCGATAAATGGCCTTATCTATGTGCTCATCGTTCTCAATGGATGTCCAACTGGCCCTGAACCGAGCAGAGCATTCAAACACTTGCCTACGGCTCATGTTTTCTTCTGCGAATACATGTCTGATTAGTTTTAGAATCTCCGTTGTATTTTTTGCACACACTTTTATGCATATTCACTGATCCTTTCTCGAAGCCATCACGAAACAGACAGTAGCTTCATATAAGCTAATATTGTAGCAAACGTTCCATATAATTAGGCTTTTGCAAGTGTGATCCAGTATTTTGTGTTAAGGAACAATGCAAATTATTTTATCTAGTTATTCATTTTTGTTATTCTGCGCAAAGCAATTTTTTTTACTTATTCGTAAAAAGATGCCTCAGTGTTCTAAGTTAACAATTATATTAAAAGTGGTGTTTGAAAAAAAAAATTCATAGTATATGTGCGTATACCTCCATAACAATTTGAGTTATGTTGCCCTAAGTTATTGCCTAAGATTTACTATTTGACAAGAGCTAAAGAAATGTAACAATAGTGTTTGTCTTCTTTTCTGCGCAAGTACTTCATTGACGTGGTTCATTAACTTCATTATGAATAATAAACTTTAAATTGTGTTTCCAAACTTAGCAACGATTCTTAGAGGAAGTCTCTGTATTGATAATTATCGTACTTGTAGAAATATCGAGAGCAAAATTAAGAGCGTTATTTTAATTTGCTTATTGAAAGTATAAAACCGCATAAAATGTTTTAATTGCAAATTATTAACTATTTTTTGCATATTTTGGGAATTTTTATTTCATTTTTATTTCATTTTATTGCTATTACAGTTTATTCCTGTTATTGCTATAGCAGTTTATTATAAGTTTGTTTTTATTTATTTTATATGAATATATAATTATTCATTGCTGCCGTTATTATTATATGTATGTAATATATTCTTTTTACGTTGATTTATTTGTTTTTAATGATGCAATTGAAATCCATTATTTAAAATATATTTTAGTTATAGCTTACTGCATCTTGGTCTGTGGTTATTACACAAATCAAAACAAATACACTGCGTAAATCAAGAAAACTTGAAGGGAATTAACTGAGACACATCATTTTATTCAGAAAAAATTGTCTAAATGTCATTTCGTCAGTATTTACTTCAAGATTATTTAAGCAGTAATTGCGATTCAAATTGCAATTATTGTTTAAAATGAAAATATTAATTCCTAGTTATAATTTCTGAATGTTTTGAAATACATGTTCCGTGTGGTAACATTGTATAAATTTCTTTGGACAACATTCGAAAGTTACTTTAATGTTACCAAGTGTTTTTTTTTTTTTTCTTTTTTTCAAGTTAGGACACGTCCTTTTTTGTTAGGAATTTTGTCGTTTATCACTTCCATTTCCCCCAAATCTAGAAACAAATGTTCACATAGCACGTCTGTATAACGGGATTGCCTACATTGCGTATACAATATTCTCTTTTCACATTAGTCAAATGCAAATATTCTACATCTAGAGTGAAATTATAGGGTGGCATTTCAATATAATTCACACAGATTATAAAGTTATTTGTGCATTGTTTATGAACTTGATTACGAATCAATATTTCCAATGATTAGATCAGATCCGCCCGCAATCGGCTGATTGTTGACTGGAACGCATGGTATAAGCAAACAATGTTAAATTTTACTTTTCAGGACATTCAACTAAAATATGTTTTTGTAATTGGTTTAAAAAACGGAGCTCAAAAACAGTGTTTTGCATTAAAGCAACACATAAGTCCTAAAATAACAACATTTTAAACATAGTTTCAAACTTTGTAATGAAGTGTTCTAATTTAAAGTAATTTTTCCAAAGTTCTAGGACTGATTGTGGAAAAATGTTTTAAATGATAAATTAAATGCTGAAAAGCATTATTGTAGAAAACCCTGTGTAGCCTAATGCAATAAATTTATTAAAGAGAGATTTGATCTTACATCAATGGAAAAGTTTTTAAATCTAGATGTGTTTTTTTTTTTTTTTTTTTTTGTCAGCTTTAGTCTAAGAGCATCCTTCACGTGGATTTTCCCCATTTTTGACATAAACAAGCATAGAAAACCCTTGCTTACTTAGATAAGTTGCTGAAAAGGGCAGAAAATCAGTGAAAGTTCTGTTGCCATTTTCCGAGGGTCATAGCAGACCGCTCTTTACTATTAAGCAGGGGCGTGAATCTCGGTGTGTAAACATAATAGTTGCTTGTTCTATTACTTTGTTTACATACTATGCCTGAAGTCTGAAGTTAATGTTTTTCTTAGACATGTTCCTCCCTACCTCACCTTATCTACTAAGGGAGTGTTCTCTCACAAAGGCATTTACTTATCTTTGCCACAATGCAATGTGAACAAAACAGGGCATCTTTTACTAAATTATTGTCATAACATAAATAAAAGGATAAGAGCCACCAGGTTTACGTACAAGATGTTATTTTTCTACTAACATAGAAGAATTTTCGTCATGAGAAAATGACACCATTATTTATATTTATTTAGTTTATTTGCGGATGCTCTTTTAACATCTCAGCTCATTAGCGACCCATTCAAATCAAGTCGTGAAATGGCCGATTAATATTACTCAGAACCCCCTTCTTTCAATCTTGGGGTTCTTTTACATGCCGTAAACCTAAGACACGGGACTCGTGGCTTTACTTCCATTCCGAATGAGTCCAGAATTTGGATTTTTACGCCCGAAAAAAGTCATCAACCTTGATCGGGATTGAACCCGATATCTTGAAACTATAAGATAAGTATAGTTAAATGACATCAAAAAATAAAATAAAGCAGTGCTTAATTTTGTACATGCGTTAATAATAAAACAAAATAATCACTCCGGTAAACATAATATTTAAAAGTATTAATCTTCTATTATTTATCGCGGAAGCCACTAAACCGTACACTTAGCGTTCATATTATGATTTCATTACTATTGCAGCATTTCTATTCCAGTTTTATCCAGGGTGCATTTTACCTCTGTCAACATGCTTTCCATTTCAGAAAATAGATTTTGGAAACCCTAGGGTAAACTATGACATTATCCTGATGTTCTTCAAACCTCTGCCGACACAACGCAGACGCATGGATGGAACAAAGCTCCTGATTCAGAAAAATATTCATTTATATAAATTAATATCAATCTCTATATAGACACATATGTATTTCAAAAGAAAGCAATAATAATCTAATTAAATTGCATTTTGATTTAATGAGAAGTATTAGAATTGAGGTAAAAACTATGAATTAAATTTATAAAATGAACGAGTAAGATACCGGGTCTTTCATGGTGTTCTCGTCCGTTTCATGCAGTTGGCGGGTCGGGTATCAGAGCGGTAACTTTGGTGAAGTGGATGCAGTAACCGATTCAAGTTCTCGCAATTAAAACTACAATTACACTTACCTAATGACAGTAGATGGGTATTGTCTTCCGGCTACATCCATATCTTTCTATTTCTTTTTAGAAAATTGTCATTCATCCCCTTCTGTTTATCTACAAGTTACACTTGTAGTCATAAAAGGCCACTACTCTCCGCGAATTGCACACAGGTGATCCTGAAATGTATGCATATATCTGTAATTGGAAACTATGAAAGTTAATATTAAGAGTAATTTATTCACGCTTAATATTTTTCTTGTGTTTTATTTACTGTCGCTTTGACTGCATTGGTCTTCTCGCAACGTTTGTAGATTGAGGAATGAATAATATAAGTAAGTCTGTAGTCTGTAGAATACAATGAATTAATGATGGCGCACTAAAACTATTTGGCAATTAGCCTTCTCAGGATATGCAAAAACTCCGAAAAAATACTTACCTAGATAGGTTGACCTTCGAACCAAGGACCTCAGGATTAGAAGTCACATATCCTACCACTGGACCATGTACGCAGTCTCTTAATATCCTTTGCTGCTGAGGCAGTTGATTTTGTTTGGATGCAAAACAATAGATACTGAGAAACAGAAAAGCCCGATATTATAAAATAAATATAAAAAGGAAATAAAAAAATAAAAGAAAAAATAAAATCTGTAATCCTCCGTCCCAGAACCTTGTTACTGGGACGTGCATTTTATGACTTGTTAAATTTCTTTTTCCCACTATGCAAAATAATTTTACAGATTAAATCTATAATTATATAAACATAAAAAGATATGACTTAAAATTAAACATATCACTAACAAAATAACAATAAACGAATAAACAAAACAAAACAAAATTACAAATTATAAAATTACAAAACGAGTAAACTAAACAAAATTACAAATCTACAGAAAGCCAGTTTAGATAATCAACAGCAGGTAGGAAGCTAACTACGTAAACTAAAATTTTCCATTGAAAACCAAAGGATAAGGTACTAGTAACCAGCACCTTCCTCACCCAATATAAAAAAGTATGCTTGCTTACATCTTTCAGCTGATTTATTCCTCTTCTATTACCTTCCTTCTTTAACTTCTTACCGGTTCATAACTTGCGTCTTCCAGCCTAATAATTTTCTTCTGTACCCTTCCATCTTCTATTTCTTCCCGGTCCCATACATTTTATTTTCCAACTCAACTTTCTTATATGTATTTCTACTACCCCATCACTTCTTCTTTTTTTCATCATCACTCTTCAATATTTTCTTCACCGTCTGTTATTTGTCTCTTCCGTTTCTCTTCTCCGTCTCCTATACTCGTTCAAAATTGCTCTTGCAATTTAGTAATTTTTCGTTTCCACCACTTGTAGGTAAAAAAATCTTCTCCCTCCCCCCATTCTTTTCTTCTGTAGTACAAAAGTATTCCCGTCAGTAGTATATATCCCAACTTAGACGTTTGGCTGATGCTTCTGCCGCTAACTCCACTAGTGAACCAACAGTGTTTTCGCACACAGTAACCGGCAACAGCCATCTAAGTTGGGACATTATTTATTATACAAAATGGTGTATACGGAATTGCGTATATATAATTATACAAACTATTAATTAAAAATATTAATTGTGAAAATTAAACGTTTACAAAAAGGTTGGCATGTCCTTTTGGCCACCATCGGGATTTCCCGTACGAAAGATATATTAAAATATATGGTAAATGTTCTTTTGGTAAACGCTACCCCATCGCTGCTGCTCTCGGTTCGATCCTCGTAGGATGTGGTGACGTGGGAGTTCCTGGGACCGATGGAATGAACGAGGAAAATTGCCGACGGGACGCACCTCTTGTCCAGTACAGCGACGGCAACCATGTGGATGGCGAAAATCTGCTTTTAGAGTTGTCCATGACATCATCTGAGCCATGGAGTCGATAACCTCTTCTAACATCCACGTGACGTCATCAACGCGTAGGTGTTCTGCATTCAGGCTTTCACAATCGTATCTGGGCATGCATGTGGCGTCACCAGAGCACAGGAATTCTAGGGGTCTGTCGCCATGGTGTCGCAAACCTGTCCGAACATGCACGACGTCATCTGGCGTCACGGTGTCGCAGACATATCTGAACATGCACAAAACCAAACTGGTGACGTCATTAGGAGCGCAGATGTCATGGACATACAGAGTTAGTATTTCAACTCTCATGAATTATAGTTTTAGAAAATGGATCATTTCCAGGAACACTGTAAAGGTGCTACAACGAATGCACCATATGAATTGAGTGTAATTAATTTTCTCAAATGACTCAAATAGCAACGTGAGTGCGAAGCAAATTCTTGAGATAGACCGTTATTTGATTTTGTACTTTTGTATCTTCTTTTTCTTGTGATTGATGATGTCGGTGACCATTTAGTAGACTTTCTAGCGTCCTCCATTCTTCCATGTTCAGAGATGTACAGTGTCCGTCCATTTTGATGATAATATTTAGTGAACCAAATGCATGTTTAAAAAGTATGGATAGTCGACTGCTAGCTACTACTCTTTTAGATGACGAGTCAAACTATGAAATGTAGGTATTGCCTCAACTACTTTTTGCCATTCTGTCGAACTCAGGATCACCGCGCTACGTCTCCCACCTACGGCCATCATGATCTCATGTGGAAGCAGGCGAAAGCCCCACGCTCGCAAACTTGGTCTGCTTGTGTTCAAAGAACAAAACTTTCGATAGAGGTCTAGAGATGCGCCTCGTCTTGGTGTCCAAGTGCATAGTCCTATGATGTGTCGTCCTGAGGGCCGCCGTCCTGTGGTCCATCGTCCTTGGCTGTGTTTTCTAGTGCACTGTCGTACTGCAGACCATTGTCCTGAGTTGTGTTGTCCATGCCAGTGTAAAAAAGAAGTATCTATTTTGGCACACTGTTTGCTGTTATCTGTTCACCTCTCTGAGATTGCTACAGGTGGCCGAGGTCGTTAAGGCGCAGTTTCGCGAGCGATAATTCTGGGACTGGAATACCGCCAGGACCGTCCTCCCTGACTGAGGTTTTTTCCAGGTTTTCCTCAGTCCTCATAAATGACAAATGCCGGGAAGGTACCCTAAACTTAGCTGGTACGATTCCTTCCTTAAAAATAAATGCTTTCCCAATATATCATTTCATCTCATGTATCATCAGTGTCCATTGCCTGTGGTGCTTCTGTAGTAAAAACGTGCCTTAAACACCATTCATTCATACCTCTCTGAGAGCAACTCGCAGAGCGGGACGTGAAGAGAAGTGCAGTATCTATACTGTCATATGTGCCTTCTAAAAAGTGAAAAAAGGGGAATTAGCAACATAAATGTAGCCACTGTATAATCTTCGAGAGTGAAATTTCTTGTCGATAGTAACCTTTAACGAACTGCAGCTCTCATGTGTAGTTTGTGAGTATTTGCCAAAACATACATTCTTGAGGGGTTTTGATGATATCATCATTGTGATTAAAATCACTTATACTGAATTTTATAAAGAATGTTTCTCCTTGTACAAGTTGCGGCAGCGGTGAGATAGATATTATGTCCACAAGTAGTGCTGACCTCGCCTTGCAACCTTCTAGTGTTGTGAGTTCATCGTGTGTCACATTATTGTTTTAGGAAATTTAGAATATGAGTCAAAAGAGGGTCAATACCGTAGGTATCAAAATGTTCCTTCCGCCCGTTCTTTTCAACAAAGATACAGACCCAATGTTTCCCTGGTTTCGTGCTAGAGTTGATGTTGACGACATATACTACGGGAAGCTGGCCATTATGTAAGTTTACCGAAGATAATTGATCACATGCGTACATATCTAAAAAGTGCAAATGAATATAGGGGCACTTAGACAGAAACCGGTGTATTTGCAACGTATTCATTATATCAAAATAGTTTTTAGCATCAATTTCTATAGTTCGGTGTATTTCTGCCAGCACCAAAAGACTAATAGGTTCTGGGATTAGTTCTTTAAATCCTATACGTATAGACATAGTGCCGTGACGTTGACCAGAGATGTAAAACTTATTGGCACTCATATTGGCTGTAGATCACAGATCATAAAGATATAGCTGGCTGTAGATCACAGATCATAAAGATATAGCAGTGAGAATATTGATGTCTGGGAATGGTATACCCTTCGTCCTTAAAGTGTATCTCGAAGTTGAAGAGTTTGAAAACATTGGAGAAAGTGTGTCATCAAAATTGGGCTGTAGGGATTGTAAGGGAAAAGGCTGTTCTTTCACGTACATTTTAAAGAAAGTCATTATAAAATGTTGTAATTGTATGGCTTGTCCAATTGCCACAATCTCCCTTCTGGGTATTTGACCATTGAAAACGTCGTTTAAGTGATGCTACTGGCTCCCTTTGGAAATGTTGAGAGCGAGAAATCTGATATCTTTGAGATGGTACTTTGCATTATTCTTTGCTAACATTGCCTCGTGTGCAAGTTTGATGGTTGCCGACGGTCTCACAGCTTTCAAAATCAGTCTAGCAGCCTGAATCTCTATGTAGCCTTTTAAAGTCCTTTATGTCTGAAAACAGATCAAAATTGGGCGAAGAAAACGAGGGTTTAATGTGACGCTCAGGAGTGAACTAGAGGGACCAAAACTTCAGAATATGATAAAAATAAAGCAATAGCCCCACTAATTAGGTATAAAATAAGAAAGCATTTCTTCTCTGAGAACGGCGGTTAGATACCTGTATTAATTAGCGGAACTGCGCGCATTCTAGCACTAGATATCTGTGGGGGTTTTCTGTAGTCTGCTCAAACGTCTCTAACAGAAACCTTTGACTCAATCTTTGGCATAATCTATTAATTTGCATTTAATCTTTATGTTTTTAAATATCACAATATAGTTTGCCTTTAGAGATAGAGTTCGAAATTTATTTCTTTATGGAAATATATTTTGTGGTATGTAAATTAATCCCGAAACTTTTGGGATCTGAATCTCTAGTGAAAATTTTTCAAACGTTTTGCCCGTCTGCCTCGTACATTGAATCATCTAAAGTAACTAAATCCCTTCTTTAACAATCTCCAAATCTAGTATGTCTGGATGTGTCATGAGGCACAGACTTAGTTTAGAAGAATATGTTGGTGGATGACACGACAACACTTTTCTTAACGGATTGTTAAATATTTGACCTACTTTAAATTTTTCACAAATGTTAATTTACCACAACGCGAAGGACCTGCATTTGGCATGGTGCACGGGAAATTAAATTTAAATGTCGGTTTGTATACATTGTGGGCGAATGGTTAAGGGTATCTAAACCTACCTCCTTTATACCCGTACGGGTAAGAATCTAAGTTTTCACACTGTACGCGTTTGTTGACCACTATTATATAGGTTTTCATTGAGGACTCGATAACCACTGCATCTAATAACTTTGTGGAAATCTATGAGCCTTCCAGTACTACCGGCATTGAATTGTCCTTCAAAACGGTGTCTCTGATAACGCTGGAATGTATTTTTCTGATATTTTCCGAGCTGAGAATGATGCCTTTAATTTTGTAGATAGAGTGAACCTTCTTCCCGCACATAGCTTCTATGGTATGATTTTTTTGGGACTGTAGACGCAAATTTGGAAATATATGCATTTTACTATATTTTTCTATCTCATCAATCATGCTGCCCCAAAACGGCTCCATACGAGGCATCCTTTCCCCCGTTCTGTACGTGGCAATAACAGAATCTATGTCGAAATAACACACTAGTTCGCACAATCTCCTAAGATAGGAATATAATTCAATTCTTCTATGGGTCGTTGTATATGCTGCTATAGCGGTATTAGTTGTGAAATTTAATTTTGGATTCAGCTCGCTATATTCCATACCACGTACATTATCTCCTCTGTAGCAGGCAGGTACCTCTACACCTGGGTCATTAAGAAGGTCTACGAGTCTAGAATAATCCTTCACAAGCTCACAAGTGGACATGTGCTCTCGTTGGCCATATTTTCCCCAAAAGGAGTTAAATATGAATTTTGCCAAATCACGCCTGCCAGGATTACTTTCAGTGGCGTCCTTATCCAGTGCAACGCCCTTCTTTTCCAAAAATCGCACGATATACTCATTTTTCTTAGCAGGAGTGCCACAGTCTTTGGGCCAACCGGAGGCTTCGGTTTTAACTTTCAGAAACTGGTTAACATAGTTCTGAAAACGACCTTTTTACCAGCGTATCATGTCATATTCCCATATTTCATACACATGAATTACCCTAAAACCTTCCTCTGGTGCGACTTCACTACTCAGGTGCCTGTCATACATTTTCCATTCTCTGTATGTATGCCCTGTTTGACTCTCCATCTCTGCGCATGCACGGCACAGTGGAAACATGTTTTCCATTGATGCGCGATAATAGGAAGGGGTAGAACAGTCTTTCGGGGGGGGTGCATTTTACATCATCCAAATTTAGAAAGTTGTTCGTGTGGATTTTCGCATGTCCCATGGGGCAGGCAAATAAAGATTGTCAGTAATCTTGATTACAACCATTCTTCTGTTTTTACTACAGTCATTGCAGTGTTTGTAGTAGGAGCCTGATACCTCATTATACATGAAATTTTGAGTGGTCCTCCCAACAAAATTTCTTTATTACTCTACATTACTTTCTCCATTGATAATATAGCCTCGGGGTTCACTTGATCGAACCCGCATCACCACATCCTATGAGGATAGAACCGAAGGTAGCAGCGATGGTTAAACGTTCCAAAAGAACATTTACCCACACATTTTAAAATAATATTTGTACGGGGATTCCCGCCATTTTGTCACGATGGTAGCCAAAGGGACATACTGCCATTTTTAAAGGTTTAATTTCCACAATAAATATTTTGTAATTAATAATTTGCATAATTGCATATGCGCCATTTTATATCCACCATTTTGTAAATTATGTCCCGGCTTGGATGGCTGTTGCTGGCCACTGTGCGCGAAAAAACTGATGGTTCACTAGTGATGCTAGCCACAGAAAGATCAGCCCAGCGTCTAAATCCTTATATATACTACTCCCGTCTATTATAAATTTAAATGTCTTACTCTCCTTCATCACTCCCTTCTTCCTCACCCTCTTCCTGTTGTTTAATAAATTTGTCTTGTTTGTTATTTATTCTTGATAAATAAGTTGCTTTGGGATTTTAATTGTTTTTGTATGCATTCTGATCTTCATACTTCTTCTTCTTCTTCTTCTTCTTCTTCTTCTTTCATTCTTATCTCTTTTTGTGGTATCATCTCTTCCCGTGTTAGATTAGTTATTTCGGCTGCAACCTGCTCAATGGTTTTATATAGTCCCTTATTTCTAAGCATACGCACCCCCTGTGGCTAATTAACATTTCTCTTTCTTCTCTCACCTGTTCTAGAAAGCGCCTACATTCAAATAATTCGTGCTCTGGGTCATCGTGTGTTTTGCAAAGTCTACATATATCGTGCTGTGTTCTGTTAATATATTTCCAATGAGTTTTGTAAGGTTCATGGCCTTTAAGGTAATGTACCATATCTTTAGTAGTTTGTATAAATTTTAGCTTTGATCTCTCAACGATGTTATTAAATAAGTTGAAGGTTCTGCTGCCTCCCCCGGTATTTTCCCATTCGTGCTGCCATTGTACTTTAAGTTTGAGTTTTATTTCCTGTAAGTTGTTACCTTGACTGCCAATTATTAAATTTACGTTCTGCAAGTTAGCTTCCTTCAACCAATAAGAAGACCCTCTAAATGTAATTAATAATTCAAAAAGCCATATTCCTATAACACTAAAATGACCATGGTAGGTGAGATGTTTAATGCCTTTGTGAATCTTACCAACAGATTCCTTTGTGATCTTCTTAATAGAGTTTTTATTTATACATTCTACATCCTGAGAACCCAGGCCCGAGCTCCGTTAAGTCATTATTGAAGCCAAAATACTCATATTGTATGTTGTTACATTTTAATGGAATTTTAAAATTTAACTGAAATAACCTAGCTAATTTAATCATGACGCTTTCGGATTTTTTCATACATATTCACTATGCTCCCTAAAGTTTAATTTTTCCTGTAAGTAAATTCCCAAATATTTTGCTTCTTTTTGGCATCTTATATTTGGTTGTTATATTTAAGATTACCTTGCAGGAGCATGTAGTCTAATTTATTGAGCGATATGAAGTTTAGTTTTACTACACCAGTTACTTAATTCCTTAGTTAAGTTATTCGCTTTTCTTTCCATATATGCTCTAATGTTTCCTTCAATCAGGAACAAAAATCGTCGGCATATGCGATGTGTCGTTGTTTAGTGTATCTAAAAGTGCCTTCAAAACTATGTCCCAAAAAATTGGTTCTAGGATCAAACCTTGTGGACAACCCTTAATTATATCTCTGTAATTTGTTTCCTCCGTACCTTTTATGTGACCATTCCATTTTTGCAGTAATCCATTAATATTGCCTATGAGCATTTAGGGAGGTCTTTTTCTCGTCATCTCTCAAATATGGTACGGCTGCCATAAATTATCGAAAGTGCAAATGTCTATTAAAATTTTCATTAAGCATTTTGAATTTCAGTTATTTGCCTTTTTCAATAGTCTTGTGCCAATTTTCCTTTTCCAAAACCGAATTATCTGTTGCTCATACCTGTCATGATCCTAAATTCTTTATCTTTTACAAATGAGTACTTCTAAAATGTTTCAAGGGTATATAGGAGATATATAGGTCTATATGATTTCGGCTCCTTAGGATCCTTGTCGGCACTTTTCTTTAAACCTTTGCTGTTTTCAGCAATAAGGAAAACGCTCTTTCCATGTACAGTCATTAAAGAGTCGAAATAGGAACGGTTGATTTTATGTTCCAAATTTATCAGGACTTCATTGATTATATCAACCGGTGCTGCTGCTTTTTTTCTTTTTTAGCTTATTTATAGCTAGTATAATTTCCAAAATATCAAAAGGGTAGAAGCCCGACATCATACACAAAACTCCCTTGCATCACGAGACAATCTATTTATGTAGCGTAGTAAAGCGTTCGGAGTAATGATACTTTTTTTTTGACAATTTCATAAGTGAAAAAAGATACAGGAATGATATACTGATAGTATTTTATTTTCACTTATGTAATTGAAAAATATTGAATGACAAATTTCTAAAAAAAAAAATCCAAAAATGTGTGGATGTTGTAGGGCAACATTTTCAACAGCTTCCGGCATAATCTACATGATTATTTTAATGATAATTTTGAACTAGTTGCACCCGCTTTGCCGAAAGTTACCGTTCTGACTGCCAACTGGCCTACTTTCACCAGACGGGCGTCAAATCACGAAAGATCTACAATTTACAATACTTTATTATTTGTTTATCTGCCAGAACGTATAATTTGTTTGCAATATACGCGTGCTGAGTAACATGTGGATATCAACACTTTACAATTATCCATATAATTTATCTTCCTAATCCAGCGTCGGTCGTGGTGGTGTAGTGGTAACCACACTTGCCTTATAAACCCAAGATTGGGGGTTCAAACCCGGACAGGACCGATGGATTTTTTTTGGGGGGGTGTAAAAATCCTAAGTATGGCTTCCTTCGGAAGGGAAGTAAAGCTGTAGGTCCCGTGTCGTACATTTACGGCATCAAAAAGAACCTCAAGTCTGAAAGAAGATACCTCTGAGCAAAATTAATCGACCATTTCACACCCTGAATACAATGGGACGCTGATGACTTGAGATGTTAAAGAGCGTTCGTAAATAAAATAAATTAATAACCTAATCCAACGATCCGTGTTCAAATCTTCATGCAGATATTCTATCTTGAACTTTGGTAATCCAGTGGAGCAAAACAGTTCATGATGATGTTCAAAAATCTTACTATAGTTACTAATGGTATTCGGTACTCTTTTGTTAATTGCTGAACCAAAGCTATACTTACTGAACTTCGCCGATGGTAGCAATATAAGCAAGTACCATTGTCATCACTACTATATGAAGAAACTGGGAAAAAAATGTCTCTAAATAAGTAAATAATTGGTTCTGGTTCTTGAACAGATACACGCCATTAAAAGTGGAAGGGGAAAAAAACTATCGCACCTTACTGAATCCTATTTGCTCTTGTTCCTCCACTTTGCACCAGCTTATACTTCCAAATTCTCAACGTGTACACCTCTCAAGCTCCAAATTTTCATGTTTACAACGTTTCCAGAAATCCATACACATAAGAAAATATTTCGCAACGTACTTTGAAATAACTTTAATTAAAGCTGCAACACAATGATCAACCACTTTCACCCAAAAAATGCACATTCTGCATAATGTCATATGAAACATCGCAAATGTATGCAAGAATTGATATTTGGAAATGTTTTTAAAGCACAACACTTAAGTCTACGAAACGTGCACTCGCTTTTTGCTTAAAACTAATCCCAACCTGTACTTAAACCCTTACTCCTTCGTAAAAGCTCTGATGACATAATGAAAACAGCATGTGGCGGACTCACTAATTTTCCAATCGGCGCGTTAACAGAAAAATTACGGATATTCATTACATTCCTGATAAAATGCGAAGAAATCTGCCGTGTAAGCACGCATTATTACGCATAACTTTGATAACTGCTCTTCTTGCCTTTCGGTATGAGACTACCTAAACATCGTCCTGTTTTGGAGCTGAAATTTTTGGCATCATTTTTTGTTTGAGTCTCCTATTATTGTGTTATTTCCACCAAAAAGGTGCCGTTCCTTTGTGCTTACCGCATCATCTTCCACCACTAAAAGCTCGTTTCTGTTTTCAGTCAGTACTCTGATCTAAGCATTAAGAACGATTTAGTATTTGAAGCGGTTTTTATGTGAATGTGGATGTTGATGTTGTCATTGGATGTAGCCGAGGATCCCACTTCATACCCCGGGTCGTTCAGGAATGAAGGAGAAGAGATTAATTTCCAATCCCATTCATGCTCCTACTCATGAATTAGGGACCAGAAGTCGCCTTTCGTGTCTTATTGGCCACGGGAGGAGGAAGATGGAAGGAGGTGGTTCAAATCACACAATTTGCTTCATTGAACACATTGAGATGTTTAATCACACGACACTTTGTTATCGGCCACTGGTTCGTTACCTCTATGACTTTAATGACGCGAGCTACATATGCTACTTGAAATTGTATCTGTCTGTTGTCTCTGGTAAAGCTATGTTGTTAATCAGAGCGTCTACTGCCTCTGGAATTCCCATTTAGTAAAATGATGTTGGTAATCAGGACATCGATCTATTACAAGCGTCTACTGCCTCTGACAAAGCGATGTTGATCATAAAAACGTGTTTTATATAAGAAATTCAAAACGTCGTCACGTGGTCATAAGAGTTCACAGGCTGATAGCATAGCTCACGGATTCCTAAGCCTTTAAAAAATTTAAATACTATTAATGAGCTCTTGAGCTCCCACGCGCGCTTACTTATATCCATCACCTCTTTGACTCCTTATTGGGGAACTCGTGATCATACTATGTAATGATGTCATTGCCTACACCTTTTCCCCTTCTACCTTTTAACGAATTTGAAGCATCTCCAGAAACTAAGATACAAACGACCTATTGTTCGGACACCTGTATGCACTTAGCTTTTGTCACAATACAGAAACACATTGCTCTAGCCTTTATCAGTAGAAGAGTACACAAAAGATTACAAAAGACAACATTTTCCCTATTGTTAAAGAGTTATATGTCCGGGTAGCCATGAATACATTTCCCTCAAACATGAAATGTCCCTGTTTGTTACTATAGTCTATCATAACATTTAATAATTATTACTATTTGACTTATCTAAATGCACTCACTCTTGAGCATGCCTAGGTGCGAGGATCTGTCACACATTGAAATACATTTTAGGTATGGGAAATGGTTAGCATCTCTGCAAGAATGTCCTGCAACATTGAAGAACAATATAATGATGCAAAAAATGTAACTAAATCTTAAAAATAATTTCAATACATTTAAATCACTTAATTTTATCGGGGAAACGTTTAGCGAAATTTTGCAACGTTCCCACACTTTTGCATTTCTTTGTTTACTGTTTTATGACAAATTAGATTTAACATATCATTCATAATCCGTAAAAATTAGAGATTCATACGCTTATCTGAAGGAGAGTATCAGCTTCAATATTTTTTATTAAGGAATGGCGACTGTTCCTGTCCTCTTTTTTCATTCCCACAAACTCCGGCGCCAGATGCTATTGACTCCAGGATTTTTATTGCACTCTCTACGTGTGTGAGTATATTTGGAATCGAGTTGCTTTAGAGATTTGCTTGCATGTGATAGCCAAGGCGGCGCCGGGAGCTGCATTTCGTGACTGTAATCCCAAAATAATTGCATTCTGCGCGATGCAATATCAGCACAAATCCTCGCTGCAAAATAAGTATTTATAGCTCACAGGATGTAACTCTCTAGTTTTCACTTGAACAATAATTCTCTTACTATTATGGTAACAGACATGATTGACACCCTTAAAATATAACACAGGTCTCAGTTTTACATTCCTTTTTGCTCCTGTTTGTTTGTGAGACTATAATTAAGTTCATTTCAACAATTACTGGGCGTTTCCAATACTCACAAGGAAAAATAGGTGTATTCACCAATTTTCAAAAAGAGTTCAATAACTTAAATAAGTGCAAAAGGCCCTTTGCAAATACCCAGTGGCTTTGCAAATCTAGGCGGTGATTTCAGACACAGAATGTTCATACTACTGCATAATCGCCCAACATTTCTTTAACAAAAACGAAATACTATTTACGGATTATTTGTCTAATACTAAAGTGTGCAACACTATGCATTTTTTCCGTAATAAAGAATTTTATAAACATCTCTCAATGCGCTATACATGTCCAATAGCAAAATAAATCACAAAAAAATCATTACAAATGTACTACTACTAAGTGGAAATAAAAAAGTTGATTACCTACACAGAGGAAGGCTGAGGCGCTAATCTTTGACACATTCGGGAGGTAAAGAGCTCAAATCCCTTGATGGCTGGCCATGCAGGCCTTGGTTTATTTTATATTATTTTATTATTTTTTTTTTTTCGTGGTTTCCTTTGTTCGCTTAAGCAAATGTTGAAAACTTTTCCCTTTCGCATTTCACGTCATTTCATTGCGTTGATTATGTTGCAGGTTAAAAGTACCAGGCGAGGTAGGCTGGTGCAATGTAAGGCGGTGACTGGCACTATGGAAAGGTTTCTGCCCCGGGCTCTTGTGCGAAAGCGGCCCTTCTGAAGGCGCGAATTGCTTGGAGGAGGGCCCGCCGGCGTCCCGGTGTTCTACCTGAATCATTGTTAGGAACCCCGTATACGTCTGTTCATTGCCTTCCGTTGATCCTGGCCGCCCGGCGTCTCTCTCATCTCTTCTTCTCGGAAATATCCCCCACGGAGGACGTGGGAAGAAATACTGGAATATCCCCTCCGTTTGTACAGCCAGCCCCATTCGACGACAGTATATATAAATTCGTTCGTTTTGTAATAAACGTCCCAATACTAAGTGGCTATACGTTCTGCAAAAATAAGTTATCCTGTTTGCCTAAATATCTGTGTGACAGCCAAGCCAGATACTGGATAGTTTAGTATGCATTTGTGTCCAACTTTGGGTGCATTATCTTTTGTGTTTGATTACGGAGTTTATAAGCTTTCATAAACATTGTATTACTGGACATATATTCAAAAATAATGTTTTATACTACAACACTATACTTCTGAATTGCCTTTTGTTTAATTCCTTTTTCCGATTATTCATCAACTTATTTGCATGAGGGGTGTAGTGTTCTCAGGTGATGTTAGCGGTTAAAACATAGTGATGAAACAAACGAATTTGTGTCAACCCTATACATTATCATCGGCAGTACGGGAGTTCAGTAGACGCACTGTATTTCTAAATATTTGGGAAACAGAAGTCCCGGGAAAGGAATACACTCTCTATAGATAAATTAGATAATTTTTTTCACTTTCATTTTCTGAAGAATTAAAGGGAACAAAACAATTTTAATATAGCTCTTTAATGCGGAATGCTACTTACTAAGTATCTTGTTGTGAACGACATTCTATTTTGCGAAAGTAGCGGATGAGATTGAAGAAAGTTCCTCATTCTGTCAGGTTGTTAATAACATTAAATTACATAAATTGTATATCCTCACAAAAACTTTTCCGTTAAATCATAAAACGAACAAGTTGACAGATGATGAGTGGTTATGAATACTCGCTGAACATGCTAGAATTCTTACTGCTGTTTTTGAACCTGGTGGCGCAAAGTTGCGTGATTCAGGGGTTTTCCGGTTCGATTTCCGAGTAGATAGCTGCACGAAAATTCCTTTATCTGCTTTAACTTCTTCAATCATTACTCCTTTCATTAGCAATGCAGCAGCCGCCATCCCGTGGCAAGAGAAGTTGACGTTACACATAACTAGAAAGTCTACATTTTAATAGGTTATATTTTAAAAGATAATTACTGCATTTAATATAGTGAGGTTACTTGAGTTACACAAAGCGCGGCTGGTATTGGAAGAAAACAGTCAGCGAGGCCGTATAATGCATGTGTAGCTAGCAGCTTGTAGCTAGTTAGAAGAAGGTATTGTCAGCGAGTACTTCTGCGTTCGTGTGTTACTTGATGCTTTTATGTGCGTAAATTGTATGCTAATTATTCAGAGGCTGAGTCCAAAAGGTAACCTTAATTTAGCACTCAGAATAATGTAGCTATTACACATATAAATAACGGATATTTATACCCTTCTGATGGAGGAATAAGGGCACACGACATCTTGGGAAATGTGTCGTCAGGGGTCATAATAAGACGGCATATCCCTTACGAGCAAGGAGCAGCAGCAGAAATTATCAGCTTTTTGGTTAGTGAGGGCGTGAAACCAACAGATTTTCATGAAAGAATGAAGAGGAGATTGGCAGGTTCCTGTGTGTCACTTCAGCAGCTGTGAGTGCACCAGAAAGTTTAAAAATGGAAGGTCAACTGTAAGTGATGAAGCTCACCCTGGTCAACCGCATACTGCGACTATGCCAGACACTACCGCTGATACAAGACACCGGCGGGTAACAATCGATGAGGTAGCTATAGAATTAAAGATATATCATGGATCTGCGCACCACATTGTTCATTCACGATATGTGGCAGTGCTGCAAAGAATCCGCCCGGTGGGTACCAAAACAACTCACCCTTGAATTGAAAGAACGTCATGTGAATGTTTGTGAAAACTACAAGGGTGCCATGAAGCCGAAAAAGATGGGTTCCTAATGCGTGTAGTTACTAATGATGAGTGCTGGTCCACTATTTCCAGCCAAAGACGAAGCGAGCCAGCAAAGAGTGATGGCATTCATCATCGCCAAATCCAAAACGTTTCAGCTGTGTCAGCCGGTAAAGTGATAATCACGCTCTAAAGGTCCAATCATACTGTGATCTATTTAAGAACCTTTAGAAACCTGCAATCATGTCGAAATTACGAGGTTTACTGACAATGATATATTCTTACAGCATGATAGCAGACCTCGCACAGCTCATGCAAGGACACAGATACTGAAGATTTTCATTTTGAATGCACATACATCACCAGAACTGGCACCTTCCTATTGTTATATATTTGGACCAAGATAGGAAGTTCCGCACTGACGACGAGGTGAAATACGCAATGCAATCGTAGAATCCAGGGATTAGTGAAAAGCTGGAACACCTGTATTGAAATTGGTGGAAAGTTTAGAAAATGAAGTACATATTTGTTGAATTGAAAATATTAAAATTACTTTTTGACTCTGCCTCGTACATTCTTGAATGGAATTTTATGTAAGATATATATGTAAAAATGGACCCTTGCAGTGGTAGGCGATTCGCAAGAAAATAGTTTGAGAATAGTGTTCCAGATGAAAAAAAAAACGTTCACCAGCTTGTTAAAAATACACAGATACAGGATCTCTCAATGGGAATAATTGTGTTCCGAACCGACTTTTTATGGAAGAAAAGTTTTGAAATCCAGAAATTTCTTACGTAGATCCCGGAAATATATTGCCGCTGAGGTGCAGCATTTTGACATATCTTATAACACAGATTTGTGCTTATATTATAAAATTTAAACTCGCTGTCTTTTTATATTTTAAAAATATATAAATACTAAAATAAATGTTCTAATTTTACGTGTGGCGATTCTTATTTTACCTTTTCGATTGCAGGGATTGCCTTTTCAGGCGACCCGTATCTCAGAAAATCACTTATATCTTAAGATCTTTGAAGTATCCACCCAGATTAAATAATTTCATTGACACAGTTTAACAAAGGTGAACTAGTAGACGATATGGCTATTCTTAGTTACTTAGGATGAAGTAAAGTCTGCATTGTCTTTGTGAAATAGTTTTTGGCAGCTTTAAAGCATAATATAGTACAGGACAAACGTTGACGATTTTCTTTTCTGGAAGTTAATTTACAGATTTCCACCTATTTATTTGATACCAAAAGCGTTAATATAAAGCAGGGTGTCACAGTTCGTTCAAGGATATAATAATGGAGAATTGCCAGGCATCGTGGTAGTGTGTTTAATGTTTAGAAGACAGAAGTATAGACACTCGGATGTAAATGGGATGGGGCGAGGCCATTCAAGTTTGTCCCGCACAATATCTTTTAAAAATAATATATCATCTAGTTTTTTTTTTTTATTTTTAACATTTACCATGCTTTTTTCACACGAGAACATTTAAAATGATACCTTTTAGAATATTGCCAGAGTTACACATTTGGTTTATTTTGCGTTTTTTCCCCCTGCCGCTGCACAAATTGTTAACTTTAAAGGGATATACTTAGGCTAATAGGTTAATTTCCAAATCTTCGAGCTTGCTTAATTTGAGCGACAAAATAAATAAAAGTATGAATTGTATCCTTTTTCAATATACTCCCCATACCTCTTTGGATGTTCATTTATCACTATATCATTAAAGGTATTTTTCCGCAATTTCAGTTTAGAGAATAGCAAAATGTTGCCAGGTGTTAATCTTCAGCTGCAAGATGAATGTTCGATGTCCCACAATCCACAATTCATCACTGCAGCCTTGGAATGAGTGTCGTTTATAGTGGACCATTGTCGCGAATACAATGATTCAGCTAATCCTCATCTATTGTTCTTTCTGCCATTTTGTAATTTATGAAGAATTGAAGCATATATTCTGAAGTGTCCGTGATATTTCATTCCTTAAAGGAACTAAACAAATTCGTTGTATCTAAAAGATTGTGCATGATCTTTTTGATGGACTGAGTGATCTTGAAGTTTTTAGCCATGCCTCGCCTTGTTTGTGTCATTCAATGTTCTCTTTTGATAATAAGATCACGATATAGAGTTACGATTTCATTTCTTCTGATACTGCACTTCAATTCTACTCTCTAATTACCATGGCAAAGGTAAATACTAGCAGGAACAGACCCACAACACTCCTTCTGAACTGCAAAAAGAAATTGGAGCACTCGGCTTGCTCTGGCATTTTATGCGAAGTTTCCCATGAATAATTCAAAAGATGATTGTAATAGAAAACTTCATCCATGCTGAAAATACTTTCAGCTTCAGATGTGCCTCCTCAAAACAGACGTTTTTAGTCCTCACTTACACATTTATGTCATCTTCATTATTCTTTCTTCCTAAACGAAGTGACTAAAATGAAGATGCTTACAAACAAACGTGAACAATTTACTGTTTGATAGCACTTGAAGAAAACTATTCTTTAGTGAAATGTTGTATCACGTGCTATGTTTGATGTTCAACATTACGGAAACTTAGCGTGCCACATGTTAATCAAAAGAGTTCCTCCAACTAAAGGTCAATGCGGAGCTGATCTGATTAACTTCCCCACAGATGGTGCTATATCACTAACGAGGTTTTTAAATTGATAAAATTTTGATTGTCATGCCAGAAACTGCCATTCTTCTCCCTCGCCCAAATTCATAATTACCGACACGTGATAGATTTCCTTAAGTCGCTAAATTGTGAACGAGAGATTTGGGGTTCGATTCCCAACAGGGCTGTTCTCAGTGATTGAGGTTATTTCCAGGTTGTCCTCATCACTCATCGGCATATTACTGGGAAGTTGCGACAACTTTTATAAAGAGTGAGGAAGAATGATGGTTCATTGATGAGTTATAAGTTTTTAGAATATTTGTAGAATTATACAGAATTAGACGCTCTCCATCTCTTCTGCCACTGCTGTCTCGTAGTGTCGCTAGGTTCCGTCGAGCGCTGGTATTTTGTGATCTTTTCAAATCAAATAAACTGGGAATTAGGCAATAGATGAACACAAGTCTTAAAATCGGAGATAACGCGAATTATTCACTTTTATTTACCGTTCACTTCTGAGAGTCGCCTTGAATTTCTGATAATGTTAAGAGATTCTTAGCTCACTCTTGCACTATTTAAACTGACCTATTAACCAAATCACTGATAACTCACTGAGTTGAACTGGTGATAAATGACTACTTGTATAATTACACTGATTATAACTGAACCAATTGTCTATAACTCTCCCCGCTACACTTCTCTAATCAATGTGTGTCCTCTGATAACTGAATTCTGACATAATTCTCTACCGATAACTAAACTCTGATCTTAACTCTTGGGTTATCGAAATCACTACCTTTTATAAACTATACTTTCGTCCAGTTGGCAGGCCATCTCCTGCCTTTAAAATATCACTACTTAATAATTTTGACGGTCATTTCCGCTACACCGCTATCTATTGGCTGTGGCGTGTGCATATAATGCTCCTAAGCTTCTTGATTGGATGTTCCCTTAGGCCTCATATTCGAGCTGTTCTTTCATCCTTGATTCCGTTACGTCAGGCTCTATAATTTATTGCACTCCCATGTTGCATCAGCAAGTGTTACATAACGGTTCGTCTTAAGATTTTAACAAAGCTAAGCTCTCTGCCTTTTCACATAATACAGTTTCTGACCTGTTCCTTTTCCCTAACACTTTCCAATTGTACATTGTACAGCCCTTCTTGCACAAATCCTCTTACAAAAACATATACAAAAGATGTACAGGGTCATCTGACTCTTTTGTCCAGCCCAAAACACAAAACTTCCTGGTTTATTTCTGAAGGTGTTGTCAACAAATTTGTTCTACCACCCATGAAATACACAAATAACTTAACCACTAATATGAATACATATAAATTGTACACGTTAAGTAATGATATTTATAATGTATGTAATTTATTATACTAATATCGGTAATATTTTAATTGGGGGCGTGGCATCTCATAAACACCACTTTCAAGTAACTGTGAACATAGAACGCTTCCTTTGTCAATTCAATACTTTCCTAATGTATCATTTCATTTCGTGTATCATCAGAGTCAACTACCTGTGATGCTTCAGTGGTAAAAAGTGATGTTAAAACCTACTAAAATTCCAGCATCTATCATGCCTACTACCTGTTTGTACTTATCTGTTATATGTTGCTTCTTCTCCTGTTGTTTCTTCTCCTCCTAGTAATATTTACAATAATTGTAAGATGAAGATAAACAGGTGCAGCATTATACCATCCCTTCAACAGGATACTTAACACCTAGATTTACTAAGAAGCAAGTAAATAAGCAACCATTAGTCCTGGAGAGATGCAGTTGCAGTACCTAAGTACCTAAGAAATTTTCTTTGGGCTTTACAAAATATGATCTACCTATATGAATATATGTAAAAAATCAGAATAAATTTCTCTTATGTACAGCAGTACACTTTATAAGATTAATATTTAATGAGCAATATTTACTTTACTTTTAATTCGTTAATTTAGGTAAACTCTGTAAGCCGTCACGTTCCTTTACATTTCATTTTCATTTTTCCGGTTTTCCATGCTCATAGTTAAGGCGTCATCCGGCAGTTAGGAGTTTAAGAATGTTGACAACCGTGGATTTTCAGAGATGTTTGAAGCGATGTAAAGCAGAATGGGTATAACACTATTGACTCAAGAAGAGGTTTTATCATAATATCAATTCTTAATACTTTCAAACTACGTTTTAACTGGGTGCTTTAATTTTAGTTGTGATGATTCGAGTACGCTCAGCTCTAAAGTTTATTCCTCTTTCAATCAAGTTCTTGATTATTTGACAAAGCGAAACTCTCTCTCTGTTTTAGTTTTCTCTCGGGGCTTAGACTGTTTTTACTTTAGCTCTTTTACCAGATGTCCCTGCTTTTTTATGCAACTGTAAATGTCATCACTTATTTTTAAACTTTGCATACTCTGAAAATATCAGAACGATGTAAATAGGATTCTGTGATTTATTTCCAAGAAAAATAAAAACCGTCCTCTGCTTTGAATGCTTCAATCAGCAAAGCATTCAGCAAGTTGGTAAACTAAAATTCTTTCATCGTCTGTTCCCTTTCTCTCATTATCCTTTAAGACACTCAGATAGAAAATTCGAGAAAGAGCCGATTGTCTTTTAAGTTTATTCTAATGCTTTGAAAAAAAATTCATAAAAATAGTTCGTTTCGTAAACTGAACGCTATGGTCATTAAGTACATGTATCCTAAAAAAATAAAAGCCGAATCGTTTATAACAGCAGTTTTTCTCTTCTCCTCCTCATGTTCCTAAAGAAAAAGAATACAAATACGTACGCTCTTCTCTTTTATTTACCTTCCAGTCAATTTCAAAGGACAAGAAGTTAAAAAGTGGTATCTACATTGAAATTAGTGCCCTATTTAAGATAGAAATGTTTGACTATGTTTCGAATGCATTTTAAGTTTCATCTTCTTTATTATTTATGTTATTTCTGTTCCAATGCAATCAATTGGAATACCATATAATTCGCGTTTTTAAAATCAGTGTTTTATATCATGCAACCACATTTATTTCCCATAAAATAGACACTTTTTTCCTAATATAAACTGCTATTATAATAATATGGTTCAACTTTAAGATAAGATAGTTATTTCACACATGGGAAAATAAACTAAAACTTTATGGCCTATTAGTCCTTCTCATAGATTTTTTCTGGCACTTTTTATAAATATTGTATTAATTTTTACCCTTTCTGGAATCACAAGACTCACCACTTTAATTCTAAGACGTTATTACAAGCGTAAAAGCAGCATCGAAATATTCTTAACTTATTAACATATTAAAGATAGTAGTTATGAATTGCTAAGTAAAGTAACTTTCAGTAATACAATGATATATAAAAATATACCGCAGTTATAAAAGGGAGCTTTAATACTCTCAAAACATTTTGCATATTTTACACGAAATTCGTATGAACCAATCATCTGTGTTGGTCTTCAAAATGAAAGCCAGGGATGACGAAAGCTCTTTTATATATTAAAGCTACTTTTGTTGCCAAATTATATTGTCTCTTTTTAATGCCGAAATCAAAGCAAAATATTTTAAATGTGAATGGGTATAAAAAATGCAATTATTAACTGAAAATATCATCAGAAAGTGTAAGAAAAATATTAGTACAATTTAGATGTAAATTTTTGCCAGTTAGTTTGAAATCTTCATTTCTTAATTTTTGCTTTTCCTTTTTTATTACAGTTTTTGGAAAAGGTTTCAAAAGTTGCTAATTTTAACCCATGAAATTTTAGATTATAGATATTTCATAATTTTTTCACTAAATATTATATTATCATCTAATTATTATAATTGTTTACCCAAAGAGATGTTTTCTAATTCTGTTCATACTATAGCTCTCTCACTCATTTCTTTAAATTGATGTAATGTAATGAAGAATGGGGGCGCTCGGGTTCCATTCCTGCTGGATTCAAGGTGTCTTCTGTTCTCCTATGACTCTCTAACCCTACATTATTGTTAGTTGCTTAAGTAGGGGTCTTGGTCAGCTCAGTAATGATTTTAGGGATCTCCGAAATATGTTATAAAGGTTATTTTTCAACTTATATCATTTTGTACTTTTAAGACATATTGGTTCATCTTTCAGGGAACCGCCACAGGTGGCCGAGGTCGTTAAGCCGCAGACTCGTGAGGTCTGGGATTCGAATTCCGCCAGGACCGTCCTCCCTGATTGAAGTTTTTTCCAGGTTTTTCTCAGTCCTCAAAAATGGCAAATGCCGAGGAGGCACCCTAAACTTAGGCCTGGAACGCCTCCTTCCTTAAAAATAATTCTTTCACAATATATCATTTCATTTCAAGTATCATCAGTGTCCACCCCCTATGGTGCCTCAGTAGTAAAAACGGGCGTTAAACACTACTTAAAAAAAATTCAGGGGTTTTGGGATGGACAAAATTAGATGATGTATACTTTTTTCCCCCTTCAATTTTTTTCTCATATATTTTGATTATAGAATAAGCTACAAAACTAATATTTAATCAATTTAAAGTTGTTAACAAATGCTAATTTCCTCATCTACTCGTGTATACCTGTACCTGTACATGACTGATATCGTAGGGTATTTACGCAATGATAAGGAATCAAAGAGAACCATTTATCAAACAAAATATATATATGCAACAACTTTAGCATTAGTCAGACATTGACGATTGTTAAATCACTTGCTATTTTACCTAGTCCTTATGGCGTAATGTAGGTTGCCGAGTTCGAAAAACGTAAAGACGATTCTGGGACACCGTATATATTCGACTGTCCCAGAGGTTTTGGAACATGGTTTATTAATGAGGTATTAGTTCTTCACCGACAATAAACAGCGTTATGAAGATCTCAACACTAAAATTATATATTGGTGTAATACAGAAATTCTTATAGTCTGCGTCTATGAGAAAAGGTGTTATTTGAAACTTCCAACTTAAATTTTATCAAGGAGTTTGTTTTTATTTTATTTTTTTTTTTTGTAAATATTTATAAGCATGTTTTATACTATTGCGGTAAAATGTTCTATAGATTTTATTAATTTCCTCCTAGTCTTACTATTTGTTCTCTTCTCCCTTACTTTCTCTTCCCTTTTCCTCTTTTCACCTTTCTATTGTTCTTTAAACCCGTATTTCTATATCAATTCTTTTTTCTCTTCTCTTTCTTTTGGTAGAAATTGTTTGGTTTTATTCTCTTTTTTTCCCCCAAACCCCAATCTTCATTTCATATTGTCTTGTTTATTTCTTCTCCTTTTCTGTAACTCTTAAATCCAGTATGTCAAATTGGCTGATATATTGTTTTCTTTATAATGGTGCATAGTGAATATAAGATTCCCTGTAGGTTCGTCGTTAACCATGATAAGCCCTGCTCCTAATTCGTGACATGCAGTTAGTTAGGAGAAGCCTGGGCACTTCGTCAGTTATAGCCAATCAACGCGGTACAAATTCATAGCACGTCTCCAGTTTGGCCACATGCCGAGTAGAATTTCTTCTGATGGGTGAACAGTAACTTCGTTACAACTTTTCTTTTCTGATCTCGGTTGGTGCTCCAGATAACTTTGCTTTCTACCGACTTAAAAAGAATAAATCGGCACTTATGGTACATACTGTCACTTGCAATTGCGCTACCGGCGGTCGCATTGCAAGTTACCTATTACGATCAATGGCGGTAATGCTTTTATTTATTACTTTTTAAAATAAATCATCAACTGATATTGTCTTTAATAAGTTGACGAACGGTTTCTTCACCTGAATTGCCGGATATGTTCTTGCTAATCGCGTTACCACTTCTCTATAAGAAACCGTTTTCACATATGTATTGAACATAAAATTCTGGTCTATATGACTTTATTTATGAAAACTTTATTTTACATTTTACATACACAAAGCACTGAGTGACACCCGAGAGCACAACCACCTGTTGACATAACCTCATTCAAACTAATTTGAAGATGCTATCTGCACATGAAGTATACGGCAAATTTTGACGACTTGCTTTTCCCAGTAATTACTGTAGGTATTCACCGCTAGGCTAAGTTTGTATGGCCTCTTGCTCTTTGAAATCTTAGTCTTCCTCTTGATTCTTCGAAACCTTCCTTTTTTAATGCTAGGTAGCGTCGTACCTTTCGACTTATTTCTTTAAAGCCGTACTAGTTGACACACATAAGTCGGCTCTCGCCTTTGATAAAATGATAAAAGTAACTAAGTTTGGACTCCGAGTTTGTCCTTGACCAAGGTCATCGACTAGCTGGGTGAACTTGTGTTACATCGTTCTGCGACGATATTTTCAATTTGGTAAATTTGATTAATTTAGAATTTGATTCATTTTCTGTGATGAGAGCAGTGAGTTGGGCAACTGTTTGATTATTTATTATATGTATAATTTTCTTCTTTTTACTGTCTTGATTGTAGTCGTGAAGGGTTATTTTTTGACTGGTTTTATCTAGTTATGCTCCATATTAGAGCTGTTAAATTCAAGCATTGTTCATTGGGAATTTAAATGAATAAATAATGTTCAAGTGTAGATTTTGATTCTTATGTACATCATATATCTTGAGTTAAAAATTAGTAATATTTCATCATATTTTACATACTTTGTAACTGTTAAATGCTATTAATATATTAAATCGCATTTGAATATCTATGGCATACTTTGTATTTTAAATCAGTACCACAAGAACCATCCGCAGCCTTATGTAAACGGTTTCTAACTGAGTTACCTCCCCATTAAACCGGTTGTCCACATGCAATTTTGGCAATCTATCAATTCCTAATAATCTAGATGTCGTGCTAAAATAAATAATGCTAAATTTAAATGTCACATGAGAATGAATGAGTTATCAAAATGTGTTATTCGACAGACGTATAGGTTGAGAGACATTTGGTGATAGTTGGTCAATAGGAGTAAAAAAGTATGAATGTAAGGAAGTTGCAGAAGTCAACTTCTTTAGAATATCTTTTTTGAAAATTCAAATAATTCAGAAAATAATAAAATAGAACACAAAACTATTCAAAGAGAAATAAAAACTGTTATTGTCACGGCCTGTCATGATCCACTTATTTATTCTTCATATTTTACTCGTTTCAGCCTACCGCCACGGGTGGCCGAGGTCGTTAAGTCTCGGACTCGTGAGCGGGAGGTCTGGGTTCGAATACCGCCAGGACCGTCCTTCCTGACTGAGGTTTTTTCCAGGTTTTCCTCAGTCCTCATAAATGGCAAATGCCGGGGAGGTACCCTAAACTTAGGCCTGGAACGATTCCTTCCATAAAATCCTTTCCCAATATATCATTTCATCTCATATCATTAGTGTCCATCGCCTGTGGTGCCTCTGTAGCAAAAACGGGCGTTAAACACCATTCATTCATTTATCATTCGTTTCAGCCTAACGAAGCCAACTTACATCACTTACCTCTGAAAATCAACATCTTTCACCAATATCAAAGAAAATATTGAAAATGAAAATGAAAATGATAATATTCTGCAACAGAACACTACTGGATTTACTTATATCATTTTAATGGCATGTTAGCTCATTACTTTCACTCTTGTTGGTCGTCACCAAGATGGCACAACCTGGATGGGTGACGTAACGACCTTTCTTACCGACTTCCTAAGCAAACTCTTCGCAACCACACTTAAACCTAATATCCCCCCCCCCAGTCAATTGCACTATACATGGAACCAGGACACAACCGCCTGGCCTACGTGCCAACAATATGTACTCATGGTACATTGTCAACCTCCATGATATCAACAATTTTCTTAAATATTCCCCCTATATGCCACATAATTTTCTTCTATAAGCTCTCTACTCAACCCATAAACTCTTCAATTATATAACATGCCACATACGAGGTCTCTTCAAAAAGTATCGCGAATTTTGAATTTCCGCGGGCTACGTATATTCGATTTTCGATTGTTTTGTGGCGTTATGTTGGTACTCATGTCCCTCACTTATGTTGACAAGCTCGGCCATTTTGAATGTTCAATTAATTGTTGACAGTTATTTTGCTTGGATGTGTTTTGGCTCGTCTTCGATTTTTGCCTATTCCAAAAAATGGAACAAAGAATCTTTATCAAATTTTGTGAAAAACAAAATTAAGTGCGCGGATGCATTCCGAATGTTGACTGTGGCATATGGTGAAGCTACCTTGGACTAAAGCAACCTTTATCGGTGATACAAAATGTTCTCAGAGGGTCGAGAATATGTGAACGACGAAGAGCGTCCCGGACGCCCGAACTCGTCAACAACAGACGAAAACATTGAAAAAGTGAAGAAAATAGTATTGGCCAATCGTCGAATCACCATTAGAGAAGTTGCCGAGGACCTAAACATATCGATTGGCTCGTGCCATTCGATTGTTACCAATGGTTTGGGCATGAGACGGGTCGCCGCAAAATTCCTACCAAAGTTGCTCAATTTCGATCAAAAACACCATCGCATTAACGTTGCTAAGGAGCTGTTGAACTCTGTCCGCGACGACTCAAAATTGCTCCAGAGGGTCATAATTGGTGACGAATCATGAGCTTATGGTTATGACGTGGAAACTAAAGCTCAATCATCCCAATGGATGCTGCCACACGAGCCAAGACCGAAAAAAGCGCGCCAAGTTCGTCGAATGTGAAGGTTTTGCTTACAGTTTTCTTCGACTGCAGGGTGTGGTGCGTCATGAGTTCTTGCCACAGGGTAGAACGGTCAATAATGAATATTACTTGCAAGTTATGCGCAATTTGCGCGAAGCAATCCGCCAGAAACGCCCGGATTTGTGGAAGAACAAAAATTGGTTTTTGCACCATGATAACGCCCCTTCTCACACATTGTTGCTTGAGCGCGAATTTTTGGGCACAAACAACATACTTATGATGCCGCAGCCACCGTACTCCCCAGACCTGGCCCCCTGTGACCTTTTTTTGTTCTCAAAACTGAAGAGGCCCATGAAAGGACGACGCTACGCCACGATTGAGGAGATAAAGACGGCATCGAAGGAGGAACTGAACAAGACCACAAAAAACGATTTTTTAAAGTGCTTCGAGGATTGAAAAAAACGTTGGCACAAGTGTATATCATCTTGTGGGGATTACTTTGAAGGGGACAAAATATA
Organism: Metallyticus violacea; assembly: GCA_030762175.1. Classification (NCBI taxonomy): domain Eukaryota; kingdom Metazoa; phylum Arthropoda; class Insecta; order Mantodea; family Metallyticidae; genus Metallyticus; species Metallyticus violacea. The sequence goes on along the minus strand of CM060833.1, from coordinate 125,395,110 downwards.
TATTCACGATTAAATGAATACTTTTTTGAAAAAAACACAAAATTCGCGATACTTTTTGAACAGACCTCGTATATGTGAATCCTTGTGATGGCAAAATTTACATTAAATGCAGATCCTCAAACCTAAGATTTGTTTTTAAAATAATTACTAAGTCCTCCTAGTGTGAAATATTGTATAAAATTATTAAAAGCCATCAAATAAAATTCGCTAAGTTTAAGACTATTCGACCTAAAGAGGTAGAAAGTGTCACAGGTGTTATTTTAGCCCACGTTGGGCAGAACCCAACTTTTCCGTCTAACCTTCTGAGGAGAAGGAGAGTGGTTCTAATTAGATAAAACAAGTTACTTGGCTCGTTGGCACAGAATCTCGCAAAACAACGGCCCTGTTGTGGTCTGGATATGTATAATAGGAAACACATTCTGTAGATTACGTCAGTAGACTGATGGAAAGAACACAGTGAAGTAATGCGACTGTGTTTCTAGTTAATTTATAAAATTTAATGAATAGTATATTTTTAAAGAATGACAATCTTTTGCCAAAATAAATGGAAATGAAAAGAAACAATCTACATAATGCATATGTTTTCAGCGCACTCGGAAAAACGAATTACGCTCACCTCATGCACTGATTAAAAAGTGCGTATTATAATTATGATCATAGTAATAATATTTACAGAAAGCTAAACATATTTTCCTTTTATTCACAACATCTAATCTTAGTTGCTAAGAATTCTGTTGGATGGACCCAACATATAGGTGTGAAACGGAACTCCAATTGGAGGTTATGGCCGACATTTAAAGTGCAGGAGAGTTCTACTATAATATTATAACGAGATATGTGGTGAGATTAGGTATGCAGTCATAGAGTGCAGTGGATATATAGGGTCAGAGGAGTAAGTATCGGAACTTCAGTCATGGACAAGAGCTTTACGCTTGGGGGGGAGGGGGAGTTCCAATAGGGATAGCTCCGGGAGGAAGAGCCTGAGATGAGTGAGATACTTCACAACCAAGACGATGATCGACGTAACATTGTTTCCAAATAGAGCATCCCACCAACCACTCCAAGGAACTCGAAACTCTCAGAAGGGTAGCTCCCATGCCAGAGGCAGAGACGGAAAGCTTTCCAAAAAGCAAGCCACTGCCATAACGGATACAGCATCAGCCCAATTCCTCTGATACTTTAGACTCTGTACATAGACAACGAAACAACATGAGGTGAAATAGTAGAGCAGAAAATTGGTAGAAATTAAAGGCCCGCCCCAGCATCCTAAGCGACCAGGGGAGATCAAGAAAAACCGCAAGGAATTTGAACCTAAAGCTTGCTGAAGGAGAGTCCTAAGAGTTGCCGCCAGAGCCATCTTATTCGATATGTGAAAAAAACAAAACTATTTTTATTAGTATGGTGTCTGCTAGGAAAGATCCCATGGAAAATAATAGGTCTATTTATACTGTCCCTCAACGAGTATTAAGTAGTTCTGCATATTATGATCGTACAGAATCAGCTTGCGCTGTTAGATGATTAAAAAAAATAATAAAATCTTACTACCATTCAAGCTTGATACGTTAAAGATCTCACAAAAAATATATAAATGGCATTGGATACCACTTGAAGAAAACCCCTAAAAGTCTTTTTGCCACTGAGTTTCAGCAAACGCGAATTTCTTATACGTCTGTACGAGAGTCTACGAAGTTAACTAAAGATAACTATTGTGATGTAACGTATATCGGGTGATCCTGTAGCCAGGAGCAAATTTTGTGACCGTAGCAGTATTTTGACTCAAGAAGTTGATTGTTTCCTAACTGTGATATCCGAAAACCTTTGTTCCACTTAAATGGATTTGTTAATTCATTGACTTCCTATGCTGGAATTGCGTATAAATCTTATATGCTCCAAGGGAAATCCTTTCATGACCAAAAGAATTGGAGTATAGTAGTCACATAATGGCTACAGAACAATAGTTTGCTTATTTTTAAGAAACGGTAATGGTTTTCGTTAAAAAAATGTGAAATCGATTTACAACCCGTTTTTGCCAAATTATCTGTGAAATAACGAACTTCCAACAGGACTCTTCGACGTAAATACAATCAATTCTTCTTTGCAGACCATCGACGTTAGAGTATGGCCCTCTCGATCCCCCGGACCTAATCACTTATTATTTCTTTGCATTAAAAGATAAGATTTATAGAGAAATTCCACACCTGTTAGGTGGACTGAAGAATAAAAACCACCAAAATGTTACTTCAGTCTCTCAAAGAAAATTAAGAGGGCAACGGGTAATTTCCTAAGCTCATGCCAAAAATGTACGGAAAATGCATGTAGGTATTTGCCAAATCTGCTTGTGTAACATGAGTAAGTACATGAGTTTATAAGTGGAAATAAACAGGTTTTATTAAACAGCAACTCTAATGTCGCGAGTTTAACCGGAAAATCTTTGCCGCCGGTCGGGTTTTTTTTTTTTTTTTGATTGATTTATTTATGGAAGCTCTTTAACATCTCAGGTCATTAGGGTCCCATTCAACTCGGGGCGTGAAACGGCTGACAAATTTTGCTCAGAGGCCTCTCTTTCAGACTTGAGGTTCTTTATCGTGCCGTAAATCTACGACACGGGACCCACGACTTTACTTCCCTTCCGAAGGAAGCCATACTTAGGATTTTTACGCCCGAAAAAATACATCAGTCCTGGCCGGGTTCGAACCCGCGATCTTGGGTGTAGGAGGCAATTTTGCAACCACGTTTTAATGTCCCATTCTTTTACCTGTATTGAAGACTGGCGTGTCAATGTTGGTCCTCGAGATCGCACCTGTGCTGCTGTTCGCATTGTTCTTCTTCCTGCTTCGGTGGTGTAGTAGCCCTAATGCTCCGCTGGTCTGTTTCTCTCCTTTTGTGTACCTACTTTTGTACACCTCGGGAAGATTTCTTGCATTGGCCTTCGATGACCGTTTCTTTCGCCTAAGCACTGTTCTCGATCTGCAGGCACTTATGGCTGCACTGGTTTCCTGCTTTCGATAGTTCTCACCGTAGGAAGATTCTGCCATTTTTTCTATTTCATCCATTTTCCCATTGATCTCTTCTAGCTCCGCGCTATTTTTTACTTGGTCATTTTTCATCAGCTTATCAGTCGGTCCTGGTGGTGTAGTAGTAACCATACTTACCTCCTGAGATGTTAAAGAGCGTCCATAAATAAACCAAATAAACAAAAAACAACCTGCTTATCAAATTTTATAACAGCATGGCATCCCTGCTTCCTAGCGTTATTCATGTCGGAAGAGATATTTGCGCTCCTGCCGGACTCTTGTTACTATAGTCTTCCCGAGTTATGAGGCCAGTTCCCCCAAATGTCTGCTCTCTCTAATTGCCTCTTTCCACTTATTTGAAACAATGTTGCACACTATCAATCGTCTATTACTTTTTCTGCCCACCCAATGCACCCATTTTATCTGTGCAGACTGAGTTCGATTTCAACCTGTGAGACCAATTGCATCACTCCAGTTTTCTCTCTCCTCCTCTGGCAACCCATAGATACGTTGTCCAAGTAGTCCAACTTTGCTTCCAAATACTCACATCTAGCCTCAAGCTCCTTAATACTCACTTCTCAGATTCTACCGCCGTGTTTATAATTTATCTAAGTTCATCACAGAGAACTTTGCTGTCCCGTAAACCATTCCTTGCTCCCTACTTCAGCTTATTCAAAGCTTATCCGCGTTCACTATTCTCGTATGTAATGCTCCCGAAATACACAAAGTTCGTTTGCACCCTACCACTGTCCAAGCAAGACCATGAGCCTAATAATGCAGCGAGGCGAGTATGCAAATTTTGGGGAGTAGTAGTTTAGTATTTTCCGATGTGCATTAAAAAACTGCTGCAACCAATTTTATCTACTTCGAGAAAGTTAAATTCTTTAGCATCACCTACACATATACAACTTCCCTTTTTTGCAGCTCGTTGGTATGTGCTTACGAAAAAACGCATCGAAGTTTACAGTAAGACTTCAGTGAGCAGTGTTGCAGTGTACGTTTCACATGCTGCATGTTTACTTTTTACAGTTTCGGGTGCTATCCTTCCAGCAATGTTACATGTTTCCATCTCTAAGGAAAATCAGGATCTGAGTGCGGGTAACATGTTCGATAAATGGTCAACGAATCCATTAGAATAGAGAATATTTTATCATTAATATATGCAAATGCTTACAAAATATATTCATCTTAATTATCCCAATATCAGCCATGCACACTGTTTAAGAAGCGGCCATCCACCAGCGAGTTCATCGAACACTGTTTGCAACAACTCTTTGACCCTGATTGCAGTTGAAGAGATGCTACTTTAATGTCTTTAGCAGTAACGCAAAGACAGCAAATATCAGCATTGTGAACCCATAACTCCGATAGAAAGATTATAGAATACTCTCTGATGTAGGTCACATGTGAAGTTTTTTTATTTTAATGTAGAAAAATAATACGAAAAGGTCAGCTTTTGGTAATTATGTGGAGAATCAGTTATCACTGAATGTCTTTGCTGCGATAGACAAAGAGACACTTTCTCGTCGCTGACTAGGGTGTGAGTGTAATTATTTTTATAATCTATTTGTATAATCTATTTAAAAGTTATGCTGTCCCTATACCTATTCGTAACTCAGATTTACATATAATACATGATAACAATATTTCAATGCTAGAACCTTGGATTTTGACATTTTACAAATTGCCGTTTTATTAATATGTTTTCATTATACCAGTTTGTTTATAGTTTTTCACTTAAAGAGAGATTTGACATATATTGCACTTTAGGCCTAAAATGATATTTATCTGTTGGTATAGGAGTAAAATGTTGAACTCTGAAATCCACATGCTCAAACTAAGCAGTACATTTTGCATTGAGAAACCAAGCCATGGCTATTTGGATTGCTGCAGAAACTGTGTACTTCTTAAATGCTCGATCGTCGCTTGGGACGGTAAATTCGCTATCAACGAGGAATGAAATAGCTATTCCGTTTGACGCTTTGGTTATTGGGACATCCGCTTTAGTGGCGCCAATCACAGCGGTCAGTCACCTCCAACAGGGTGATCGATCAAAAAATTATAACAACCAGTTACAAACCTACAAACATAAATTGCCGGTAATTTTTGTAAATTACCATCTGTAATTAGTAATACGATATTAATATATCACCACATATCCTCATAAAATGAAACTGGGTAAGTCAATAAAATGTATGATGAATATAACAGCAAATTAAAAAATACCTCAAATCCAATAAGTTATGTTCAAGTTGTATTTTTGTCATAACTTTCACCGTGTAGCTTTTACTCTTTACAAAGGGTGTTTAACCTAATAATTTCAGAAACTTTATGTTATATTATGTAACGACCTGAGAGTGGATTCAGAAAATATTTGAATATTTGAAGATGTTTTTCTGATTTGTTGTTTAAAGCTTTTCTGTAAATATTTTAACTGACCTTTCTTAATCTCTTGTTCCGTTTTATAAATTTTATTTCAGTAATACTATATTTCAGCAATGCATTAATTGCCTTCTCTTTTTGTCTAATAAGCTCATTCTTCAACAACTTAAGTTTGTTCAATTTAGTTAAATTTTAACATTTTCGTTTAAACTTTTCACACACATACACACACGCACACACTTTAGAGGTTTTAGCATTCTATAGGCACTTTTTCATTTAATCTCATTTATAATGTGTATTTCAAAAAATTTAGCTTTTGGAGCTAAGTATGTATTGCATCGATGTATGTTCTGTTCCATATTGTTAAACTTGTAATTGGAAATCAATTTTTCCGAGGCACTCGAAGATGAAACCTGTTCGATTATTACCACTAGGCACACGTTTTATTCGAACTAGTTGCTTTTATATACATTAAAGTTTGTTATATTTAATCATTTACTCGCTCTTTGCAAATGGCCCTTAAACATCTCTAGTCTTACACGCTCAAGTTACTCACCTACAGAGTCAAGGAGATTGATGCTAAATAAGGGCATCCAACCAGTGGTACTAGTAATCTTGCCGGATAGCATTAGCGCGCATAAGTAATCGTATTTACTTCCCTTCTATAATGGTGGGTCAATTTAAGAAACCATGTTCCGGTCTACTGGAAATACTACACGAAGGGAATGACTCAGCTTTGAGCTTCGCTAGGCGAAGAGTGCTCGTTTACTTTTTATGCACCTATTTTATAATCTTGCGATATTTAAGGTGAGAAATGTATCCTGGACAAATCCAAGCTGGAAAACTTATCCTAGGTCCTAGCAATAATCTCTCACATCCCTTCTCCAATTGGACAGAGGATAAATAAGGAAAGTAATTGCAGTAATCACTGAACATGGTCACTTCAGGAAACCTCTACGAAAAATAGGTCTCTATAAAGATGAAACTACTTGCACATTGTGCAAGCAGAACGAGGAACTGCTTCGCATAACCCTTTAGAATGTCCACTCGTGGAAAGAGACTTATTTTCTCCAAACCAGGGAAGATCTAGGAAAGAACACCAACATTGGAACCAAATACTGTAACTTTTACAAGGAACGGATTTTGGAAAACAATGAAGGCGTCCCTTCCAGTGGAACCAAAATACTGCAACTTGTACAAGGAACGGATTTTGGAAAACAATGAAGGCGTCCCTCTCAATCGGGTAGTACAATAAGCCTTACATACTGACATGTTGGAGGGAAAAAAATCCTCCTGAAATCTATCTATCTATCTATCTATCTATCTATCTATTTATCTATCTATCTATCTATCTATCTATCTATCTATCTATCTATCTATCTATCTATCTATCTATCTATCTATCTATCTATCTATCTGTCTGTCTGTCTGTCTGTCTGTCTGTCTGTCTGTCTGTCTGTCTGTCTGTCTGTCTGTCTGTCTGTCTGTCTGTCTGTCTGTCTGTCTGTCTGTCTGTCTGTCTGTCTGTCTGTCTGTGTCCATCCATCCATCCACCCACCCACCCATCCATCCATCTATCTATGACATTTCCTTCAGTGCTATCCATATTCCAGTAAAGCATATTTTCACTAATAAAAAATGAGTTTCTATAAACGTTTCGGTTTTGAGTTCAATCCTATGTTTGCTCATAATATTTCTGCGTATTTATTTAAATTATTTTATAAAAGTATATATGTACATAGATGCTTTGAATAATATTTAAAATAGTTTCCCAGAACCTTTATTATCGTAACCCAGGTAAATGCGACTATTTTATAAAAAAATTCGAAATATCTATAGGGAATTTTCCGACACTAAGTGTAATCCTTATTAAATCATTAAAAATCTACATCTCCATAACAAGGAAAGGACTTATGGGATCAAATACAAAACAAAACTGCATATTTATACTTCAGATATGCTGACTAGTATTTATTCTTTCCAAGTATTTCACATAAAATAATATGTTCCTTTGTCCTAGCTTACCGGAGCCTGATATTCCATTACATCCTATCTTTTTCACTACTTCCTCCTAACTGAAGCCACACTACGTTATCTAGCTTAAGCGACAAAACAGACCTACCTCTTCCCTCTATGCTCTTGTCCATGTTTTTTATCAGACAAAATTGTCTAATCCCTGCCCAACATTCTAGCTAGCAATATATAGGATTAATGCATTAACAATGCTTTAATAGTGTATGCACAATACTCTGTAGCATTGTCAATGCATTATTACGCCTATATTTGCAACATCTGCCCTGGGTCGTTCTTGTCGACGACCTCATCAATGTATAAAAGAGCAACTAAAATCCTAACCTCTAAAATTTCAATAACAGCATGAATTTGTTTAAGAAACAATTTAATCTCAGGCAATTGTCCTACCAACTTAAATGTCATCACCGTCCAAATATGTTAATTTATATAGAATTCTGCTTTTCACCTTGAAAGTACAAATAATACTGCTCTACATACAGTAAAATATGCATGTATCTATATTATGACTACGGCTATCACTGCATCATTCAAGTATTGAGTAGAAATTGAATGTTTAAAATCTACCTGCTGCACGAAATAAAAACGCATCGTATAACAAGTAAATCAAACGATATAGGAGCACCTGACTTGACTCCTTATTGCGAAGTAGTATTGTAGTGTACTCATAACGATTAAGCTGCAGGCTGAGCCCTAACTTACAGTAGTCAAAGATGTAGAAGCTGGTCTGTCCAGGCCATCACTGGTTTGGAGACTTAGCCACTGAAGAGGTGCAAATTGAAGCAATGCAGAAGGTTACACGGGCTTTTGGTTTCTCTGTGATAACGTGAACTCTCAGAACTTTGGCTTGTCTTTCCTGACATAGGATAGAGTAGCTAAAAATATTAATAAACAATAAGATTTCCAGGTTCATAATGAAAAATGCAAAATATAATAATATCTTACCCTTTTAGAATACTTTGTACCAAAATAAAAACATTACAATAGTAATCCAATGAAATATGTAAAAATGGATACGAAATGAAAATTGCCTGTATATAAGTTTGTATGCCACAAATAAGTTTGTATGGTATACGCTTACCGCAGCATACAAATTCATTTATACATATATATGGGCCCTTTATGGAATGTTACAATATAAATGTGTATACACACACATTCACACGCACAGCACAAAATACACCATTCTTGCAATCAAAGACCACAACACAAAACTGTAGTTAGGGAATTAATAATTATCTTTTTTATAAATAAGTATCAAGATTTATTTTTTTTCAAATAGATTGTTATACCTTCTTCTGTGTTATTTTTGTTTTGTTTCTTTCTTTCTCTGCCCAATGTAATATGAAAATGGGTGTAGAACCGAATAATGGGCTGAAAAATCACAACCCTAAAGCTTTAAGATAGTAAATAATATTCACTAAAGTCATATCAAGTAAATAAAACATCACCATAGATCATTATTACCAATACCTACTTTCTGATAATAACACCGATGGGCACCTTGTAGCTTGTCCACCGCGCCCAAAAATGCAGCCTAAAAACACATTCCAAAACCTGAAAACAAAGCATCGATAACATAAATCAGAGCTGAATCAAGCAAACATTTACACTTATTCCAGCCCGGCCTCAACAAGTACATTAGCAATACTTGAGGTAGTTTCGTAGAGGGTGTAGGCCTTTCCTGTTGGTGGAAACCTCTCCAGAAGGCATCCCTAGGCTCCCGTTGTCTCCTCTACTGGTTGCGGTCACCTGGTCGCATCGGTCGGCGCCATTGGATATCCGTGTCGTCTGGTTCTCGCTGCGTTGCGGCATCTGGACTTACCTCTTTTTAAATGCGTCATCGGGTCTCTCCCGCTCCTTTGCGACGTAGTGGTGTCTCTCCTGCTCCTTCGCGGTGTCGTAAGCTCTCTCCTCTCTTTCACGATGTCAGGTCTCACACCTCCTTTACGGCGTCGTGGCCCATGTTGGACACCAATGTGAAGCTGTATTTGTTGTAGAAGCCCACGTTGGCCGCCAAATTTTCGAGATGGTGTTTGTAGTTTAATTGGCCCCACGTTGGGCTCCAATTTTGAGGGGATATTTCAGTTCTAGGGGCCCCACGTTGGGCGCCAAATTTGTGGCAGTATTATAGTTGTAGGGGCCCCACATTTGGCGCCAAATTTGAAGTGGTTTTTATAGAGGTGAGATTTGTGGGGGCGGCATGAGTTCGATGCTAATCAAATTACGATTAGTTGTTGCCGGTCGCGATCACCTTGATGCAATTGATCCTAGCAGATCATTTTCCTGAGGGTCCCACCTCATACTCAGGGTATCTCAGTGGCCCGAAGTCGGTTTTTCGTGTTCTCATGGTTACGGGAAAAAGGAGGTGAAGGGAGTTGATATAAATTAAAAGGAATTGCTTCATTTAAATCTTTGATGTGTTTATTTCAAGATGAGTTTGTGGGCGACCACCTGGTTTTATGCCATTAATCGGTGAAGTAAGCTTGCTGTCTGAACACGCTATTCTCGGAGAAGATATGGCTGGACGCAATTATTTAATATTCGTAAATTAGTATGGTTTTAATCTCACGGGAGTGAACTTCGAAGGCACGCTAAAATACGTGATTAGGTACCGCCTGACTGCGTACTAATACTCTTAAACTGATTAAGTCACGTTGAACGACGCCACATAAACTGGTATTCTATCACTTAAACAACTCACAACTGACCATAACTCATAACTCATAACTCGTCTTTGTAAACTGAATCTCTCCACATGCAAGTAATCATCTGAGTCCTGGACTGTGTGAACTGCATGCGTCAACTCAAACCCTTCAACTGCTCCAATTGCCTCAAATCCTCTAACTGCTTCAACTTCATACTTCGCGGGGAAAGTTTCCCGTTATCTTTGAAATCTCGCCACTTATTTTTTTGTTTATTGTTTTTGTTTTTGTTTTTTAAGCTCACACGGGTTCTTACGGAGTTGCCCATGGAAGCTGGGCTTTTGAAATTCTTGTGTGATTGGCGAGTTTCGACTCACCCAGACGCGCTAACTTTCAGCTCTTCCAAACTCTTATCTCGGATAAGTTCACTTTTAAACATACTATCGCGTTTGTGAAAGGCCAGTCACACCTTCACCGACTTCTGAGGAATTTTATAAGACTCTGAGAGGATTTGACAACTAGAAAAAGTACATATAGCTTGTTGTTACCGCCTTACACCGTATAGATGTGTACTATCCTTTGTTTCTGTTAGCGGCCTTCGCTTTAGGCTATTAGGGAGCGGTATTAGATATCCTTCTGAATTACATACATTTTCTAATTATTGCATATTCCCTACGTTCAAGCGGGGGTGTAGAGAACTGTCACACACTGCTGAGCAGCAATTTTACCAACGCTAAAAAAAAAAGATATATATATATATATATATATATATATATATATATATACCAACGCTAAAAAGTATATATATTTCTGCAAATAATGACGGTTATGTTTCACCTTGTTCATTAATAAAAAATCTTCAGTAGGGCTTATGGACAGACATTTGCCCTGACCAATATACGAGTATATTTTGATGAGTTAATAAATTCTGAATCTAAGAGTATACTATACATGTGTGTGTGTGTGTGTGTGTGTGTGTGTGTTTGTTTGTATGCAGAAATAGTATATTCCTAGATTAAAAATTTATTAACTGATCAAATCCGAAATGAGAACAAAAACAGAAAAGAAATCAGAGAAAAATATTGATACAATTTTATTAAATTCTCTGCATGTAGGGGGAATTTTAACATGTTACGAAACATCATTTCGGTGTTAAATAATATCGTTATACAACTAATGTGAAACTATTTCACAACAGAGCACCATTCTGTAAATATTATGTCAAGAAGTATGGCACACTCTTAACGCCTCGACAGGAAAGCTATTATAATTGGAGTTAGTAGCTAAACATACCCAACTAGGCCAAAATACAAGAAATAAAAATTCTAAATGAGCCACAGCACAAACATGAACTAATATGTATATTACAATTACCGTGGGAAAATTCCACTTATCCCAACTTACTCGGACATATGAGTAATCATGTAGAGCCCAAAAACTTCACCACACTGGCACCATATTAAATCTCAGTAACTACAAGGACAACGTAGCCTGAATGCGGTGCGAGCACATGCGAGCACAGGCTACATTACCACTGCGATCCTAGAACACTAAGCTCGATCGCAAGAAAAAAACAAACATTTCCTTCATTTATACATAACCATGAGCAATGTAAAAATATGTGCTAAGAAAATTAAATGTTACCATCGTTAGCCTAAGCGAAGACTTAGAGGTAACGATTACCTATATGCAACTTTTGAAATATTTACCATGTTAGCAACACCGTTTTACCAAAACAAGTATTACCATTAGTATTGGATTTGCCTCATACAACTGCAGGGTATCCAAAGTGCACTATATACTTAGTCATCTGTTAAATAATTAACATAAGCAACTTTAGTGCATAATAAGTGATTAAATGCTCTGTAAAATTGCAAATAACTCGTGAAAACATTTATATCACCAACATGTTGATCTATTTCACAGAATGCATTGTACTTGTTGTACTGTTATAATTACATTTTTCTTCTTATTTTTCTTATGCTATAATAATTTATACGAGATTGAAAATCACACTATACGTGTAGAGAAAAACTATAACACGTCTGTGACGTTACAGTTAACTCAATATAGAAGTTAAATTAAACTCTTAAAGTATTTCCGTTATAGATACGTATAATGTCATTATTAAACTTTAGCTGAATATTTTTCTGTGGCGATTTGTTTAAAATCACAATTACGATGTAACAGTATGAATAAATTTAAAAAATTAATGCATATTTATCATGAACTTGAAGCAGGAAATGTTATCCCAAAATTTCTTTTTTAAGTATAATTATTTCTGAATACTACTATAATAATAATTATATATTATTTCAGGTAATCAAGGGTATTAATGTTATAATTAAAATGAGGACCCCAGTGTTATATGAATGTTATGTTTGTAGATATGCCTTTTTGATTAGCAAGTAATATTCAAGTTATCTTTCTGTAATACCATATGTTTGTCATGTTTGTAAAGGGAATGGAACTGCTGCCTTTGTCGGAAGAAAGTCAGGACGTTTACCTGGGAAAAGATTCCTTTGTTAAGCATTACCCTTTTAAACCCTCGGACAGTCCAGCTGACAGTCCAGTCCAGTCCAGTCCAGTCCAGTCCGGACACCTGTTCGGCGCCAAGGATAAGAACACTGCAAATAGCTAGGGTTCAATTGGAAACGGTATTTACCCTTTTTCAAAAGGATTTACCCCGCGCAGAAACACGCTTTTCGTAGAAAGAAAATCTTATCTTTAACTAAAAGGTGAAAAAGATATTACTTTAAAAATCAAACATGTCAGGAAAGTGCCGAAATTTATGACAGGCCGTTCTTGGAAAACTTAAGCGTGTGGGAAGATTTCTTAGTCCAGAAGGGGGAAAGTAATTTTAGCCCATGGGCATCGAATAAAAATCAACGAATGAGGAGAACTTAGCGACATAATGAACCTTTTAAGATAGCCAATGGCGAACCTATAGCTAAGGAATAGAATAATAATCAATTGAATTTAATTTAGCGAGAGGTGTGGCGATGTTATAGAAACCTGGAGTACAGGGTCAGAAGTTGAGGAGTCAAGAGTTATTTCTACAGCAGTTGAAAGTTGGTCATTTAGTCATTTTCAAAAATAATTTTCTAAAGAATTCTAAGTCATTCTAAAGTAGTAAGTCAGTCAGGCAGTGCAACGTAATAACAATAACAATCACCATCGTGTTCAAGTGAATAAATACGCGAGTGAATACCGTAAACTATAATCGGCCGAAGAACAGCATGTTCCAGAACCTTCCAAGTTCTAAAATAAATTAAATGTTTAACAAGTGCCGAACTTTAATATTACAGTGAACAATCTCTTACCCCCTAATGACTTGAAGTCATTAAAAACAGTCCAAAATTTACCCTCAGATCCCATTCCAATTCCTCAGTATAGAAACCACAATCAATCCCGTTCCAAACTACGTCACCAATAACGCAAATGGAAGCCATAAAAAGAGAGAAATTAAATCCCTAATACAGATTAGCAATTTAAAAAATAATCATAATTACCAAGAGTAAATATCACTATTGCATGTAAAATGAAATAAATGTCATGTATACTTCGATATAAAAATCGTTAAAGCAAGCCCTTAGGCACATATTTTAAACTGCACTGCCATATGAAATGAACATCCAATTTGAAATCTGTTAGTCTGTCTGCTGAAACTGATAAAACTAAGAAAACTGCCCCATGATAATAAAATAGAATTACTATCAAGAAAACAAAATATGCAGACAGCCTGTTGCAGCCGAATTACTTAGTCAAAAAAGTAATCAAAGTGCAAGCTTGTTAATAATTACAATATAACTATAACTATAAAAATCACGCGCTTTACTAAATAAAGAGGAACTGTGTAAAAAAATCTGAATGTAAAACAAAAACTTAATTGCTGTCAGGTACCCGTTAACAATTAGCACTATCTCAATTTAATTATTATGATACATGTTGCCTATAACTAATAGCAAAGAAGAGGAAAAGAAGGAATGCATAGGGAATGAAAGTAAATAGGTAAAGAAAGAAAAGATTAGAACAGAAACAGAGACTAGCCATAAAGAGAAAAATGAGAGGAAACGAGAGAGGAAGAGAGAAGTGAGAAAGAAAAAATCGCTTACATAGCTCTAGCAAACAAAAACATTACATAATAAATTTAAAAATCACATACTAAAGAAAAATATTCAAAATTACGTTTATCTGCAATTTAAGAAACTATAAACCAAGCCAAGCATATCTTAATTGACATAGTGTAAATAGAAAAAAAAATCATCATAAATTCTACATATTCCCCACACCCCCACTATTATGTTCCAACCCAGGTAAATCTGACTTTGTTATACTTTTAACTAACCTATCTCTTCCCTTTATGTCCTTGCCCCTGTTATTATCAGAAAAATATTATTCTCTGCCGCACGTCTAACTAACAATGTATAGGAATAATGCATTGGCAATGCTTTAATAGTATATGCACAATAATCTGTAGCATTGCTAATGCAATGCATTACTCCTATATTCGCCACACAATATGTGTGTGTGCGTGCGTGCGTGCGTGCGTGTGTTTTATTATGATAAACATTCTTCCCAATCAGATGGTACATTTATTAGTTTCTATTTATATTGAAACGAATACTAGCTCGCATAATATTTTTATGTAGAAAAATCAATATTTTTTACATTATTGCTAGCATTTCTGTTCACTCTATCAGGCATTATGCCTAGGTTTCTTTCCTTAAGGTATCCATGAATGAATTACTCAGAAATGGGATGGAATAGACTAATTTTATTTTTAAGTTAATTTAAATTTTTCCTGAATTATAAAACTGCAAATTTACTTTCCAGATGCCAGTTTTAAGGTATCTATAGCGCGTTCAGGCGCCTCTTCTACCTTTCATAAGTTAACGCTTTTTATTCTTTTTTTTTCCTCTAAGATTTTCCATCGCTCAGCGGTTTCTACACGGAGATTTTTTTTTCCTTTCACTTATACAATTATTTATTCGTTATATATAATATATTAACATACAGGAAGTAAGAGCGAGTGATGTATGGGCGACATGTCCGATACACATGATCACCTTGTCTGTTCAAACAAGTGTCCCAGCGCGTCACAAGATTATAGATATCATGAGCAAAGAACGTCACTGGTTGACTCGGAACCTGCGAGGGTAGGTTCATAAGTTTCCGGCCTAACTATTTTCTAAGTATGATAAAGGCAAAAACTACATTTTATTTTTCAATATAGTTACCCTTTATTTCAATACACTTCTCACATCTTTGAATTAGCATTTCATTTCCCCTCCACAAATAGTCAGAAATTTTGTCTGCAAAATGGGCACAAACAACATCTATCACTTCGTCACAATTAAATTTCCTTCCTCGAAGGTTCTTCTTGAGTTTTGAGAGGTCGACTCCTCGAAGCCACATTTCTTCACATTTTCTTTGGCAACAAGAGCTGTGTCCACAGGCGCGTTGTTTGAAGAAAGCGCAGACCACCACTCAGCTTTCCTCGCCTTTACACTTTGATGGAAGCACGTAGTCTGTGCAGTAGGCCAGCATAGTACTCGCTATTTACTGTGGTGTTCCTATCCTTGAAGTCAATGAAGAATGTTCCTTCCCAGTCCCAAAAGATTGTAGCCATGATATTCTTAGTTGACTGAGTGACCTTTGCCTTTAGAGGCGATGCTTCCCTAGGTTTACGGCTGCCATTCCATTTATTACTTTCTTTTTTGACAAAGAATCATAGCAGAGGACCATAGTTTCACCTCCTGTAACAATGGTTTGCAGAACTTCTCTCTCGTTGCCACGGGAAAGCTCCAAAATGCCTGACAACAGATGACTCATTTCTGCTTTTGGACTGAGGATAGAAGTCTAGGCACCCATCTTGCACTTACCTTATTCATGTTTAAATGTTCATGAATAATTTGAGCAACTATTGTTTTAGAAAGGCCCAACCTCGCTGCTATTTCTTTAACTAAGAGCCGCCGGTGTTCCATAATTTCGCCTCTCACAAGAGCGAAGTTTTCAGGAGTGAACACCTCCTGTCTTCAATGCTCTCTCGGCCCATTCGAAAAAGTTTGGCCCATTCTTTTACGGTAGAATGTGAGGGGAATGCTTTCCCATATACACCGTCCAATCGCTGTTTAATTTCATTTGGAGTAAGTCCTTCTCTTGTGAAGAACTTAATAACAGCTCGAAACTCCATTTTGAACATGTCACAATCTTCTACACAGAGCCTTCTTTATACAACTATATCTGAACAACTGAATACAGCGGAGCGGAAGTTATAGCTGCAATTGTTTACTTAATAGATAAGGTATGACACCAGATAAGGACTTTATCGGCGAGGCCAGAAACTTATGAACCTACCCTCGTAGATGCAACACCCATTCGCAGAGCTTTCTCTCCTCAGAAAGACGCCTGGGGACCCTCTGCGCGGAAACTTTGTGGTATCCAACCGTCCATGGAGTTTGATGTAAACATTTCCCTTGCTTAATGACAATGATGATGCTTATATGAGCTTTACCAGATACAAGAAGTCCTCAATGCGCACACGTCCGTCACGAAATTCACCAGACCATCTGAAACCTGCGTTGTATTTCCATACACATTGTTCATGGGATAGTAAATGTCGGCCCCAAACATCCTCTGCCTTCAAAAAGTGAATTCTTGCTCGCTGGGCCCATTCGGATGAATCCCTGTTGTGAACGAACTCAACGTGCTTTTGCACAAGTCAACAACACACTGCGCTGTCAGATCATACCATTCTGCTTTCTTATGTACAACATTACCTACCGAAGCAAACATAAAGTTTTGAGTAGTTAAACTACGACGCTATGAAAAAGGCCATTTTTTCATTTAGGCAACCTTTATAGATTTGCGTACTTCTCTAAATTAATATTTAATTCCAAGAATTCTGCAGAACTTAGGTGAAAGTAAATATATGCTTTTTAAAAAAGCTGAAAATCTAACAGATACACTCGTAGACACGTTAATCCAGAATTTTTAAAGTATGATATTTGTGTTCAGCGTTTTAATCAAATATGGAACAGAAGACTACTTTTTCCCAATGCTGAATTTGTTGCATATGGCAACAAAATTTAAACCATAAGGTGAGAGTACTAATGGTTGAGGAATACAAACCTCCTTGATCACACAATTTTTGTTTACATTTGTAAATTCTGGCATATTTAAGTTTTAAGTTTTACATATAAAAACCCTTAAAAATTTAATTTAGTATATCATTAATCATAATTCAAATATTTTCCTTGGTAAATATGTTTTTCTTTGTTTGTTACCACGATATGACGTTTTATCTACTTCAATTGCATATATTATTTTGAAAAGTTTTATTTACACCGTTTTGAACATGTTTCAACAGCTATATTTAACAAAGATCACCATCATGTCGTGTAACAGAAGCAGAGTAGCACGTCGTATTTAAATTACTGACATTTGCTGGAAGTGTCACCACTGTGCAAGGGTCAGAAGTTGACATTAGTTTTATGGATCTGAAGGGCTTTAATTTCCGGCAGTGTCAGACATTTCCCATTTAAGGCGCTCATCTCTCCTGCTGGTGAAGTTTTGTAGCTGTAGTCTCATTTCATCTTTTGACTCTTCATTAAGAAGCTTCTCTTGTTCTTACTCAATTTCATTTGCTACTTTCTTCCTTCAGTGTCGAGTTTCCTCTCTTAATTTTGCCGTGCTTTGTGTTCTTTGCAGACAGTGGTTTCTTATCTCTCAGTTTTGACTTCGCCCTTACCTTTATGTTCGTACACTTTTACTGTCTCAAAGAAAACAAATATTTGGATAGTTTATTAAATTTCAGTTAACATTGTTATAGTAAAATACGTATTGGACACTTTGTTTATTTTTAATGGTGTTTAACACCCGTTTTTACTACTGAGGCACCACAGAAGGTGGAGACAGGTGATACATGAAATAAAATGAAATGATATAAGGGAAAGGATATTTTAAAGAAGGAAACGTTCCAGGCCTAAGTTTACGGTACCTCCCCGGCATTTGCAATTAAAAGCACTGAGGAAAACCTGGAAAAAACCTCAATTAGGAAGGACAGTCCTGGCGAGATTCGAACTCCAAATCTCCTGCTCACGAGTCCGTGCCTTAACGACCTCGGCCACCCGTGGCAGTTTGAACAAGTTGGTAGAATTGCTATATTCTGGGTTACTTTTTGGACATAATTGTGTTTTATTGGTATATTTAATAAATTTATTACAAACAAATACTTTATTTCATTAAAACACTACTCATAAACAGAACAAATGTTTCAGAATTTATAAAAAGAGTACTGATAAGATGGCTATAACGTTGTTATTAGTACAGTGTTTCAGACTTTCACAGTAACTGTGACTTCTCACGCATTTATATTTACAAATAAATGCAAATGTTGTTTATGAAAGCTTCTGAACTGTTCAATAGTTGCTTTTTAAGTGTGCAACGCAGGAGTGTTCTTCAAGCAATGTAACTTCTTTGGCAGTTTATTTTGGAAAAATAATAGGTAATGTATTGCATCTGTAAAACTCCTCTTACTATCTCAAAAAGTTCATTTTATTGCGATAGGTTACAGTACCTAAGTGATGAGCTCAATAAACAAACAGCAATACTGGAACTTTTTGACCGATAATGAGACCCATTACCAACATTCTGAGGCGTTTAAGAAACATGTGGAGTGTTAAAAGCACAGTCTGCTATTGGGCGAAAAGATGGAGTCAGTCTCACCAATCATCTCCCGGACGCCCGCACACTGCAGTGACACCTGCGATGATGGAAAGTGCCAATGTCGATCGTTCAAGGTATTATCTCTGTGGGGGCTGAGTCAGTACAAGTATCCACTAGTTGCAGTATTCAAAGTTTTATTATAGATGAACTCCACGAGAACTTTTTTTTTTGATTGATTTATTTATGGTCGCTCTTTAACATCTCAGGTCATCAGCGTCCCATTCAACTCAGGGCGTGAAACGGCCGACAAATTTTGCTCAGAGGCCTCTCTTTCAGGCTTGAGGTTCTTGTACGACACGGGACCCACGACTTTACTTCCCTTCCGAAGGAAGCCATATTTAGGATTTTTACGCCCGTCTTCTCTGTGCAGGTGGGAGTTATTGTAACGGAAAAGGATTAGGAACATTTCAGAATGTTTTAAATATTACAGATATTAAAAATACTAATATTTATTTTTGGCCAACTTCTAGATGTAGTGGTTACTATTGCTGAGCGCTGGCTGAGAGGCCTGGATTCGATTTCCGTTATCTATTTATGAATTGTTCTAAGTTAGGTTGGTTTGGAACGAGGTTCACTCAGCCTCATGAGGACAATTGGAAAGCTGCCTGATGGAGAGGTGGCGATTACATGCCCCCTCCACCTGCAATAATGCCCTCTATCAATGAAGATGGAAACAGAGGATGCAGAAGTCGCTGCGCAGGCAAAGGCCCACTCCGGGCTATAGAGCCAAATGAGAAGAAGAAAAGAGTATTGGTTTTGCTCATACAAAATTTTAATTTAATTAAACGTACTTAATAGGCCTACATTACAAAGGATTCTGCCCCTCACTACAGTTATAATTTTAATCTATAACCTTTAGTTTTGTTTCTAAAGAACACAATTAATGAGAGAGAGAATTGTTTGTCTTTCACAAGCTTTTGAATCTTTGGCTCCAACTGCGATAAGGAATTTCACACCACACTCAACATACAGCCGTGCTAGGTATTTGCATTTGATGTAGGCCAGCGTAGAAAATCCAAACTCCATAGATATATTGACAAAAACTGCACCAACAACCTTGCAGCTTCTGTAGTAGCTTTTGGGTACATAGGTTAATAGCTTAACCAAAAATTGTCATGTTTGAGAACTCCGCTTTTGCTCGAGAATCACATTTTAGGTCAATTGCCTGCTCTTTAAGGGAACCAGGAAGTAAGTCCGCTTCTATTTAGAATGGATCTTGTGTCAAATTAAATTGCCTGCTACCTGAAGAAATATGTACAAAGTAGTGCACAATTTCGGTTTTCAAGAATACCAAATGGTCTGAAGCCAAGTTCTTCAATTTTGTGTCGAGAAGATCGTTAAGGCGTAAGTTAGATTCTTAATTCTGAAGGCAACGTTGCCACAAATGTTCTGTCATAACTATTTTTTATGCTGGGCTAACAAAAATATGAATATTTTTCATTGCTCACCACGCCTCCCCTGAAATTTAGGTTGAGAACCTCTGCTCTAAAAGATGCAATTCCCGAAAAGAGATTTAATCAGGAAGGCATAGCCACAGTAAAAAAATTGCTGAGAGATAGACATCCTCTTTGCAGGGAAATATTTGAAAATTTGTTCGCACAGCTAAAAAATTGAGAAAATATTTTATAGTTTAAAGTGAAGTAAAATAATTACTGAAAGAGAAAAACAAACCAATGAACTTTTCTTGTACGTGTATAACGGAATTGAGGTTGTTGCGTGACAAAGCGGTGTGGACTTAATGGTCCTACTACCGATCTAGTGATGTGATCTCAGCAGCCAAACATGACATTAAAAGTAAACAGTGGCTGCACATTTCGGTTTCCCCTATCATTAGCTACCTGGTCCTTCATTAACATCAGTCGATTGCCGTTCTGAAAATCTAAACATTGCGCATCATGTTAATAGCAAACAAACAACATCGTACAACAACCTGTACAACATTGCAAACCGAACGTGTGTGCCAGAAAGAATGTAAATCAAAGTTGTGGGCAATGACGCAACCCTTTCGATTTTTTTTTAAAGTATCATTCTAAACAGTTTCTCGGAAATAAATTAATATTCATGCAAAGAAATATCAGGTTGCCTTTCGTTTCTCTTTTTATGAGAAGACACAAAAAAACCAAGTCTGAAAATGGCAGTTTCTGATGCAGAGTGGAAACCAAACACAAGTTTACATGAGATATAAAAATTGCAATCATAACATTTTTGGTCGTGATTCAACACAGGCCATTGCTGTTCCTGAGTTAGGGGAAAGTTTATGCAAGTTAACCAAAAGCACTTATCCGCCTTTATTCACAGCAACTTGAAAGTTTAACGGTGTGATATGTGCAAAGTTCCGACGTACATTATTTCCGTTATGTGTGTGCATATCCCATTGTCTCCATCTTCTAAGTGTTTCCCTAAAGTTATAAAGTTTGATTATCGATCTTAGCGGGGACAAAAAGCGATTTTTATTCTCTACGTATTTCCCTTTCAGGTTAACTCGAGATGCATAAAGATAACGAGAGAGCATTGAAATCTTTATTACCACCCCCCACGTCTCCCTGGGGATTTTAGGGTCAATTTTATCACTAAGATTTAAATTTTACCGTTTCCTCCGATATGTCCATTCCCTTGTTTCAGCATTGCATGCTAAGCACATATAGGACAAATTACAAAATAACCTAAACAAAAATGGTGACAATGGTATCTTATATTCCTCATATAATTTTAAAGATAGAATAGTCATTACAAAACGCTTGTAGTACAGATTGTCGGTTCTGATGGTCTAGGGGTAACCATTCTTGCCTCGTAGAAATCATTAGTGTGGCTTCCTTCAGAAGTGAAGTAAAGCCGTGGGTCCCGTGTGGTACATTTACTGTACGTAAAAGAGCTTCAAACCTGAAGGAAGAGGCCTCTGAGAAAAATTGATCGGATATTTTACGCCCTAAATTGAATGGAACGCTGATGATCTGAGATGTTAAATAACGTCCGTAAATAAGTCAAATAAATAAATTGTCATACAGTTTGAATGTATGTTTAACTGTAACAAGCCCTAAAAATGTGTAATTAATTTAAATAGAAACGCTAACTAATGCTAATGCAGACATGAGAGTATTTTTTACCATCATCGGTGGTCATTTAGAAGTGTCTACAATATAAAAATAAACATTTAAGTGAGATTTCTGGGTGTGTTGGTGATTAAATGGTGAAAATAACTAGTGAATGAATTTACTCAGTTATTATTGGTAAGGTAGGAGTTTTGTATCGGAGAGGAGTAAGCAGATTTGTCTTAGGGGGTTCTCAGGGTGTGTATGGGGGATGCAGGAAATGAATTGTTGAGTACGGGGAGTTGATCACCTCATAACCTCCTCTGCTGATCCCGTCTTCCTCTTCTCTGCTCCAACCTTTACACTTTTTCCTTGCTTCTATTAATTACGAAGGGAAAATTCGCTGCTCTGGCTAAGGTGAGAAGTCTAGTGCATTTTGGGAATTGCCTCGGTGCTCCTCGGGTAAAAGAATTGGAGGGATCCGTCCAAATAAAAAGCACTCAATTAATAATAAATCACTGAAATATGGCTCTTTATTTAACCTCTTTAAAGACTAGGACAACCACTGCGACATCAGGCTGCTGCAAAGGATATCTCTCACTTAAAAAAAGAACAAAGTCAGTGAAAAACTTAGCGGAACACGAACAGTGTAAAAACCGGAGAATGGTGACCTGTCCCTAATTCCTGGCGTTTTGATAATTTTATTTTACTTCAGTCAGACCGTCTCATGGCGCCGGGAACATCTTGGTCACTACAGTTTAAGCGTTGTGATAGCAATTCTTCTTTTCCCAATGGTGACTTGATTTCTTTCTTTTCTCAGCACTGTCACTTGTAGCTTGAGTTCTCTGACCTAACTCTACGCAATGGATTCAACAGGAGTTCTTTACACGTCCTTGATGAAGTAACTGGGATCGAGTGCTACAAAGGCTAACGTTTCGGAAGAGAAATATGTTTTTCCCCTGCGTAATATTTAGAAAAGTCCTCCACAGTTTTACGGTCTTGGGTCGGGTATAGGTCATAAACCATTACGTCACTATACAGTTTCGCACCCTCCTCGATAATTTTGTGCAAGGCAACTTTTCGCTTTAGCCAACAAGGAAACTGTGAATATGCTACAAATGGTTGGGTCGAATGTATTTATGAGAATTATAAATTGGTTCGCTTATATACTGAATTTGATATCATCGTACCGCCTGTGGTGCCTCAGTAGTAAAAACCATTAAAAAAATATATCATGGCTTATAATTGCCTTGGTTTTAAGGGGTAGGGGAAATCACTGTTTCATACTATACTAAATCCTTTGTGCAAATGAAGCAGTACTTTGCTGTTCTCTTAAACACAAAAATGTTCTTCTTCTCTTTATTTGTGACTGAAGTACTTCGTTATAATCTACGAAAGCGACATTATAAGAATGTTGTTACAACCGTCCCTGAGTATTGACTTTTAAAAATAGAAAGTCGTGGGCATCGCACCGCCCCTTTCCCTACACAGTCAGGAGGTACAATGGTTCGATTGCTTTAGCACGCGCGAGCTAATATTGGATAGAACGCTCTAGATTTAATTATCCACGTGACTTCTAAAAGAGGTCAAAACTGTTTATAACTTTACATGTCGTGGGCTAATAATGAAAAAATTCTAAGTCCAGAAGCATTTAATTGATAATATAAAATAAAATCTACAGTTTTATATAATTATTTAATGATTGTTTTTGACTACTGCTAAAATTATTCAAAACATTTATCTTATTCTTTTTTCAATGTATTCATTCTAACTAACATATGAATCTATTTTAAAATGAGCTAAGTGTTTTTAAAACCTTAATTGGGGGGTTGAGATGCATAAATATTTTAGCTAATTATCCGTAGTTTGCTTGCAAAAGTTTGTACGTAGCAGCTTTTCCTTGTAAACTTAACCTGTATTAGTAATATCAAATATTCTAAAGTAATCCATTAGATGCAAAAGAAACATTCCTAAGAATGCAGATGCATTAAATTAAATTTTTTTTTCTAAAAAACATCTCAAAATTTCTGTTAATTTTCATTCTTTACATCTTTGTTTAAAGCCTTTATGATTATTTTGCGATGAATCTCAGTTTCGCAAGTGCGATTATTCTATTGATAGTTCCATATGTTTGCCGAAGAAACTCTCGTTGCCTTCTGCCACACCCACATTTGTACTCAATTGAGAATGTTAAAGATTATAATCGCAATATTATTTTGCTCATTCTGGTGTAGCAACTACTTGGGGACTTAAAACTCTCCTTATCCTTTATTCCTTAAGCAGGATTTGAGAGTAGACAGGCATATGCAATACATGATTTTGAGTATTCTTTGGATGTTCAGCTATCTGATATTCACATATTTCAGGAGTGTAAATGCCGCATTTCCCTTTCGACCTAGCAATGAATTTCCTTGGAAAAACTCATTTAAGTCAGACGCGTACATAGTACAGTTCAACATTAAAAGTTTAACTAAAGAAGAAATTTCTCTCGTTGATATTGAAAAACACATTGTCAGTGCATGTAGGGAATCTTCCCGTTAATATTCCACTGTTAAGGAATGGTCAAAAGTATTTCGTTTGGACAGAGAGTCTTGAAGATGACTCACGTGAAGGTTGGTGGATATATCGACATAAGAAAATACCTCTCTTCTTAAGGAGAAAGTTCTGAGTGACAGACATCTGAAGGTCAAAGAAATAGCTGCCAGTTTGGGGGTTTCTAAAAAACTTTAATTCGCATCCTTCATCAACGTTTACATGAGGCCAGTGCCCTCGAGGGATGCTAATAATTCTTTCAGCAGTTCAAATGCAAGTGCGCTTGGAATGTTGTTAGAAGTTTTTAATATTTGTCCTTGTAACGAAAGAGCAGTATAGGAGTACATTGTCAAAACTTAAGGTCCTGTACGAGAGAATAGAGAGGTGAAAGAACGACGAAGCACTCTGTAGTACACCAAGATCACAAGGTCTATGAAAAAGAGCATTTCGATATTTCTTGGGAATGTAAAGGAACGCTGATGATAGACTTCAATGAAATGAACTCGACAGTGACTGAGAAGTGCTGTATATAGCTAGTGCATCATTTCCTAGAGGCATAATCGGACTTAGTCTACTGCACGATAACGCATCAGTCCACAGGGCTAATGCTGACATGGCCGCCAAGAGTACATGTATCCAGAAGCTGGATCATCCACCCTACAGCCTAGTTCGTACCCCTGTGACTATTACCTGTTTTCAGAACTGAAATATGATCTTTAAGGGCAGACATTCACGAATGATGCGTTGAAGGACCTGTTTTTCAGCATTTTGCTGCATTTCTTTTAGAGGAATTGAAATTCTAATCCAAATAAATGCTTCGGTACAGTTTATGTTGAAAATATGATACCTGTATTTATATTCCATCACTTATATAACTTATGGACCAAGCCTTTACTTATGTTGCAAGTATATAGCATGTCATTTTCCTAATAACTTTCCTTTACACATACTTTTATCACTGTTGCATCAACTTCTTTATATCATCAGAGAACACAATTCTGTTTTTGGGTGTGCTTGAAATCAGGAATCTACCTTCGAATCTACCATTTATTCACTCTTTTTCATCTCTACAGACATCTGCGTGGTGTTCACAGCATTTTTTTATTAACTTTACAGTTTTAACCTTCTCAGACCACGGGAAGCTTATGACTACCATTTACTTCTCTACGATGCAAACAAATAAGAATGCCGGTTAAGCATGTCATACCGTCTAAATAACGTTATCTAAAAACATATCCTTCCTGCATAGGAGTTAAATCCTTGGGATTTTCTTTTTGTGAAATACTGTCAATTTGTTGTTACTTTTTTTTTAAAGTCATCCTGTCTTATATGGCTATACAAGATCAATGGCCAAAAATAAAGGAAAAGTCAATAAATATAATGGTTAATAATAAATATGTATTTCGGTAAGTGACAGAGATTTGAAGATATTAATACAAAAACATGCATTCAGCAATGAAGCAGAAAAAATCCCTCATGTGTTATTGAGAATTAAAGACACACAGTATCCCAGAATCACCATATAGTTTTTCAGAGTAGGTAACCAAATTACCCCATAACGGTTGGGTAAAAACAACAGCGGGTTTAACAATTGCCAATTCCTGACTACCGAAGAGCGATTTAATAGTAAGATAAACTTTTGTAAAGTATATATCATTTCGCAGAACTGTGCTGTTACTTTATAAAACACGACATTTTTGGCAAAGGCATAAAGTTCATCACAATCCCCAACCATTAGGTGATATGTTACTTTGCTCGAGCAACATTTAGCTCCATCTCACCATTTACTGCCTTAAAACTGCGTCGCGTCATAGTTTGCTCGCTCCTACAGTAGATACTTCGTATATATATTGTTTCACTAACTATCATTGCAAAATTTTATGCATGAACTGACACTAAATTTAGCAGTTCAGTATCATAAACAGATAAAAAAAAACATGCAAAATATAGATACACAAGTACAGGAGAAGAAATTAACATGAATAACAGTGCATCGATTGAATATTAGTTTTGTAGTTTATTTGGTGACAGCCTCCTTTGTCTAGCAGTTAGTATTGCTAGCTGCTCTCCGAAAGGTCCCGCGTTCGATTCTTGGTACCTTCTCAGAACAAAGGATATCTGGAATGGGTCGTTCATCTCGTGAGCATAATTGGGGAGATAAGCATAATTGGGAAGCTGCCTCCTTCGCTCTAGAAAGCCGCGTGCTAGGTGTTTGGTAGAGTGTCGATATGTAGGCCATATATCCCGCTGCAATACCTACTCTCTATCAATGATGTCGCAAGACAGAGGTAGAGGATGCAGCGATCGCTGCAGTCATCAAGGGCCAATACTGGATTGTCGCGCCAAGAGGAATAGTTTATGTAATGGATGTATTAGAGAATATTAAATGGAAAATCGCACGTAATATCTAAATTTGTACATCCCTAAAACTTCTGCTAGATGCAATTAAATTGGCATACATGAGGTCATAACTCCAAAAAAATGTACGGCTATTCGGGGACACCGCTTATATATAAAAGTAATAAGTAAGAGGGTGAGAAATATATGGTTTAGATTAGGAATGTGGAGATTAAGGAGAATTAGGGTGTATTGGGAACAAAGTAAATTATGCTCAATATGTATGGACATATAAAATGCATTACATATTTTATTTTATTTTATTATCCCAGAATGAATGGAGGCAAATAAAACCAATCCTAGAACAGGATTTTAGAAGTCTTTATATCGAGTTGAATTAAATGAACATATATTGTTGATAAATTAATGCGTTTTGAGATTAAATTTAACATAAAAAAGAATATATGTAAGGGAAGTGTAACAATTATGTAACTTATTAAATATGTTTGTGTCCAGGAGCCTACTTAGATTGGGCGGAAGAAGTGAAGAAATAAATATAAAAAGAAGGAAAGAAAGAAAAAGAAATAAATAAAGAAGGAAAGAAAGAAAGAAACAAGGAAAGAAGGAAGGAAAGAAAGAAATAAAGAAAATTAGAAAACCCATGCCTATTGGTCATAAAAAGACGTGATTCCGTTAAACGGTGGAGGTGCAGAGGAGAGTATTTTGTGCATACCCAGAAACACACACCCAATATTGGCAGGATATTGTTAATGTCATTAAGTATTCTTTTATTTATAATATTGTATCTTATCTTTGTATAACTGATATAAAACAAGGGTTGGAATCCATCGATAAAACGTGTAATAATATACTTAATATCAATGAATATTAAAATTAAAAATATTAACATGACGAAAATCGGTTTCAAATATGTAATGGCTGGAAATGCTGGTTCAATAGCATTGAACTCAACTCGCTAGAAAGTCGACTCTTTTTAAAAACTTTAAATGTCCATAAAAGTAGAGCATCTGATTGGTTGCAATATGATACAGATGGTGCGTTTTCAATCTGTGCCAAGTATCTATGTGAAGAAATCCTAAAAACTTAACTCCGTTATCAACAAAAAACCGTTAACGAGTCAAGTTCAGAAATATTATCATTATTATTGTCTGTGTTTTCAAGTCTAATTACTCAGAAAGCAGTCACCGTATATCACAAGTATTAGATAGAGAAGTCAGGCTTTAAAGCAAGGAACTAAAAACTAAACTAGCAAATTATTACCACACCTATTTAAGACATAATTCAATAAAGAGAGAATTATTCCTTCAGTAGAAAAATAGGTGGCTATTTCCGACTTTCACACTGAAACATTTAAAAATTAATTGCCACATTTGGGTTCTCTAACCTTAATACCGCATGGCCTTTCCATTTCTATGTTCTTTCGCACTTTGCAAATAAAAATGATAAACGATTTCATTCAACAATACATTTTTTCGGAGATCGTATGCGGAACGCCGTTTTGTACATTATAAAGCAAATGTTTATAATTTCAAATATCCTTCGAACATTAAACATGCTAAAGCTAATATCTACAGTGATTTAATAATAAGATAAACTTTTGTAAAGTATATATCATTTAGCAGAATTGTGCTGTTACTTTATAAAACACGACATTTTTGGCAAAGGCACAAAGTCCATCACAATCCTCAACCATTAGATGATATGTTACTTTACCCAAGCAACATTTAGCTCCATCTCACCATTGACAGTAAATGTTTAAAACTGCGTCGCGTCATTGTTTATTCGCTCCTAATGCAATTTCACTCTTGAATAACGTTTATGAAGAACATTTGCAGAACATCTTATGTGACTTTAAATAAATGAATCATAAAATTCCCAATGTAATACGTAAAATCTTTCGTTGTTTCAAAAATATGACGAACGATTAATGAACGTGTGTTACAAAAGTGAGTTTAGTTACAAATTTATCAAGTTTGTGTCAGTAATATCCGAGTAATGCTGGACCTGAATAACTAGTAACCAACTGATGTCAAACTGATGTTAAATTTGAAACTAAAAATAAAGTTTATATATTACTGTGATATTCTGAAATTGAACATTTACTTTCACTCTGAGCTATCTTGACAATGCTAGCACTATAACTCGATAAATGGAAGATGAACGAAACATATTCATTGAGTGAAAACTTAAAGCTAATGTAAAAGCTGCAGATAATTTCCGTATATGAAGCAAAATTCCAGATGTACCGGTAAGGTTGTTAAAGTCAGTATATGGGGCATAGTACGATCTCGGTCTACAGTAACTTATGGGGCCGTAATTTGGGGTTGAGAACAAACACAGAATTGAATCGAGTGAGGATGTATTTTCTGAAAAGTATTTTAAGATTGGGGAGGGTACAGGTAATTCCGGAATCCTTAAGGAATTTGGGCCCATAGCTAGATTATAGAATGCAGGATCTGATGGTGATGATGATTTGGTTAATGTACGGACCCTCTTTAATATCTCAGGTCATCAGCATCTCATTTTATTCAGGGCGTGAAACTGCTGACAAATTTTGCTCAGAGGCCTCTTCTTTCAGGCTTGAGGTTCTTTATCGTACCGTAAATGTACGCCACGGGACCCATAGCTTTACTTTCCTTCCGAAGGTAGCCATACTTGACTTATTACGCTCGAAAAAATCTATCGATCCTGGCCGGGTTTGAACCTGCGATCTTGGATTTATGAATGCAGAAATCCGAGCAGTAAAGCACTGGTTGCAATTTGTTCATAGAGATTAGGACGGTCTGCTACCGGAAGCAGCTGAGAAATGGGCGGAAATAAGACCTGAGTTTCGAAATTCAGAAGTGATCTCGGAAATATTTAGATCGCAGGACGGGGTTTTGGAGAAAAATTAAGAAACGCTTGAGAAACATTAAAAGGCAGCTGACTTTTTTTGAGTGTGCAAAAAAGTTTCGCTAAAGATACAATAGGAACTGGAAAATTGGACGGTGGATGGAGCAGAGGTCAAACTCAACAATCAGGGCCTCGCTGGTTTAGGTTAAGTGTGTGACGGATGACTGAAGTAACAGACAGAGAGGGTATGAGAATCTGCCCTATATGTGCGGAGAAAGAATCTTGGGAATATATTCTGGCATACTAAAAATAAAATAAAATAAAATCTGCAATACTCCTTCCCGGCACCTAGTTGCTATACCAGGACATGCATTACCAAATTTTATCATTTATTAAATTTTATCTTTCCCACAATACATAATTTTACAGATTGGTCCTTTTATTATATAAACAAAATGAAAAGATATCTTATAAAAACTATACATTTTACTATTAAAAAACTAAATTAAATAGCATTACAACTCTACTGGAAACTAATAAATATAACCAATAGCTGGTACCTAAACTGAAAATGTTCACTCTGAAGCCGAACGGTTGAGATGCTGGTACCCAGCACCTTCTCGCCCTCTTCTTCTATATACATCTACTACTCCATCTCTTCTTCTGCTTCATCTTCATCATCGCTGTTTCTTTACTATTTCCTTCTACCTCCTGTCTGTTTTATGAATCTTTTATTTCTCTTCTCCTTCTATACTCGTTCAAGTTCCTCTTGCTATTTGCATACTTTTTCGTTTTAATCTCTTAAAGATAAAAATCTTCTCCTTCCTCCCTGTTCTCTTCTTCCGGTTGTAGTTCAAAAATATTTCCATCTATTATAAGTTTAAAGTATCATCCTCTCCATCCACCCCCCCCCCCTGATTGGTCCTGGTGGTGTAGTGGTAACCATACTTGCCTTATAAACCCAAGATCGTGGGTTCAATCCCGGCCATTTTTTCGGGCGTAATAATCCTAAGTACGGCTTTCTTCGGAAGGGAAGTAAAGCCATGGGACCCGTGTCGTGCATTTACGGCACGAAAAAGAACCTCAAGCCTGAAAGAAGAGGCCGATGAGCAAAATTTGTCGGCCGTTTCACGCCCTGAATTGATTGGGACGACTGATGACCTGAGGTGTTAAAGTGCGTCCATAAATACAATTTATAAAAAAAAGTCACCACTCCCTTCTTCCTGGCCCTTATTGCTAAATATATGCGCCACCTGGTGGCTACTAAAAGTTTCCCTTTCTTCTCTCATCTGTTTTCCGTGTTCATTCGAATAATACGAGATCTGAGTTATCTTGTGTTTTACAAAATCTGTATACATCGTCTTGTGTTCTGTGATATCTTTTTCCAATAAATATTGTAATGTCCATGGCCTGTAAAGTAATGTGCCATGCCTTAGTATAAATTTTACCTTTAATCTCTCAAATATGTTTTTAAATAAGTTGAAAATTTTCCTGCCTGCCTCGGAATTTTCCCATTTATGCTGCCTTGTAATTTTAGTTTATGTTTTTTTATTTTTTTTATTTCCTGTAAGTTGTTGCATTGACTGCGAATTATTAAATTTACTTTCTCCAAGTTACCTTTCTTCAACCAATAAACAGCGCCTCTAATTTAATTAATAAGTCAATAGGCCATATTCCTGAAGGTGGTTGAGGTGTTTAATGTCACTGTAAATCTAAACACTTTCCTATGTGATCTTCTTATTACAGTTTTTTTTTTATTTGGACATCCTTCATCCTACCGCCAAGGGTGGCCGAGGTCGTTAAGACGCGGACTCACGAGCGGGAGATCTGGGGTTCACTCCCTGTGTGAGGTTTTTTCCAGTTTTTCCTCGGTCCTCATAAATGGCAAATGCCGGGGAGGTACCTTAAACTTAGGCCTGAAACGTTTCCTTCCTTTAAATATAAATCCTTTCCTAATATATCATTTCATCTAGCTAATTTCAATGCAATATCTTTGGATTTTTTTCGTACGTATTCATTATGTTTCTTAAGGTTTAATATTTAGTTTAAGTAAATTCCCAAATATTTTGCTTCTTTTTAGCATCTTATATTTTGGTTGTTATATTTTATACATAGGTCTCTTTTAAGATTACCTTTCAGGAGTCGGTCCTGGTGGCGTAGAGGTTACCATACTTGGCTCCTACACCCAAGATCGCGGGTTCGAAACCGGCCAGGATCGATGGATTTTTTTCGGGCGTAAAAATCGTAAGGGAAGGGAAGTAAATCCTTCGGAAGGGAAGTAAAGCCGTGGATCCCGTGTCGTACATTTACGGCACGAAAAAGCCTAAAAGAGAGGCCTCTGAGCAAAATTTGTCGGCCGTTTCACGCACTTTTTTTTTTGAGTAGTGTTTAACGCCCGTTTTTACTACTGAGGCACCACAGGCGGTGAACACTGATGATACATGAGATGAAATGATAAACTGGGAAAGGATATTTTTTTTAAGGAAGGAAGCGTTCCAGGCATAAGTGTAGGTACCTCCCCGGCATTTGCCAGTTATGAAGACTGAGGAAAACCTGGAAAAAACCCCAGTCAGGGAGGACGGTCCTGGCGGGATTCGAACCGCAGACCTCCCGCTCACGAGTCCGTGCCTTAACGACCTCGGCCACTCGTGGCGGTTTTCACGCACTGAGTTGAATGGAACGCTGATGACCTGAGATGTTAAAGAGCGTCCGTAAATAAATAAATAAAAAAAAACCTTTCAGGAGAATGTAGCCTGGTTTAGTTAGCGACTTAGCGGCTTTGAGTTTAGTTTAACGCCACGAATTACTTAATTTATTAGATAGGTTATTTGTTTTTCTTTCTGTATCTGCTCTATTGTTTCCTTCTATTAGAAATAATGCATCGTCGGCATACGTGATTGTGTTTGCCACATTTTGTAGTTGTTTAATTCATCTAAAAGAGTCTCCAAAACTATGTCCCAATAAAGTGGTTCTAGGATCGAATCTTGTGAACATTCCTTAGTTATATCTCCGTAAATTGTTTCTTCTTTTATGTGAACCCTTCTCTCTTTGCAGTAATCCATTAATATTCCATACAGGAATTTAGGGAGACCTTTTTCTCGTAATATCTCAAATAATACCGGCCACCATAAATTATCGAAAGTGCCAGAAATGTGAATTAAAATTTCTATTAGAAACTTTGAATTTGAGTTATTTACCATTTCCAATAAATGATTTGTAGCCTCTTGTGTTGATTTACCTTTTCCTAAAGGCGAATTAATTGTTGTTTATGCCTGTCATGATTCTATATTCTTTTAACCAACTCTTCTAAAATTTTTCCAAGGGTATACAGGAGACATATAAGTGTATATGATATCGGCTTCTTAGGATCCGTGTCCACCCTTTTCTTTAAGATAATAACGTCAATGGATTTTTGGCTTTTTTAGAATTGAAGAATTGGGCGTAAGAACTTTGGGGGTGCCGGTAAATCCCGCGATTTACCTATTTTGTCCTATTATTTGATATTATGTTGATAATTGTTTTGTTGTTAAAGTGTTTTAATTGTTTTGTTTTATTGATTGCTGCTTTCCAGGAATAGGAAAAGCGTCCTTGGCATATACAGTCATTAAACAGTCGAAATAGGAACGGTGTAATTTCATCTTCTAAATTTATCAGGACTTCATTGGTTACACCATTCGCACCTGCTGATTTATTCTTTTTCAGCTAATTTATAGCTATATTAATTTCCAAAATATCAAAGGAGTAGATTAGTCTTTTTTTTCTGCATATGGTGCCCATACCTAGTCTTTTTTGAATATGTTGAATATTATTCATACTCTTATCATCCTGGGGAAGTAACTTGTTCAAAAGAGCATTTACCGAGTTTTTCCAATCTGTAGACATTCCCCGTTGTCCTTTCTTTACTATGTTCAGAATTTCCGGTTGCTTAAAGTTCTCCATGATGATTTTATAGGGCATTCTTTATATATTGGTGTCTAATTCTTTTTCTGCGAAAGTTTTCTATGAGTTATTTCTTGTTTCTTCTAAGATGGTTTTATATTTCTTTTTTTCTTCTTTTTTTTTTGACTTCACTATATTTATTTAGGTTTCTCTGCTTTTCTTCTGCAATTACCGTACTTTAATAAATTCCTCTTTAGTTTCCTTACTTTGCTTCTTGCTTTTTGCATAGCGTCCGTCCAAATGGTGTCATAGTATAGGAAATACTAGTATAAGAAATACTATGACACTATTTGGACGGAGGCTATGCAAAATGCTAGAAGCAAAGTAAGGAAACTAAAGATGAATTTATCAAAGAACGGTAATTCTGGTTGTGGAAACAGATGTACTTTGCCTCTGGTATTGTTTGCAAAGATTATTGACATCCTTTCGATAGACTCTCCTTCGTATTGTAACTTTAAATTTCCAAATTTCTGTCTCAGAAGATTCTAATTGCTTATTTGTAGTTGTATATTTTCTCTACTCTTTCTTTCTTTAATTTTGATTACGTGTATAGTAATCGAAATATGTTAATTTATGGTCACTAGTGGTCATATCTTGACGTATTTTCCAGTTTTATTATTTTATTATTTGAACTTAACTTACATAAAGGTATGTCAATGTTGGCAGTAGCACCGCTCTATTTTCGAAAATAGGAGGGTTGTTGGGTTGATTTTTGATAAATAGATTTAGTTCATAATTATTTTCTTCCAGTTTTCTCCTCTTTCGTCTTTGATGTTACTATACCACCAGTCAGATTTGACATTGCAATAGCTTGTAAAATTTTTCTGAAAACTGTAAATGCGCTGCTGGTCTGTTTTATTTTCGCTATATATGGATCGGTCAGATGGTTGTATTGAAAATATTGATTTGTTAAAATAAATTTACTGCCTTTAATGTGTTACTTCAATGCAGTTTTTGTCCCCTAATTGTATTATATTGAATATTTGTAAATTTGGATTATATATTATAATTGCTGCCATAGGATTTTCTCCATGACTTATTGTCCGTGCTCTTACTGCGGTTTTCTTTAATTCCGACATCACTTGTTTACTTCTCTGGGCGTTTATTTTCCAATTTTGATTGTCCTACATCGTAATCTGCCATGTAGTCTTCTAAGTGAATCATACCCAGAGTTAGCAGGTGAATGATGCTCGGCACCCTTCCTAAGTTATGGTTCAGTTACCTCTCCTCAATGTGTGTGGACTCTAAAGATCCCTTTACTAGGAATGTTGCATGGTCTTGGAAGTTTTTGTTTGAGTTTAATAGATATAGTTGGTTTTGGTTTACATTTAGGTTTTGCATTCCTGCCAAGGTTTATAAAAATGCCAAATGGATTACCTTCCTGGTTAAAACCTTTATTTTTATGGAGGAATATTTGGTTTTGGAAGCTATATTAGCGTAATGATTTGGCATTGAAGAAAAGATGGATCAAATAAGTTCGTTGTTTGGGATATTTTTGAAATAATTTATTCCGTCATGTCTGATTTGCGCATAACAGTTAGGCCAGCTTTGTTTTATATGAAAAACAATTCTGCCATAACACAATACAAAATGTTTATACACTTCGTTAAGGTCCAAGTTATCCTCCTTTCTAAGAAAACTGCGTTTAATATTTTTAATAATTCAATTGGATTTGTATTAATGTTTTGTGATTTTAAATTGATACGGTGATAGCGTCTGGTAAAGGAAAAATTATCGAGTCGCCGTTTTCATGTAACTTTCTCGTGACGTGCCGCAAGAAGTTCTTCGCTCTTCCAGTCGACTAGGCTGTAGAATGACGCCGAAGTCTGCGGTTTATACCTGGGATCCGCTTGTCGCCAGCAGTAGTTTGAGGTGAGTATAATCGTTCACTTTTAGTTTTGAATTATAATTTCTTACATATTTACTGTTGCTATTTCTCTTCCTCTTTTTCTTCTTCTGCATGATCGTTTTCTCTCTCTTCGAGTTCATCAAAGTCTCTATTGTACTCATTATCCTTTATGATGGTTGTTTATGATTTTCTATAAGCTTTGGAGGTTTTGTTTCTATTTGATCATAGAAAATTTAAAAAATTACTATGCGTCTTCATTCGTGAATCACTTTACCCTTCACCTACTTCCGCTTCTTTTTCTTCTTTCTCTGTATTCTCCTCTGTACTTAACTCTTCATGTAATAAGTCAGTATCGTCTACCTCTATCTTCTTCTTTATGTCCAGTCCTTTATCAGTTTTGTGAATAGGTAGGTAACTTTGGCGGTAGGATTGGTTTATTATCTAACATTCTCTCCAGATTTTTTAAGTTTCATTTAACCTTACTGGGAGTGTTTTTTCTATTAGATTTCTTTGTATTCAATTCGATTGTGTGTTTATCCATAATCTTTCCTAGGGATAATTCTTACCCACGTCAGTTTATGGGTGGGATAGTCATTTTCCTTCACATTTCTTGTTTCTCCTGCAGCAAGAAATGCAAGTTGGTTGTTGGTATTTTTGGAGTAGTCTTTATGTTCGTGTTCCTCTTCACCACAATTATCAAGATTGTTTTGTCGTTGTTGCAAAATTTAGCCATTTATTCAAAATTGTAACCTTTTAGGCATTTAGCTACTGAAATAAATTCCTTTGTGTTAACGGACTGAAAGCCGATAAACGTCCTGCCTTTTGGAAGGTCCGGTTTTAAACCTAAACTTGAATTCTTTATCCAAGTCTTCTTTGGAGATTTCTTTTTAAAGTTTTGTACATGTCTTCCTTCAATTCTTCTTCCTCGATACCTGTTAGTACATCGTACATAATCACAAGAGGGTTCGTCTTCTTTAGTGATTCTATTTTGACATTCTTCCCTTTAAGATTTACGCTGTTTATTGCTTTATTTAGATCTTCTGCTTTTTTCGTTTTTATTATTAGATTTTTCCTTGCTGTTCTTCGGCTACGTATTTTTATTTTTTCCTGTGCAGGTTTAAGTTTTGCATTACTATTTTCTGCAATGCTCTGGCGTCAGAAATCTTGTTAGATTTAATAAACATGGTATGATTTTTTAGTTCTGTTCTTCTTTGAAATTTGATCATCTTCTCCGACAGTACTGATGCTATGATGACTTGAGCAAATAATCTTATTGGTTCTGGGTTTTCCTTCTCCAAAAGTTCTTTGGCCAGTTTCACCTCGATTTCTCTCCTTTAATTTTAACATGTTCATAATTTTTTGAACGTTTGCTAGTAGAAGATATACTTCTCCCTTCTCATTGTTGGCGATTTTCTCTTTTCCTATAAGTGTATTCACCTTTGATACTACCTCACCAAATGTTTCTTTGGTCTCCATTTCAATAACTTCCTTTTCTTCTTCTTTCTTTCTTTCGTAACTGACATTCCATCACTTCCTTCCTTTCCTTGTCCGATATCTCCCCTTTCCTCTATGGCGATCTTCTTAACGAGTGACTGAGTAAGAATACGTCTCCCCTCCATTCTTTATTTCTATGCCAGGTAAAAGGGAATTGTAATATACTGTCTCAGAAACTACTGTAAAGATCAAATTTTATAACGATGGGAGTAAGATGTTATTCACCGCTGCCGGCCAGATGACGGGCACAAGCCTGCAGCTGACGTCACAGCTCGCTACACAGACTGGCTGACGTCAAATAGCTTGCCGCCACATTCTACGTGTATTATTTCTACGACTTTTACGTTGCATTTCTGAAACTATTTTACTACAGTACTTAAGTTTATCTTCACTTGTAGTACTTATAAGGTGCTATCCTCTTGTATTTCACACTGGTGAATAATTTACAATTTACATACAAAATTTCGCTGAAACAGAAGCTTCACTTCTCACTTCCACTCCGCTCTGTAACCAGAGTGACTTTCCTTCTGGAAGACTGGACTTCGCTGGAAGATAGGAACGAAGAAGAGAGAGTAGGTATATTTTTAAATATAGTGAGACAGCTCAGATCGGAATAGATAGACAACCGAGGAACATGAATGCATTTTTTTTAACTATTTTTACATATGCCAGTATAGGTCCATAAAGTTTCCGGCCTTACCGATAAGGAATATTGTCTTCGCAAAACCTTTACCTGGTGCCATACCTTATCTGTTAAGTAATTGCAGCTGTAACTTCTGCTCCGCTGTGTTCAGTTGATCATATATAGTTGAAAAATGAAAGCTGTGTGTAGAAGGTTGTGACTTACTCAAAATGGAGTATTGCGCTGTGATTAAGTTCTTCACAAAGAAGGACTTACTCCAATAAAATTAAACATCGATTGGACGGTGTATAAGGGGAAGCTCCCCCCTCATATTATATTCGTGAAAGAATGGGCCAAACTTATTCGAATGAGTGGAGAAAGCATTGAAGACGAAGAGCGTTCAGGTTGGCCCTTGGAGAGGCTCACTCCTGAAAACATCGCTTTTGTGGTAGGAGAAATTATGGGAGACTGGTGGTTCACAGTTACAGAAATAGCAACAAGGTTGGGTCTTTCTAAAATGACAGGCCTTCGAATTATTCATGAACATTTAAACATGAATAAGGTTAGTGCAAAATGGGTGCCTAGAATTCTTTCCTCAGTCCAAAATCAGCAACGAGTCATTTGTTGTCAGGGTTTTTTGGAGCTCTGGCGTGACAACGAGAGAAAAGTCAGAAGATCATGGCCACAATCTTTTGGAACTGTGAAGGAATACTCTTCATTGGCTTCAAGGGGAGGAACACCACAGTAAGTGGGGAGTACTACGCTGGCCTACTGCACAGACTACGTGCTTCCATCAAAGAGAAAAGGCGAGGAAAGCTGAGTGGTGGTGTGCGCCTTTTTCACGACAACGTTCCTGTGCACACAGCTCTTGTTGCAAAGGAAGCTGTGAAGAAATGTGACTTCAAAGAGATCTACCATTCTCCCTACCGCCCAGATCTGGTTCTTAGTGACTATTTCCTATTCTCACAACTCAAGAAGGTCCTTTGAGGAAGGAAATTTTAGTGTGACGAAGGAATGATGCATCTATCATTCCGTTTATGCCCATTTTGCAGACGAGACTCTATTTAGGGGGAGGGGATTGAAATGTTAATTCAAAGATTTGAGAAGGACATTGCAATGAAGAGTAACTATAGTGAAAAGTGAAATGCAGTTTTTGTCTTTATCATACCTAGAAAATGATTAGGCCGGAAACTTATGGACCTACCCTCGTATGTGAGGGAGTGTAAGTTATTTACTTTTATACTGTTTTCTTTTTTGTTTATTTTATCAGGTATTTAATTTTTTCTATTATATGTTTTCTCTTTTTCCATTGGTTGTCTCTTAAGAGTTAAATGTTGTTGTGTGCAATTTCGTGTATTTTCTAGTGCACTGGGGAAGCACGTACGGTCCCTGGACCCATGAGCTAGATTTGTAAAAATATATTTTGTAAATAAATAAAATACTACTACAACTATTACTACTACTAGTAATACTACTATTAGTACTACTAGTATTACTACTGCTAGTAGTAGTAGTAATAGTAGTAGTAATAGTAATTTTTTTGAAATCAGTTAATGTGATCACTAAGTAACTTAATTACTAAAACATGACTTTTGGACAATCTTTGATCTCTGCGTCACGGCCAGAGTTTTTGCAGGAAGCTTTGTTATCATAGTAAACGTGTCAAAAATATACGCAAGTGTGAAAAAAAACATTTAACTATTTTCACCACTTACCCTAGAATAAATCCTCTGTATTCTATCATATTATCCAGATCCTACTTATTTTCTTTTTCTCCTTCTCTTTTCATTCTCTGTTCTTCCTTACCATGGAAAAACAAAGAGAAAGGAAAATGCAAAAGAATGCAATAAGAAAATAAATTACAACATTGAAAGAAAAACTAATAATAATAATAATAATAATAATAATAATAATAATAATAATAATAATAATAATAATAATAATTACTAAAAGCATATAAGAAAAAATCTTATTTTTTCTTTCTAATGCTCCTTCTTTCTCCACAATGAAAACGTCAGAAAGAGCGCAAAAATAAGTGCACTATTTTAGAACTTATTCCATAAACCTGCTATTTTTTATTATTTAGTTAAAGAAAAAAAGAACAACAAAGAAAGTAAAATAAAACAGAAAATAACTGAGAAAAAAATAAAAAACAAAAAAGATGATGTCCTTACTAACCTCCTTTGTTTGCATATCCTTGATAATTTTGCTCTTTCTTCCCCTTCTTCTAAAAATTAAAAACAGAAAAAAATTAACGATAGTGAACTGTATAAGAAAAACGAGGAACATAAGACAATTTATATGAGTATATTTTTTCCCTTTCTTTCTTCTTCATTCTTAGGAAGAGAAAGAAAAGGGGGAAAGATAAAACAATAGAGAGCAGTAGGAGCGGATAACGATACATTAAAGGAAAGGAGGAATAAGTTTCTTTCTTAACTTTGTCTCTTCGTTTTCCTTCCTCTTCTGCCTTTTTCGTCTCTTTATTTTTTCTCCTGTTGTTGAGAAACAAAAAGTAATAAAATAATAAACTTGTCTTCCCATTCTGAATAGAGAGAGAATGAGAGAAAGAGAGAAATAAGACAAAAAGGAAAAAAGGAAAGTAATGGTAAGAAAGCGAATAAAGATGGCTTTCAAAAATATGACAGCTTTATCAACCAGAAACTTGCAATGGCAATTGTTTGGAAATGCTCCAGATCTGCGAACGTTTTATTAGCTAAATGGTAACTGGGGCTTAAGCTTTCTACCTAGGCACATCTATCTAGGAGCTGCCTTTGAAAATCAAAGAGCTGCTTATGTGAGAGCGCAAGTAATCCACTAACACGCACATGGATAATGGAAACACATTTGTAAGGTTTAAAAGGTGTGCAGACGCCAAAGGAAAAAGGAGCGTAAAGCTTATCCTATATAGCCTACTAAATTTGCCAAGTATTAAACTTCAAGCTCTCTCCTATGTAATTAAGACATAAATGCAGATTTTAAAAGCTTCTCTTTTGAATGCATAGTCCATTCCTTTCAGCATACAACGCATAAAAGGTTACGTGAGCCTTTGAGATAAGTTTGCAACATTTTGTTTCTAGGATTAGAAAGCAAAAGGCAGATAAAAGCGAAGCACCAAAGTAGAAAGAAAATAATATGGGCTATGAATATAAAGTTAAGAGAATTTGTGAGTCTTTAAATAATCTTTGAAACTGTTTAGAATTAGCAATTAAGGATTCTTTTGCTTGTGAAATGACGTGCACATAAATATATTATAGGATAGGTATTTAATTTTCTGAACTCTACTAAGTAGGAGACCATAACTCACCAACTGTGAATATTTCTTCTCAAAGTTTCCTCCATCCTCGAAACGAAGAACATCCAGAACTAATTATGGAAGCAATCACAACATATTTCTTTAAGGGAGTATCAAGAAGAAAAGCCTCAGGGAATGAGGCCTGAACTTACCAGTGTCACTTCCAATTCTTGTAGAAAGTTCATTGTTTTCAAAGCGATGTGAGCATATCGAGAAGCAACAATCCTCGCGACCCAGGCTGCGGTCTGTTTTCTGTTAGTGCTCTAAATATCCAGTTTGTGCACCAATGACTGTTACTGTTCGCATCTAACTTCTGGCTACACTTCTACATCGTTTAACTTTCATGGGAGGTCATCAAATCACCAACTGCCTCTTTGGTTCCTAAAAGCAAATTTAGCTTTTAGGTAAATATAGATATCTGTGACATGTCGACAGCTGCCAATTTCTTCGCACCATTCTAATATTGTTACCTTTTGTTTCTTTGAGGTGGGGTACCCATCAACAACAAAGCTTCCTCACACAATATTTCTGCATCTGTGGCGAATGTATGTTTAGAGTCTGTTTTTCCTGTTGCTGTGCATCCAATATGCTCATAGTCTTCAAGGCTATGTTTCCTAGTCTAAAGTTTGCAAACTAGTTATAGATAGCTCTCTAATATTTCCAGGTATTATTTTTGGCTCAGGCCGTGCTTATATCCGTAAAAATGCATCGCATGAAAGCACTCTCGAGCCAACTTCATCTATAAGTATAAGCGAGCACATGACCACAAATAAAAGTTTGCTGCTGCTGCAATAACGGGTCCTGCACTCTTTCCAGTATTGCAAACAAGAAACTTTTATCTGTCATGGTTTCTTAAAATTAAGAAAATTAAATAGTGACCCTGGTAATTTATGTAGTGCTCAGGCAAATATTATATATATATATATATTAAAGCCAAAATATCATTAATTTTACCTAATTTGCTTTGTCATATGATCTTCCTATGCCAAGTGTGACATTTTGTAATTACGAAGAATAGCTTATACTTTTTTCATATGAACTCTGAGACCAGAACCGCTCAAAGCTCTCAAGTTTCCCTACACATACTTCCGAAATAAAATGTCATTTGTATTAATACTAAATGCAAGGGCCAAAAAATATATATCATGCTGTACTTACAAAGTTTCTTAAGTAACTGTGGAAAACACTTCTTTCACTTATCTCCATTCTCTTGTGAAAGTACCGGGACAGTGTTTTAGGTAGTGGTTCAAGATTATTTAGTTTCTCCTTCCTTCACATTTAGCTTGATGTTATGCGTGGAGCAAGGTCCTGAGCTCGAGACTTCAGTTCTAAGTTGGGCAAATTTTAATTAACGTAAGCAGCTCAGTCTGTGGGGATTACTGAGGGGATAAGACCGGCAACTAGAATAAAGGACGCTAAGCTCTTTTCTCTTTCTCTCTCGTGAAGATTTGAGTCGACAGCTGTGCTTGATAACTTTATGTAGTAGTGCCATGTCCATGTCACGCCAGTTTTATTGCGCTGGAGGAGTTGTAATTCGTTCGTTTGTAGAAATGTTGCTGAAACCACATGAGCCAAATGCTTACCAATGGGTTGCGACATGTATTTTAATCAATTGTGTTCGTTGAGAGAGAATGAAAGTAATTCATTAATGTTTGTCAATTTTTTCTCATTCTTATTTAGTAGTTTAGGTACCTCTGGATCATTCAAATGCCCACATAGTTCATCATAAACTCTGAGAGTCATTGTCCTATTGTTAACATAGGGCACACAAACTAACAATGAAATAGTGATCAATGAATGGAGTGTTTCACTCCTTCTCGGTCCCGGATTTTCCCTTATAACTTTCAAACTAATGAGCTTAACTCGGTAACATTTAACACTATATAACTTAGTATATACATATATATATATTTAATAGTGTTTAACGCCAGTAACTACTGAGGCACCACAGGGGTTGAACAGTAACGATACATGTTTTGAAATGATATATTGGGAATGATTTTTTTTAAGGAAGCGTTTCAGGCCTAAGTTCAATGTACCTCCCGGCATTTGCCATTTATGAGGACTGAGGAAAAAAACCTCAGTCAGAGAGGACGGTTCTGGTGGGAAATGAACCCCAGACCTCCCGCTCACGAGCCCGTGCCTTAACGACCTCGGCCGCGGCGATTTAAACTTATAACATATTTGAAATATTCGATTTGACGCTTTGAAACTTTGTATTCTGAAACTTTAAATGTTTATTTCTTCATATTTATAATTATTTATAATTAATAAAATGTTGTCAAATAATTATGGCAAAAGTATATTTAAAAACTCCTTCTTTAACAACGAATAAAAGACTTTAGCGCTAACCTTTAGTAATGCCTCGGCATATAAATGCACGTTCCTTCCTGACCAAAATTACAAGAAAGGAAACTTTCAGGCAATGTAATAGAATACAATCAAGAAAGTGTTTCCCAAAATGTTTCAAAACTATATACTACCTGAATAGAATTATGTATTTCTGAGATATGCTTACACCAATTGCATGCTTAATTTTTAGTTTTCTGTTTAATTATAATTTCTTGTTATAATTAAAATTTATTTTGTGTCTGTTTTATATATTTACAATTAGTGACATGCATAATTATTATCAGAAATTGATGTGACTTAAAAAAATAAATAGCACTTTTTGAGGTACACCTCTGGATTTCTACATGCATTAAAATGAAGTTCCTGTTATTTGCATCACCATGTCTATATCACTGTTCAGTAAATTATCTGATTTTTTCCTCACTGTTAGAAAATGTAAATTATAATTTTTCTCCCACATTGTAAATACAGTCATACAGTCATACTCTAGAGAATATCCTTCTAGCGTATTCCGAAAGTTAAAGCTTGACTTGGCATCAACGGAAGAATGTCGAACACAGATCAATAATTATTTTCCCAGTGACATGGTGTTGGCGATACTTTCCTTAGCATCGACAAGCGTGTGCAAGCAAATATTGATGTTAATGTAAGCATCTCTTAATATTCACTATGTTAACAATGATTTTACCCATAAATGAAGGTGACCCGAAAGTATTTATATATATAAGTACAGCCTCAACAAAAAAGAACACCTGGAAAAATTAGAAAGCTGTTTCAGACTCTAATGCTTCCAGGATGGATCGGAAAGTAATGCACAAAATTTCTTTTCTGCGTTGGTATTGCGGCTGGGATGTTGAAATTTCGCCAGATATAGTTGGAAGCTTTCACTGCAGACGCTATTTTATTCTCATATGTAGCTCTAGAGACAGAAGTTTGAACTATGCAACAAAGATGGTGCGCATATTACTGTCGTCCACTTGTGAAGAGCAGCA
Organism: Metallyticus violacea; assembly: GCA_030762175.1. Classification (NCBI taxonomy): domain Eukaryota; kingdom Metazoa; phylum Arthropoda; class Insecta; order Mantodea; family Metallyticidae; genus Metallyticus; species Metallyticus violacea. The sequence goes on along the minus strand of CM060833.1, from coordinate 125,351,017 downwards.
AGGTTTAGTGTGATTTCTGTGGGCTAAAGGGCATAATCCTAGTGGAATTTACAGGAACATGCGTGGTGTGTATGGGGACGACTGTATGGACCATGTCTCCAGGTAGTGTGCATTCTTCAAAGACCACCGTGATAACCTTTGTGATTCGCTACATTGCAACTCCAAAGAATGTCACAGCCATTGAAGCGGCAATTTTGAACGACCGGCTGATCCAACTGCGAACCTTATCTTAGCAGTTCAACATTTCGTATGGTGCGGTGTACAATATTGTGCATGACACATTGAAGTTTCGTAAAGTTAGTGCTCGCCGGTGCCTAAAAACATGACAGGCGACCACAAGGGCAGCAAATGATGACAAGCTTTATCACTTATCGCGTTACGCTGCAGAAGAGCATGGCTTTCTGAAAGGAATCGTCACTGGTGATGAGTAATTAAAGTAAAGAAAAAATTCAAAGTCACTCTATCCGCTCATAAACGGCTTGTGACAGTTTTCTTGCATATGAATGGTGTTTTATTGGCGAAATTTGCTGAACACGGGACCACTGTGAATGCTGCAGCCTACATTGAAACTTTGGTAAAGCTGAATAGTGCCCTTCATGACAAACGCCGTAACAATTAATGTTGACGATGTCAAAATTCTTCATGACAATACTCGCCCCCATATTGCTGCTGCTGTTCATGAGAAAATCAACAAATTTGGTTGAGAGGTGCTCCATCACCCACCATACAGTCCAGACCTGGCGTCGTCGGACTTTCATTTTTTTTATTTTTTATTTTATTTATTTATTTATTTATTTATTTTGGGATGGCTATACTCCAGCGAACGGACTTCTATGAACAGGATATTATGAAAATAGTATCATCATGGGAGAAATATGTTGAGAAATTTGGCGCCTATATAAAAAAATAGACAAAAGATGTCAGTTCATTTGTGCATTTGTTTGTAATGATACCTATTAAATGTTTTATAAAAAATGGTTCGTTACTTTACGATCCACTCTCGTAGTTTGCACAGTTTAGACAAGGAAACACAGCCTTGGATCTCATTAAGTTAACATAGCGAATGTTGAAAGATGCAAACATTAGCATCAATATTTGCTTGCACACCCTTCTCCATGCTAAGGAAGCCTAGCCAAAACCCATGTCACGGATTAAATAATTATTGACTTGTATTCGACATCCTTCCGTTGAATTTATGGGCCGCCCAGCAACAGTGGTCACAGAAGAAAACATTGCCACAGTGAAGAACGACCCGCGAGTGACTTACAGGGAAAAGCAGTCATCAAACATGCATTCGCCACAGCACATGTAAACATGTTTGTGACAGGTCGGCAGCTGTCAATTTCTTCGCACCGTTATAGTATTGCTCCTTGTTCCTTGGAGTGGGGTAACCAAGGAGCATTGAGTGTACGTGATAAGGTACCCGCTTTAGTACCTCTCCGGGGTCTTCTATCTGTGTGACAAGTGATGTTGCGATCTCATTTCTCTCTCTCTACTAGGATTCGTTGCTTGTTGCTATACACTACAGCAAGTTCCATAAGAATAAATGTGGTGGAATATTTTAGCCAGTATCCTTATAGAAATTCAATTTCAAAGGAAATATTCTTTTCAGCCATGCTGATATGGCGTGACGGAGGTACCATAATGCTGAAAGTATCATGTACACTGCGCTATACATTGTGTGCTAGAGGTAAGAAGCCAGTAATACTTGCCATGACAGGGCACATCACATTTCAGTTTTTTATAATGAAGGTGGCTCATATACAGGTTGGGAGTTCCCTCTAAACCAAATACAGTAATCCAGCATTTCTGGTTGCGTCTTGATCCACTGCTGAAACCAATTGGGTGTCTTCTGTACAACTACAAGTTTCAATTCTTGCACAAAGTAACAGTATTAATATTTTTTTTCTCTCTCGTTGACATATTTCTTATAGAAAACATCATCTCCTGCCTGCGAAAGTTTAAGCAACGTCTTCTAAATTCTGCAATCAGTGTCTGGTGAACAAACTGGAGACAATCGGCATATTGTTAGATTTCCACGAAGGAAAATGTGCTAAAATTCATTTTTAAAGCTTAAAGGCAATGAAAAATAGAATGCCTTCCTATACAAAATGTTCAAATACGTAAAATATGATACAATGCAAATCAGCTCATCCGGTGCCTGCGGAATTATTCAAAAGCTTTCTTGGTCAATTCCTTCTTTCCAGAACACTGAAAAATAAAACTATGAGCAAAAACGAAAAAAAAAGTGTATAAAGAAAACCTAGCAGAAAATTGGCGAAAAATTTGAACTTTGCAATCAAAAGCACAATAATTGACATTTTCGGAATCTAAAGGAAAGCATTAGCAATGAATTCAGAAAAGTTACAAAAATCGTGTCAATCAGAATATTGTTCCTGATACAACTGCTTTTTAGCCAAGGGAGGACAACAAATACAGCAATTTCTATTGGGTCGCATGGCCTTGTCACTCGTTTCACGACCACCAGGTGTTCGGCAGTCAGAGCGATGGCTCCCAGCTAAGCATATGTAATATCCGCGCATATGATTCAGTTTTTTGCAATTATAAATATAATTATAATTAAAATAAGCAGGTATCTTGTGACATTACATGTTGGAAATGTTGTCTTGCTATATCCAAACATTTTTAGTATCTTTTTAGAAAAAAATAATTTGCATGCATTATTAATTCATCTTCTAAATTGGGTCAATTTAAATTTGAAAGCATAAATGATCACAGATGCCCATTAATTGTAAGCAAGCCATCCTTTCGGTATGTTACGAAATGTTAATGGTAATAACTTATTCAAGTTTAATATTCTTAATTGATAAAGTTCGGTTCCGCTTACGTGGTCAAGTTTCCATGCAAATTAATAAGTATTGGAGGACAGAAAAACTTTACCTTGTACAAGAACTCCTTTGCATTACAAGAAAACCGTTGTATGGTGCACAGTAAATGCATACTGAATAATAGAGTCTGTTTTATTTCAGAAATGCCATAAGCGCAGAAAAATACAGAAATTACAAAACCTGCACCATTTTCGAACAACTTGTATTACATGCCGATCTGAGCATTTCTAGCAAAAATGTCATTCATGGGAAAGACATTTTTCTAAAAATTCCAGAAATGTGAGAATTTTGCAAGATCGTCTACGTCTTATTTTCATTGTAATTATACTTGTGATTGCGAGAACTCAATTTCGCGAGTATTACACTCGCTTCACCGAGAGTTACTGCTCCGACCATCGATCTACCAGTTGCCGTGAAACCAATGACAAAGAGACTGTAAACGGTAAGATTATATACAGTGGAGTTGAAATACGGGTGTCGCCATTTGCGGAAACAAGGTTCATAGTTAAAGTCCTCATTAGCTTTAATATTTGTGAGCATAACAGGAGATATTTAACAATAATGATACAGTGGTACCTTAATTGTTAAGATTGTGTATTTAAAGACCATGGATAAATAATATTACAAAGAATACAAAATTATGATTAATAATTCTAATTTTAATTAAAGCAAGACTAACAGTCCCAAGAAATTGAAGTTTTGCTGGTTTTGTAGTTCCTTATTTTACAGGCGTAAAGCGTCATATGTCAATCTGAGAACTTTAACTACAATATTCTACAGTAGCTAAAACTAAAATGAATTTTTTAAAATATTTCAAGCCTTAATTATCTGATGGAAACAACGAACTGTAGGATACCTAAAGAATGTGAATCAGAAAATGTTGGTCGCATCCTGGCGCCTTCGACCAACGGAATGAAATGAAAGAAAATGGGAGAGCGGAATATTCATAAACTATAGATATTCATCCCAAAATTCACCTAAATGATCAGGAGGAAAAACCCAAGATCAGAATGATCAGCCCAACGAGAATTGAACCCGAGACTTCCTATTGTGAGTTTCGACGTTTACAGCCTGAAATCAACTTTTCAAATATATAATAAATACCTGAACAGCTTTCGATACAAATGGAGGGAAAATCCTTATTTTATGTTCACAGGGCACACTAAATGAGATAATTTCACTTCGAATATGTCAGGTTTAAGTTTCAGGGCAAGTGAAAGTTTAAAATATTTTGAAGCTGATAAACAAGGGGAAATTGTTATGTGGAATGGTATTTCGTATTATCTGAATTGCAAGTCGTTCATCTTGGTTTTGCTGTAACAACTACGTTTCCAAGTTCTGCTGTATTCCGCTAGCCTGCTGCATAATTGAGTGCTAGCATTGCTCCTTCTTACACACGAAATGAACACAGTAGCTTGTCAAACTGAAATGCTAGACAGCGTGCATAGTTATTACAAATTCTCACGCCAGCACGAAACCTCATAGACTTTTCTCCTTCTCTGGCACTAAGTGTATTAAATTCGAGTTCAATGTTTGAACCTTCTTTCGCGTTAATACAGTCACTTCCAATTATTAAAAGCACTTGTAGTTAATCTTGAGCTACAGCAAGAACGTCTTTACCTGCATTTGATCTTATTATTCCGGAAGCTTCTATCTAGGTTACATGCTAATCACATGCTATTTGTAGAAGATAATGAAATGAGGACATAGGAAGCTTACGTCAATCTCAGTAACAAGTGTTCGCAAAACTAAATGCTCTTGGGATTATAATGCCTTATGTTCATGCGCATTCAGCACATTTAATGGTGCATTTTTATTATATTAATGGGGTTGTCTTTAATGGATAAACATGTATCTCATTCATTATTAGATGCTATCTAATTATAATGGTTTTCGCTTTGCATTATCTACTATGTGCTGGAGAATTTCTTTGTATTTCTCCCAAAGGCCTGCGTATCTGAGAGTGCTTAATATTTTAGTATTACCACAAAAAGGATGTAATTTCGAAAACTTCTATGCTGTATTTGTTTCCAACATCTCCCCCCCCCAAAAAAAAATATAAGACATAAAAAATTATTGGGTTGAATTGAATTTCTCACATTTTTTTGCTGTTCCTGATTTCATTCCCTTAAAGGCTGAGGAGATAATGAAAGGGATGACAATTTCATCAGAAAATATTTTTATTTTTCTAATGCTGAATTGTGATATTATGTCATGCATTCTTACTACTAACAATGGATGGACGAAAACTAACCGAAATATGCTGTTTTCAAATGTTCTTATAAATCGAATAATATTGACTTGAATTATGTGAATCTATTCTTTTATTCATGAAATTAAACACGACGTCTCTAAAGGAACTAAAGAGTCATGGCTGTAAATAAATATGGTTCACTAAGCTGTTGATTTAAATCTGTACTAGCAGTAAATCTAATATAATGAAGAGCTTATGAATTGCAGGATGGAAGTCCTCTGTTGTTTCAGAAAGGTACGCTAGCGTCAGATTCTTTGAAAATAAACCTTTTTTCCCTCTGTTCTTACATACGTTATTTTTCGGTCCAAAGTTACCTTCTCATAATCAAGGAAAAAAGTAACATACATAAAGTCGTATAAGAAGTTAAAAAAAAACTTTAATACACGCCTTAAGTTGTAAATCATGTTCGTACATGCGACTTTTTTCGTCTCGCTTACTAGGAGCATCGTATCCGGCAATGCCTGTTCCTCAAAACCGCTTTCCCCCTTTCGTAACTTCCTTGAACATCGCTTCCTGAACCTCTTCCCTTTCGATCTTTCGGCAGTATGCAATTATTCATGAAGTTTAGTAGGCAGTTAACTGTAGCGAAAAATATTGTTACATGTAAATATTATTTTAAATACAAATCAGGAGTGTATGGAATTTATTAAGAACGTTTCTAAAAAAACGACTTTCTTCTAAGAGTGATATTGTGATGATATTGTGCACAAATTTGAATCTAGTAGTTCTGTGAACGGTATGGAAAACGTTCACATTTAACAGAAGAAAAGGTAGACAAAATTAGCGCACTCTTCACACACTCTTGAATCTTCACTCTGGTAAGTAGCAAAGGGGATTTTAAGCAGTGGAAACGGCTTCGCTCCTATTATTATTGTTATTATTATCATAACTGGTGTTGCCCTTATTATTATATTTGATGTAAGTGTTCTCTTTCCCTCTAATTTATATATGTAATAATCATGAGTAATGTATATTTAGCAATTTATATTCTTATTCATACTTTGTATAGTTGAAAATTCTTGTAAGAAGGAAACCGTGTGTTTTGCCCGCCGTAGAATGAAAGTACCCCGAACAGTAAGCCTTATGAAGGTCAGGTCCTTTGTAAAGTCAAGGACATAGCCTTTTGTGTTCTGTCCTTTTAAAAGAGCTATTTTCGTAGAGGAAAACTGCCGTTCTCTATAACTTATGTAAGCAGCGGAGTTTAAAACCCGCTAGGAGTTAAACCACCTTTAACAGTTGAAGTGACGGTTCTGGTTCAAAGCCACGTATCACAGGAAAGGTTTTTAAATAACCAATAAATGACGTATCAAATGAGGCCAAGCTAACTTGAATCTGCCAGTGACATAGCTTAATTTAAAATTATGAAGCTAGACAGGATGCTCTTGCAGATTTTGCAGGGTGTCCCAACGATGTATGTTTGAATTCTATATAAAAAGGTAGGTTTAGGTGCCGAGCCGCACTCGACTTTACATTATTCGTTTAATTCAGTACACATTACTTTCCGATTCTTAAGTCGCTCTTCGCTTTGATTCTAGTCAGATCTTCAGATTTTTTGCTCGTCGCTCAGCTGACTTCCAAATTCTATTCCGCATTTTCAGGAAATCAGAATACGAAGATTATATCTTCGTGTCAAATAGTAATCAAGCCTGCGCTTTTAGTAAATTTAACTCGTACGGACAAACAGCCCACCGAGTAGTCACCGCGGAATAATCACACACAGTGTTTACTGTACAGAAAGTGTAGTGTTGTTTAATAAATTATCATTGAATTTTTATGCAGGCGCTTATTTATTTGTAACTCCGGCACCTCTTTCTAATCCATTGATTCAATATCAATAAAACCAGCGGAATGTACCTAAGAGTTTGCTAATTCTGCTTGGGACAGAAATAGCAAAGCAACACCATCTACGAATCAATATCGACGGCCGAGGCAATATTCCCATACTTTGAATCTACAATGTGAGTCAGCCTATAGCTGGGCCTACTATAGTCACCACCACATACAGTCTCAAATTTTGAAAAGTTATGGAATACATATAATAAATTATAAATATTGAGGTGGCCGATCTTAATCTTGTATTTAATCAGAATATATTTCGATGTTTGTTTAGCCCAGTGAGAACGACAATCCTAGAATGTTTTACGAGTAAGACTGTAAGCACTTTTTTAGAAAGTTGCTGCAGTTTCTTAAAGTTGCAAACAACCACAAGTTGGGAAACCTTTTTGGAGCGGTTCAACAATGGTGAGTAGGGTGATGCGAAAGTATGGATGATGTGTTGGATCAACCAAGAATTCGGTTAATCTTAATGGATGACGTGTAGACTTTCTTCTGCGCCCACTCAAGATGGTGTCCTAATGCTGGGGCTGCCTCAATGCTCCGGCTAATGTTAAACTGGTATTTTGGAAACAAATTTCTTGTCTCGTGGGTAAAGGAGATGGAAAGGTGGCTGTGGATAGCATACACTTGTTTAGACGATAACAGCTTTGATTTATTCAATGGCTCTGTGTCTCAGGGTTCCCAATTTGGACTTATTGAGGAAGTCTTGAGAAGTTCTTCGAAGCGCCGGCACTAAGCTCACACGCACTTTTGTTTCTCGCCATTCCAAAAGTTTTTTATGAGGAAAGTTCTCCGCACCAGATTTTCGTCCTTTCTACCAATTAATTATTATCGATGGACATAACCGAATAACCGAGCACAGATGTACAGTATAATATAATATAATATAAAATCTGTATACGCTACCCTGGTACCTTTCCTAAGCCAGGGCGTGTATATCAAATTTTCCTTTTATTGTTATTATAACTATACAATTCAATAATATTTTAATACATTATTTTACAAATTTTCCTAATAACTAGATTAAAATAATATAATAAAACAATAAACAAAAAACAATTAATTGAACCAAAATATAAATTTACTTAACTACTTCCCAAATTAATCTTCCAAAATCTACAAAACTACCAAATTAACAATTTAACAATATTACTGGGAGCCAGTAGGAATTATAGCTGGTAGCCAGCTATTCTATCCTTTAAAATTATTTCATAACTATACAACTATACTACTACTAACCACTGGTTACCAGCGGTATGTACTGATATCCAGTACTCGGCAGCAATTCTCTTAAATTGGACATTATCCTTAATTGTTTCAATTCTCCTTAATTTATTACAATTATAATAATATCCTTCTCTTTGACAACTTACTTCACTTAAAGTTCATTCATCACTATTAATCTTTCATACTCATTTCATTTATTTGTCCCAACACTTGAACTCATTAAACACTATCACCTCGCTTCCACCACATTACTCTCCATCTTTTCTTCCCAACCATTCCTTCTTCCATTTCGCTTGATCCTCCTGGTTCCCTGGTTGCACCATTTCTTGCGCTCAGCTCCGGACACCACTACTCCATCCTCCATCTCCTGCTGCGGCTCATTCCCGTGTATCTCCAATATCCTTCCTTCTCCTTCTGTAATCTTCCTTCTTCCATCTTCTTCCCGGTGTCAAAACTCTTATAGGCATATTCTCTACTTCAGGTTGTTAATCAAAATTATCCCCGTTAATTATATTTTTTAGGCATTTTCATCTCCATATTCCCTTCTTCATTACCTTTATCTTCTCCTTCTAATATTCTCTTCCTGTTGATTTAATTAAAGTTATTTTCTATATTTTCTATTCCTGTTAGTTATTTGTGTTTGGGGGTTGTCTTTGCATACGTATGCGTTCTGATCTTCTTACCTCGTCCTCAGCTTTTTCATTACATCTTATTATCTGCTCTTGTGGTATTACCTCTTCCCTTACTAGGTTACTTATTTTGAGTGCGGCCTGCTCGAGGTATTTATATAGGCCCTTATTTCTAAGTATATGTGCCACCTGATGGCCACTTAAAATTTCTCTTTCTTCTCTCACATGTTCTAAATAGCGTGTGCATTCAAATAACACATGTTCTGGGTTTAACTGTGTTTTGCAAAGTGTACAGATATCGTCCTCTATTCTGTTGATTTTCTTCCAATAAGTTTTGTAAGGCCCGTGACCTATAAGGTAATGTATCATGCCTTTGGTAGGTTGTATAAATTTTAGTTTTAATCTCTCAAAAATGTTGTTAAATAAGTCGAAAGTTCTCCTGCCTGTCTCGGCATTTTCCCATTCGTACTGCCATTGTTTTTTTAATTTATATTTTATATCATTTAAGTTGTTGCAGTGACTGCCGATTATTAAACTTACTTTCTCCAAGTTGCCTTTCTTCAACCAATAAACAGCGCCTCTTAATTTAATCAATAGGTCAATTGGCCATATTCCTGTTACTACTAAAAGGGCCACAGTGGGTGAGGTGCTTAATGCCCCTGTAAATCTTAATAACACCTTCCTTTGTGATCTTAATAGAGTTTTTATTTGGACATCCTTCATCCTCAGAGCCCAGACTCCTGCTCCATAAGTCATTATTGAAGCAAAAATTTTCGTGTAGTATGCTGTAATGATATTTAATGGAATTTTAAAATTCAGCTGAACTAATTTTGCTAATTTCATCATAACGTTTTCGGATTTTTTTTTCGTACGTATTCAGTATGTTTCCTAAAGTTTAGTTTCTCTAAGTAATTTCCCAAATATTTCGCTTCTTTTTGGCGTCTTATATTTTGGTTGTTGTATTTTATGCATGGATCTCTTTTGAGATTACCTTTCAAAAGCATGTAGCCTGATTTAGTTGGAGCGACTTGGAGTTTAGTTTTACTACACCAATTACTCAATTTATTAGTTAATTTATTCGCTCTTCTTTCTATATCTGCTCTATTGTTTCCTTTTATTAGAAATAAAACATCGTCGGCATACGCGATGGTATTTGCCACATTTTCATCGTTGTTTAGTTCGTCTAAAAGAGTTTCCAAAACTATGTCCCAAAAAATTGGTCCTAAGATCGAGCCTTGGGGACATCCCTTAGTTATATCTGTAAATTGTTTCTTCAGTACCTTTTACATGAACCCTTCTGTCTTTGCAGTAGTACAGTAGTATAGCAGATGTACAGTACTTAATTATTCCAAAAAAGTCTTCCAGTAGGTTACTTTTTCTGCTAGCTCGCTATCAGTCTGGCAGCCAACTGTTTTTCTCTATCGCCATCCACGGCTATTCCATTTTATTGCGCCAAACTCTTTTCCTGTATTGTCGTCTACGACTGCTCTGTTCTCACGTATTTTTCTCTATTGTCGTATACCGTCCCTCTAACAAGCAATGCTACTTTCCGGTGCAACCTTCAAAATTTAGGATATGATGGCCGGTTTGCTCCTCTAAAAGACTTCTTAAGACTCCCTCACCCCAACAAAATAAAACAATACATAATATGCATACGTACACTTAATTCAGACGGCAACGATAATTGCCTAGAGGGTTCGAGTCCGGGGAGTGCCCGTCTCAGAGTGGAGTTGAAATTTGCGGCACGCTTAATAGACTAAATGTAAAACACCTGCGTGAGCGAATGAGGCTCATAACTAAAGCCCTAAATGATCATAAGTAAGAAACATTGAAACATGACACAAACATGCAATATTTCTAATATCCATATTCTGAAGCGAGCTGAGCTAACGATTAAAGTCATTAAACACCGTGCAAGGTATATTTAGCAAGAAGATAAACAATTGTTGCTTAGTTATGGGCCTCAGTTTCCTTATGTACTGTGTACGAGAAGTTATTAAAATTTTGATTTCCGCGTTTTCAGCCTCTTTGATACTAGAATTTCTGTTCAATAATTCCTTTGGTGTCTCTAACTTGTTATCTAAAATATATAAAATATTATCAATAAGAACTTGAAAATATAATAAAAATTTGCCCTCTTTTACATTTCGACATTTTTAAACTTATTATTGAAGAGGTATTAAACTCAAAATGTGCATTGAATCGTTTGTTTTTGTAACATGCATTGCCATTTTCAACATTTTTTTTTTCAAATTTAGAAATAAAAAGGCTGTAACAGTAGTTTATTGGGTATAAAAGGATACCTGAACGCAAAAAATACTAAATGAAAGCAATAAAAATCAGGAAAATCAGTTATAGTTTATTCATTTAAAATCCATTTGTTAAACACAAAGCTTGACAATAATTAAAATTAAAATTGTTGCAATAAAATCTTAACACTGCTCTGATTTGCTCAGTAGTCTTTTGAATACCACCTGGTGATATAGGGAACAGCGTTTCTATCTCTGAAAAATTAGGGGATTAATATTCCAACCATTTCGTTGAATATTTGTATGCAAATTACTGCACTGATGTCAAAACGTGTAACGAATGTTCATGAAATTATTACAAGATAGATATATTCTGCGGTTAAAATGGAAATAAAGAAAGGGAAAAAAACACAACAACCAAAGGGACAGTAAAGGAAGCATTTAATGACCCTAAAAATTTGTTGTAAAATGAAAACAAAAATCATAAAGGAATTGAGGACTTTTAAGTTTCGTGCCTCAGCAAACCAGCTTTAGGGATAATAAAAGCAGCAATAACTATTATAAATAGTAAAAAGAATAATAAACTTACTTTTTATGACACTACTTGGCCATCTTTTCTTCTAAGGCCCAGCATAGGTATTCCTGAACAATAACTTTAGAAGTCGAACTCTGATTGCATTTTATTTCGATTTCCAAAGCTTTTAGTGAGCGTAACATCAGAACATTTATTTTCTTTTAATATATAACACTGTTGTAATACAGCCATATTCTTTGCAATTAATAGAATATTTTAATGTAACACTTCCTTCTCTCATAACTTTCTCTTTTTTCTTTAGTTTTTCACTGCATTTTCAGTACATCTTGTTCTATCGGCGTATCATAGATCTCAGGTATTGTTATTTATGAAGATCCTCTGTTTTATATATATAGGCCGTGAACTAGGTGTTCATGTAAATAATGAACAAAGTAATGCGCATGTTGCTTTGTTTACATTCTTGTTTCCACTGAAGCAGACCGTAACATGCTGGAAAGATTCCTTTTTTTTTTTTTTTTTTTTTTTCCCTCATTGTGCCTTCTACATATCTACTTGAAAACGGTAATTTTTAATTTAACTTCCATTAGTTTTTTTTATTATTATTTAATTATGGACGCTCTTTAACATCTCAGGTCATCAGCGTCCCATTCAATTCAGGAGTTGCTTAGGCGAATGCAGGGTGGATATTTATTTCCCACGAATTTTACGCTCTCGTAATTCACATTATTTCATTGCTTGAGTCCTCTTGCAAAGTCGGAAGTTCCAGGACGAGGTGGGCTGGTGCGGTATTACTGTAGCTTGCACGCATGAAAGGCTTCTTTTCCGCCGTATGGTATTTTAACGATACTTCCAGGTTCTCGAACTCCGTCGGTTTCGGGATGTTCCATCTGGAATCGCTTCTGCCTCCGGTCTTTCTCACCTCACCCCATCCTGCCCGAAGTCTTTCAGTAGGATCTAGGCACAAATGGCCAGTTGTTGAGCTAGGCTAAATACCTATACCGATTCCTAATAATCCAACCCAATTGCTATAACAACTATCCTCTTACCTCAGATTAGTTTATATTTTCGGTTTAACATTTATAAATAGTTTATATACAGTTTTCTTATTTTGTCAACTATATTATGGTGTATCATGTCGTAATCTAAACAAACTGGGGTTTCTTTGCTCATAGTCATATTTTCATATTTTATGATGATACCTTTTTGATATTGTATATTTGTACATTTTAATTTTTATTACTCTCGTGTTTGATATGCCTATATTTTCTCAGCTATAGTCTTGCTGTAAACAATTAAAACATATGGTAAATAATTTATAAATTTATATTTGTTAAAATTTTATTGGTCTAATGGTTACTTTTGTGACTGGGCTCAAATCCCAGACAGGTCAATGTTTTATCGAGTTTTTCCTTACTCTAAGAAAGTGAATGCTAGATAACTCTAAATTCATTTGCGCCATCATGAATTAATTTCAATCTTCCCTACAGACTTACACCATTAGTGTTCACAATCTACAGACGTCGAGAGAAGACCAATACAGTCAAAACGACATTAAATAAAACACAAAAAACTTTACTGGTCATTGTTTTATGCTCATTTTTGGAAAAAAAAAAAACGAAATTGCAACAGGTGAATTCTTCATCGTCATCTGTGGTACTAACTGAAAAAAAACCTTCATTTCTTAATTCCTGCCTTTATTAAGATGTGAATTCAAAAATACCTATTCGTGAGTGTGTACGGGTTCTAATTTTAGTTTCTTCCTCGACTTTTTCAATAACCTTGAGCTGAATCCCATGGTGCCGACTGCGAGTTAGAGGCAAACATACTCCTATCTGTTTACAGTCTTAGGAAGCCTCTAACGGTGACTGAAGTTTCTCAAATTATGTTAGAGGAGTAAAAAAGTAGGTATAATTCAGTAATATATACGAATCTTCAGTTTAAACTTTTAAACTTTGTCCAATCATGCTATGCTTTACCTTTCGGTTACTAAGTGCCCGTACTTCAACTCCGCTTCCTAAAACGTGTATAAAACCTTACCCTTATACAAGATCCTCCCTCGATCAAGCAGACATCTCTTATTTATAGGAGTAAGCCCGGCTACTGTAATGTTACTAATTTCGTTGCTAATGTTTATTTACATTCTGAAATCCCCACTTATTCTGTCAATTTTATGGGAGAATTTTAAGCTTTGCGGTAATTTTCTTTATTTTTTTATGAAAAAAGTGTCCAATATCGTGAATTGCAATACTGCAAGAAAGTAATTAATCAGAAATATTTGTAGTTAATTGCGCACAAATATGACTAACTTATTATGTTTAAAATTACATGAGACACAAAAATATCCTGCTCTGTAGCCAGCTGTCTAACCATCCTCGTCGTGAGACCAGCAAGAAACATTTTCACCGGTTCAAGGACGTGGCAAAAGGAGAAGAGGGAAGTTGAAGTACGAGAGCCACCTACAGAGTCCTTTTCCAGAAAAATGTGGTTTAAAATACTACAAATGTATAGACTTGTACTTGTAGCTATTAGAAAATTCTATTCCATAGGTGTTTCTGCTATACTTGTACTTTAGAAGTGTACAAGTGATTTGTCGTTGTTCCGTTACGTAGAAGCAAAATGTAATATCGTTATAATAATTTTAAGTCATTTGACGTAAAAATGCTAAGTATTAGCAAATATGATGTTAATGATAACTATAGGAATGTGTATAGAAGGATACTTCAATATTTGTGTGCAATAAAAAGGTTAAGTTCAATTAAAGTACAGCTTATATCGCTGTTTCCTATTTCAAACGCATATTTCAGTTCAGCATTTTAGTTTATGTTTTTACTGTTCTTGCTACATGTCATGAACATATTCCTTTTCATTCTCTATCCTCTTTTAAAATAATCTCTTTTTACACAATTTTGCCATTTCTTGCTTATAATGAGAGCGCGATTGTCAAGCAATTTAAAAAAGATATAAATATAATTGATAAAAGGGACTAATAAAATAAATGACAGAGAGCAAGAAGAAAGTTTAATTCTTGCCATCTCTGGACGACTGTAATTCATGCTACTAAATGTAGCCGTATGCGACCTGCGTCTCAAACTGGATTATTATGCTTGAATATCGATAAATGCATAATAAAGTACTTAAATTATCATTATATCTGATAAAAATACAAGACCCAATAACCAGGAATGACAATAATTCGCTCTGAGCATTAAAATAATATGAATTTATTACTAAGGAGTGGACATGACCTATAATACAAGGTATGGCGACTTGTGGCAAACAGTTACTCCTATATCTTGCTCTTATACAAGGTGAACAATCCTTCACGCAACCGGTTTGCGGCGTGCGGGTATCAGAGCATGACAAAATTTCAGTCGGGGTTACAGATCTTGTGACAATATTTTTATTTTAAAAACTATGATAAATAAACATATGGGACAGAAGAGAGGGAAACTCTATAGTGTTTTCGTCGATTTTCAAAAATCAGTTGATTCCGTGGCACGTAATGCTTTATGGTAGAAATTGTGGGAGAAAGGGCTATCAGGTAAAATGTTGAAAGCTCTCATGGCAATTTATGAAAGATTAAATTTTCTGTCTGTAATACGCAGGGAATAGTGTAACCCAGAACGTAGGCTCTAACAGAGGACGCAGTATTTCCGTATTTCCCCTCTTTTATTTACTCACTTATTCATAGATGACTTTTCATTAGATTTGCGTGAAGCTGACTATGATTCAATACTTGTGGGAGATGAGAAAATTCCTGCACTCTTGTATGCAGATGATGCGATATTGCACTTAACTTCAGTTCCCAGAGATGCATTGGCAATCTGGGAATTTATTGCATTACCTAGGGTCTCGCGGTCAATGTGGAGAAAACGAAGGCGGTTATTTTTAAAAAGGGGTCAGTTTTCAGCAAGGAATGTTAAAGTTATTATATATTTAGGTATTAACTTAACAATAAACCCTAATGGTTAAGGCATATGGACTATTCAAGAGGAGAAGACTGCTGGGGGAGTTGTTCACTTCAAGGAGGTTACGAAGATGCCGGTCAGCACTTTACAACAAGTGTACAATGCAAAAATAAGAATGACAATAAGTTATGGCTCGAAAATGTGGGGGTGAGAGCGAGCAGAATATCTAAAACAAATTCACACTAATTTTCTGAAAAGAATATCAACCCTTAGGTTAATAGGAACGCAGCGAAATGTGAGGTAAGAAAAGAATTTGGCAGTATTTGTGATACAATATTT
This sequence comes from Metallyticus violacea, assembly GCA_030762175.1. Lineage (NCBI taxonomy): Eukaryota > Metazoa > Arthropoda > Insecta > Mantodea > Metallyticidae > Metallyticus > Metallyticus violacea. The sequence continues at coordinate 125,335,191 of CM060833.1, read as the reverse complement.
TTTTTAAATCATGGCGATTAATTACTGCTTAGACCTAACAAAGGGGGACCGACACAAAGTTAAAGTTCGTTGCTATCAGGAACAATTGAAAAACCCTGGAAACTGGAAACTGGGCATCTACTATAAAAAGGGGTTTGGAAGGAATAAGAATGGGGTGAGCGTGGAAGATGGGAGATGGGAGTTAGAAACACAAGAAATGTTTGGAAGAAAGGGAAATTAATTGATATTGATAGGCGAGTAGTGAAAGCTGAGTGTTCTAACAAAGTGTCGTTGGAATTACGATCAGAAATGAAAGAGGTATGGGCGAGGAGAACATATATAAATGAAATGACAGGAGAAGACAGAACGGCAATGGCCTGGCTGCGCCTCGCGAGATGGAAAGCGCAGAAAATGACGGATGAGATAGGAGGAAGAATGTGTCCTGTGTGTGGTAAGAAGGAAAATTGGATACATTGGCATGCAGAATGTGAAGCTACAGAATGCTGGAGGTTGCAAATTGTGAGGTCAAGAAGCAGTAGGGCCGCATGTCTAAATTTGGTAATGGATAAGAATAATTGACAAGGACTATGTAAGTTTATTAGAAAGATGAGGTGGTCTGGCTAGAGAGGATATAACATATAATTTACTTATATATTTTAAATGTACTGCTGTTGTTTTTCTGTTGTATACATATAAGTATTGAATTATGCATTTCTCTTGTTTATATATATGTTTGAAAAAATGGCATTGTTTATTATACTGTAGATAAACGAGGTTATGCAGAGAGAAGGTTTGGCAAAAAGGGAAAATCTTAGATGGGGAAATATTAATTAGAAAAAAAATCTTTAAAAGCAGAGGAGAATACAAAAATAATAGAGAATTATTTGGGCAAAGTTAGAGAGAAATGATAAGTATGAAGCAGAGGAAGCTAGAAAAAATGTAACCTTGGAAGACAATAGGTCAGAAAAGCTAACATTGATGGGATAGTACAGTAATATGATGGGCACCAATACGCTAATATACTGGAGTTGTGTGTATTGGTACCAGAACGTTTACAAGCAACTTTAGCAAAAAGTAATTTGCTGAATATTAGTTTTTGCAAAATATGTGTGATTTAATTATCTGATTGTATTCAGTTATTTGTTTATTAGGAATTTATATATTGTTGATTAACTTGGTAACCTGATTATTAGATATCCTAGTGAGACTACTAATGAAGAACCGGGGACTAGAGCTCAAAATTAATAATTTAAAAAGTGTATTTGATTTTTGTGAAATAATGGAAAAAAGTCAATGTTATTGTAATGTCGTTTGTGTTTGTTGGCAATAAATTCAAATTCAAATATTAATAATATCAATTTTTGTCCGATGTGGTAAGGGAGGGTTATTTCATAATGTTTGTGTATATGTAATTTCGTGTATTTCTATTCTTTGGTTTTTTTTTCTCAGTATTTCATATAGGAGCACGACTATACTCGTGAGCGGTTAAGTATGTAATTTATGTATCCGAAAACCATTATTGAAATAAATACACCTACTATTAGTTCCAAGCACAGTCAACAACCACTGTTCGCTTCCAATCTATTTCACGCTATACCCGATTTTTTTGAGAAATCTTGAAAATATATATATTCAAGATTTGTCAAAAAAAAATATATATATATTCTGCTGCTTAAATTTTCTAAGCCTTTTTGTATATTTATTCAACATAATCACCATTAGTATTAGTTCAAGATGTTGCCCCTCTATTCTGTCCATAACATGGAAATTATCTACTCATAAAATGGCGTAGGGAAGCAGGTGCCACTTAAACAACTTCTCACATTTCATAAATGTTTGCTACAATACAAATGAAGCTCGAAATTTCTGTCCGGATTATTGAATTTAGAATTATAATGCAATTTGCAAGTTTTCTTAATCAAAGGAGTAATCTATTACCTTCGAAACGTAATAGTGAACTTGTCATTTATATTTGGATTTTTTTTTTAATGATTTATTTATGGACGCTCTTTAACAGCTCAGGTCATTAGCGTCTCATTCAACTCAGGGCGTGAAACGGTCGACAAATTTTGCTCAGAGGCCTCTCTTTCAGGCTTGAGGTTCTTTTTCGTGCCGTAAATGTACGACATGGGACCTACGGCTTTACTTCCCTTCCGAAGGAAGCCATACTTAGGATTTTTACGCCCCGAAAAAATCCATCGGTTCCGGCCGGGTTCGAACCCGCGATCTTGGGTTTAGGAGGCAAGTATGGTAACCACTACACCACCAGGAATTTGCATACTTACATTCCGTAACTTTATTAATAGTACTACAAATCTGCGTAATTCTAACTGTCAAACTATTGTTCATATCTAATTTAAAAAACTTTTAACTTCTAAACCATCTATTTGCGACTGCAAAATTATTCTGCAAAACGCCAAGATAAGTGTTAATATTGGCTGAGTTTTGTAGTTATTATCAAAAGCATTTTATCGTATATTGTAAAATGGAAACATATTATTAACTTGCATAAACTTTATCTTTACTTATAAGGTAAACTCTGGACTGATCCTCTCTGCAAAGCGTTTAAAGAAAAAGAGAAAGTTCTTGCGAGCTTGTTGTTGTTCAGTGTAACTCTGCTCTGACAGAAACACCGTCAATTCATCCATAATTGAGTGAATCTACATCTTCAGGATGTAAGAATAGAGGGGAAAAATTAACGCCTAAATATTCTGTTTTTCATTTCTTTTTTATATTGTGCTCAGCCACGATTCTGAATGTAACTCCATTCAAACTGGAATCCGCATTTCTTAGGTGATTTATTTGAACAGATTGCAAATAATGTGAAATTGAGAGGTATTTAAATATTAACGTAAATTCCCAACATATCTCATGCAAGTGTTCTTGTACTGTGGTGCATATTTCTGTGGAATTGTTTGACAATAATATTTAGACAATTGATAATTAGGATAAGCATAAATTGCTATTAAATTGTGTTAAAACTTTCTGTCAATAAGTATAGCATCCACATTATGAGGTATTTGTGGAAATTTTATGTTTAATTTATTGTCATTTATTACCATGACTTCACAGGTATTTACTTTTGTACTAATTTTATTTATAACTCTGTGAGTCATTTATACAAAGTTGATCAGGTGGATGATCGAGCATGTGTATAAATTAATTAAAGTTAGATTTACCTATATTGTCTATGTCACCAACAGCATTACTGAGTTTCACGTGCAGTAGCTTCGCCTGCCGGCATGCAGTTTACTTTGGCTTTTCTTTTTAACTCATTTTCTCCATGTCTTATTTTTATATTTCCATTAATTAGGTCGTATGACTTGTTTGAATATATTACGTTTTTTGGTTGGTATTGTAGAATTTGTCTTGGAAGTATTTCTGAATTTATTCTTTTTAATTGTTCTTTCCATTTTGTCTTTATTCAAAAATGTATCTGATATGCAAAATAATTAAAAATATTGCCTGAAGTGCATAATTTATTCTATACTCTCTCTTTCTTACATTCACTGTGTGTAGGAATTTCATTTCCGGTCGTAAACCAAATTCTTTTGGTACAAGAGTCAGGAAAATGAGGACATTTCATTCTTTTTGTACTCCCATGTTTAAAACATGAGAAAAAAAAACTCTGCCATCAAAAAGGAAGAGGAAAAGTCTGGTCACATCGAGTGGCGAATCATTATTTATTGGTTGGAATTTCTGATAAACTTCAACTCATCTAAACGGCCACTATCGTTGTTGTTCTTTTCTCTTTTTCCTTGCCTTTCATTCCGCTACAGTTGTGATTGCTGAAAGTGATAATGTCAGACATTCAGTTATCGTGAGCTAATGTCGGATACTACGGACGCAGTATCTAACACAGTCTGTAATATGAGTATGTTTCTCCTGAATCTATATAGTATAGGTTCTAAATTGGTACACAGACTTTGACAAATGTCTTTTAGGGTAATAGCACAAAACATGACTGCAGATTGTTAAGATTGTTACAGTAGAAAATATCGGTTACGTGTTTGCTTGAATGAGTCTCCTATCTTTCATTTTGGCGAGATTTTAATGTATGAAAATGTATTGCTATTATAAATATCACGCGATAGCATTGCGGCGCTTTCTTGACGTCAGTAAGTTATTCACCTTCGTAGAGCTCAGCAATTAATGCAGATCTTATTGTTTATGCTTCTATGCTGCCGTTGCATGCTTCCAACGAAGAACAAGTTTGTGGTAATGAACCTTTCGGATAACGGTATTGAAAAAATATTACCAATTATTTCTAATGGATGCATAATGTTTTGAATGAAAATCCAGAGCAAGCACAAATAAAAACGAATTGAAACAGCAGGTCGTGTACTCAATCACATAAAATTTTGGATGAGAACTAAACTACATTATCACTGTAGTGAAGGACACAATTATGAATTACTCAGCATTATTGGCATTTTGGAAATGTAATACTTATTCATAATAGATGACTGTGCGGTATCGTGCGGTAAGATATCTGTGTAAAGGACACACTTCACCAGAGCGACGTGTTTCAACTAGTTACAAGAAACCACAAATTTAACGGAATGTCCGAACGTCGAACTCAGAACTACCCGAGGTGAAACTAAGGAAACGTTCATTTCAGGTTAAACCCACATTGATTCTCACTACAGCTTAAGTGAAACCGATAGCTTGCAGGAACTAATTACAGATCCATATGGCCTACCCTTCAAGAACGTGGCAACTTGCAAGAGCTAGGTCAACATTTAATAACCTTTCACGGGTAAAAGCTACGGTCACTGTGGAATTTCTGCGATGAGCCAGTGTTAGTTAAATAACGTGTGCCTAGAAACCGTCACAACAAATAGTCGCACGAACCTATTTCCTCCAGTGGCACGCTGATTGAAGCTGTGCAACATGCAAACCCGCAACAGCGTCCTACACAGATGTCTCTCGCAGATATGGTAACAGATTGAGTTTCGCTTAGATGTAATTTTCTTCAAAATGAGGATGTACTAGACCGTAAACAAAACATTTGAGTTTCTCTTTCAGGAGGTGTAAGGTGTGTTTGGGATATTATTTCTGCTTTTTACTAGGTTTTTCCGGACACTCTGTATATACGAACTCACACAGAAATGCGTATAAGTTGCATCAAGTGTGTTTATTTATCAAAATGTTCACAATTTACTCTCTGTGCACTTCTGTTTATGTTAAATCAAATCTTTACAATACAGGAAGTTCAGTTACGGACCAGCAGAGGGTGCACAAGTATTAAAAGATCACTATATGTCAAGCTGTGTAATGCATGTGTAGTCAGCAGCTTTCAGTTGATATGAGGGAGGTTTTATCAGCGGGTGGTTGTGTATTCATCTCCACATTGTTCTTCGTTAGTTATGTCACTACATAAATATATTCTTGAAGAACGAGATTTTATCTAGAATATATAAAATAAACTCAAGCCTGAAAGAGAGGCCTCTGTATGTATCAGCTATTTCTCGCCCTGTGTACGAATTGAATGAGACATTGACGACTGAGGTGTTAAAGAGTCTCCGTAAATAAATAAGGTGTCCGGGTAGAGAAACTGTTCACCAACTTGTTAAAAAATTGCGAAAAGCATAATCTCTCAATAGCAAGGAAGATGTTTCTGAACCGCGGTGTTCTCAAGGAACAAAAGTTAGAAGAAATGCAGGAATTTCCTAAGCAGATGCAGCAACGCATTGCCGCCGAGGGACATCATTTTCAACATTTCTTATAACACAAGTAGTGGTTTTTATTATCAGTTTTAAATACAATATCATTTTATACTTTCAGTAAAAGTATAAATACTAAAATTAATGCGGTGACCCTTAATTCCCTTTTTCCGGTTGCGGCGGCTGCTTTCCGCTCAGGCAACACATAACTCAAATAACCTATTTATTAAATTTTGCATCACTCAATAGCTAAAACTGTTTTTCTTAAATGTCTTTTCTACATTTACTGTCTTTAAAAATATTAAAAAAAAAACACTCATTACTAATTTGCGTCCTTTATTCGTCGTTTACTTACACTTTCCTCTTTCTAGTAGCTATATTCATTGTTAAAGGAATATTGCATTAGGCCTATAAGAAACACAAGCCTGTGAGACTACAAGTCAACGGTAATAATATGATTCACAACATATTACAGTTTCTGTAGTTTATTATATTTTTCTTCTTGCTTAAATCATTTTGCACAGGTTATAATTATAACTTATTAATCAAAATAATTAACTAAAACAAATTAACCAAAACGTAAACAAACCCCAAAATAAAACATAAAAACAATTCTTAAACTAGAAGCCAGTTAACAAAACAAAACTATAACTAGTAGCCAAATATTACTTAACTGCTAAAATTTAATTCAGAATTAAAAACAGAAGCTAAAGCTGCCAAAACTGAAACTAAAACACCATCCGTCGCAAACTGACGGTTACGGTGGTGGTAGCTAAAATGTTATACTAAAAAACGTCGTATTTTTTTTCTTAATCTGTATATTCCCTTTATCAATTTTATTGAGTTATAAATATTTATATTTTTAACTGTTCTATTGCAATTTAATTTTTATCACTTTCACTTGCCATTATATTGTCAGATTGTCATTATATCTGTTACATCCCTATCTTCTTTCTTCTTCGCCGACACATTCGTACTTCTTGTTGTTAATGTCATATTGTTGTTTATTGTTACAGTTATTTATCGTTGTCTTTATTGTTGTTGTGTGTAAGGTTATTGTAATCAATGTTGTCAAATTGTCAATGTCTGTTACTTACCAATCTTCTTTCTTCTTCGTCACCGTCACATAACTTACATCTTCCAGCTCTTTAAATCTTCTTTTGTAAATTCTTCTATCTTCACTACCGTCTTTCACCTTTCACCTTCCAACTATTTAAATCTCCTCCTTTGACGTTTTTTTTTCTCTTCATTCTTCACTGCCTTACGTCATTTACATCTTCTAGCTTTTAGTCTTCTATAATTTCTTCTTCTTTCTTCATTTTTCACTCCCATTATTTTAATCTCCCAGCTTTCTGAATATTGTTTTATACAATTCTTGTTTCTTCTCTCTTCTTATACATTAATATTCATATATAACTCCTTTCATCTAATCTCATTTAATATACCATCTTCTCCCAAATCACTTCCTCCTTCTTCATTGTCTCTATTATTTTCATCATCCAGCACACTTCTCCTTCTTTCTCCATTCTCTTCTAATCTAATTTTATAGTTTACATGTGTTTCATTTTCATCTCTTAGGGTAAAAATCGTCTTATCTCTCCCTATTCTCTTCTTACCTATTATTCAATGGTTGCTTTTTGGTTATTATTTTGGTCATTATTCTTGTTACCATCGCTATCTTCTTCCTCCTCTTCTTCCTTCATCCTATTGCGCTATGTTTAAGTTAGGTCATGTGTAATCTATTTCTGTTATTGTTGGGTTTGATGTATTTGGGTACGTAATATTTCAGGTCGTCTTCTTACCTCCTCTACTTCGACTACATCAGTCTGAATCTTCTCCTGTGGTACTTTCACTTCCTGCGCCAGTTTGATAATTTTATTAGCATTTTGATGTAGTTGATTCTATAAGGTTCTATCTCCTAGGATGTGTGAAATATAATGACCACTTAAAATAACTCTGTAATCCCTTTCATGATTTGAAAATTGTGGACATTCAAATAAGAAGTGCTCGGGTGTATCTTGTTTATTACAGAGATCGCACATATCAGTTCGTGTTTTATTTATTTTTCCCAATAAGTTTTGTATGGACCGTAAACAATTAGATAATGTATCATTCCTTGTCGGTTGAATATGTTTAATCCTCAATATTTCCGAAATATTATTCAATAACTGATAGACTCTATAGTGTACAATTCCCATTGCAACTGTTGTTTTAACGGGTTTTTTTCTGTACACTATTGCATTGCTTGACACTTTGTCTAGATTTCTTTTCTTAAACCAAAAAGTGTGCCCCTCAATTTAATTGTGAGATCAATAGACCGTATTCCTGTCGACTCTAATAGAGCTAGGGGTGGGCGAGGTGCTGAGCGCTCCCGTGAATTTTAATAAGATCTTTCTTTGTAGCTTCTTAGAAGAGTTTTAATAGCGATGTCATTCATCCTTGTCACTCATACGCCTGCCCCGTAAGTTTTTATAGAGGAAAAATGCTTGTGTGATAAGATGTGATAGCATTGAATGGGATATTAAATTCTGTATGCATTATTTTTGCTAATTTCATCATAATATTTTCGGATTTTTTTTCTAATATCTAAAATGTATTATCTCATCCAAATATATGCCTAAATATTTTGTTTCTGTTTGTCCTTTGATACTTTGATATAGTTGGGTCCCATTTTAGATTACCTTTTAGTACCATTTATGCAGATTTGGATCATGCGACTTGTAATTTATTTCTTCCACAACATTCTTTTAATTCGTTAAGTGGCTAGCACGACTTTAAATTTCCATTATATTTTCTCCTTCTATTATAAACAAAACTCGTCAGCATAAGCAATGTTGCTTAAGGTGGTCTTCGTTTATCAGTTCGTTTAATAGAGTTTCTAGGACAATATCCCAAAAGGTCAGAACTAGGATCGAACCCTGGGGACATCTCTTTGTAATTTCTCTGTATATATTGTTTTCAATACCTTTAACATATCTCTTCAGTTTTTACAGTAATATTTTAACATTTCATATAAACACTTGGGGAAACCTTTCTCCCGAAATTCTTCAAACAATGCAGGCCACCATAGAATGTCGAAGGCGCCAGAAATATCAATTAAAAGACCAATGACATACTTTTAATCTGACAATTTTACCGTATTTATTAGCTAACTAATTGCATTTTCCTTTAATATTGTTTTCTAAAACCAAATTGGTTGTTCTTCATACTTAACATAATTCTAAATTCTTTCGGTCTCTTAATACCAATTCCTCCATAATTTTGCCTAAGGTGTTAAAATAAATTGGCCTATATGATTTAGGCTCTTTTGGGTCTTTGTCGGCACACATTTTAAGAAATTTGACTTTGGCTTCCTTCGAACATTGAGAAAAACGTCCCTTTCAAAAACAATAACGGTGTAATAATATCCTCAATAATCACTATTACTTCATTTATAACCCCAGCATTTATAATCCCAGCTTTTTACTTTTTTAGATTTCTTATACTTAATCTAATTTCAGAAATATCAAATGGAAACATTAATCTATTGTTGTTACTAATGATATTCATTGCAATCAACTGTAGAACTTGAGTTTGGGTATCGACACTTATCAAAAAGAACGTTTATCGAAGTTTGCCAATTTGTAAACATATTGCCGTTGCCCATTTTTAAAGTAGTAAAAATTTCCGGCTTTTTCATTTTCTCCATGATTACCGTATAGGACATTCCCCATAAATTGGTCTCTAGTTCGCTCTCGACGAAGTTTTTCCATGAAGTTTTTCTGGTTTCCTATAATAGTTCCTTATACTGTTTTTGATCTCTCTATATTTAAGTAAAATTCTTTCTCTTTCCACATTAATTATTTCTTTTTGGTAAATTCTTCTAAATTTTCTCATTTTGCTTCTAGCTTTTTGTATTGTATCAGTCCAGGATTTATCATACGATTTTATAGGCTATAAGGTCGGGACAGATTTTTCTATACTTTTTTGTAATGAGCAGACTAAGTTAACACACCTGTTAACAGATTTCCCTTCATACTCAAATTTTAAATTTTCAAACTTCTATCTTAGTAAGTTCCAATGTTTGTTTAAAGTTGTGGATTTTCCCCCTCTAGGTTGACCATTGCAGTAATTAAAGTACATTAGGCGATGATCACTTGAAGTCATATCCTATCCTACTTTCCAGTTTAATGCTTTATGGTTTGATTTTAAGGTAAAAAAAATTACATTCATGTTGGCAGTTGCATATTCTGTATTTAAAAGGTTGGTGAATTGTTGTGTTCGTTTTTAAAAATTAAATTTAGTACGGAAATTACTCACCCCTGAACAGAAAGAATGTCTTGTGGTTATTTTTGAAACAGTGCTATGGCGTCATGAAACCGAAGGAAATAGTTTACTAAAGCGTATAGTCACTGCTGATGAATGATGGGTCTAACCAAGTGAGCCAGAAAACAGTATGACATTCAACATTGTCAAAACCAAAAGATCCGAACAGATGTGCCAGCCTGTAAAGTGATGTTCACTCTCTTCTGGGACTCTAAAGGTCCAATAATGCAATATTACAGTCAAGAGGACGCAATGTTAACAGCGATTCATATTGTAATCTGTTTGAGAACCACTTAAAACCAGCAATCAGGTTGAAAAGTCAAGGTTTGCCAATAACTGGTGTACTCTTACAGCATGAGAATGCGTCGATCCTGGTGGTATAGTGATTACCATACATACCTCCTAAACCCAAGATCGCGGGTTCGAACTCGGCCAGGACCGATGAATTTTTTTGGGGCGAAAAAATCCTAAGTATGGCTTCCTTCGAAAGGGAAGTAAAGCCGTGGGTCCCGTGTCGTACATTTACGGCACGAAAAAGAACCTCAAGCCTGAAAGAGAGGCTTCTGAGCAAAATTTGTCGGCCGTTTCACGCCCTTAGTTGAATGAAACGCTGATGACCTGAGCTGTTAAAGAGCGTCCATAAATAAATCATTCAAAAAAAAAAGCATGAGAATGCAATACCTCACACAGCCCATACAGTTGCATATCTTCGTTTTGAGTGTATTCGCCGTATTCTGCACATTCCAATTTTTATGTCTTCGGACCACTTAAATAGCCACTAAGCAGCAAGAAGTTCCGCACTGACAACGCGGTGAAAGACGCGGTGCATGGATGGTTACGCGGTAGCCAATGGACTTTAAAAAAATGCATTTAAACGTTATGTTAAAAATAAATCAGCTCCTCGTGAGCTTGCGGAACTCATTCAGATTTTTTCTTCAACTGGTTTCTTTCAGAATTGCAATATATGCACACCTTTGTATCTCTAGCTCAACACAAAATACAAAATGTGGATGAAAACATGCAGTTTCAAAAGAAGAAAGGCTAGAGATTTTTTTTTTCTAAACGTCAAACGTTCGCGAACAAAATTACTCCCGAAATGAATACAAGTGGGCTGCGAATATAAAAGAAAATACCAGTAATTATATCAGAAACATTAAAGTAACCAACTTTAATGGTACCAATTAGAATATGTTCTCTCAATATAATATTTGTTTAGACAAAGAAGGACATTTTCAGAGTTCATGTACGGGTTCCACCGGCTCTTGACATGCATAGTAGGCTAGGCGCATATTACTTGAGCGGATTTTCTGTGTGATTACCTTTATATCTCTGTGACATATTTGGTTTTGAACGATGTAGCGTCCTAATTTGTCTTGTTTTATATAACATCATGAGGATCGTATTAAGTATCCATATAAAGTACCAGCACACCCCTGTTCCTGTCATCACTTTCCTTGTGCTTTTGAAGTGCCTGGCATAATACTCTCGGTGTGTTTTTTAGCGTGACGGTACCATTTTAATACAAGTTCCATTCCGACGGAAATATTTTCCTTCTAGAGCTATATATTTAGCGTTATTGAATAATTCCGCACTTCACTCTGCTTCGCTTGACCCCATTTATTTAACTTTTTTATTTTCTCTTTATCTGCTTTCTCCATAAGAGGGGCAAAATAAACACGTAAAAGTGCTGTCTGTACCAGCTACAAGTTAGCGCTTAAAGGTCATGAGTAAATTTATGTCTCGATAACATTGATTTTGAAACAAGCTAGAAAATGAACTCAATTTTTTGAATTGGGTTAAAATGTTATATCTGTTGTTAGAACTTTCTCATCTTAAATAAAAAAGTTTTTTTTTCTGTGTCCAATGGTACCATTTGGCACCCAACTTAAGTGATAATATGATAATTACGTCCCTGCTTTTACGTTAAAAGTTATTTTTATTTCTCCTCTGTGTTTTTTATGTTGGGTTTCAACAAATTATGCTTTTTGCTGTTTTCACACAAGATTAGGGAAAATGTCCGATATCGTGGTCAGGACTGAAACCACTGATCTTTTGTTTAACGTACCCTTTGGCTTATGATACGGTCACAACCGCAGATTTTCCTCGTCCTGAGAACTTGAAGGTTATTTTGTTACTGACAGTTTATTCCTAAGAGAAGTACTTATGGTCCAGACTTCAAGTTAACACTCCAGCGTAACATCACGACTGAATACCAAGCATAAAAATACGTTGTTATAATAAGATGTGACATCGTTAAAGAGCACACTCACAATGCAATGCTTATAACTAACATTTAAGTTCGCTCATTGCCTTACTTAACCTACCTACTCGTCATTACAAAGAAGTTTCAATTTCGCCAAATTCTATTCCCAAAACCATAAATAAATACATCCAGGAACGTAATAACAAGCAATAAACTGCTTTTCAAACACTTTCCTTTATTAATTTTAATGATCCACACTATAACATCGCCAGTATATTGAAGAACCGAAGTTGAGAACCATATACATCAATTCTTCTAAAAACACAAAACGCCACACTTTTGGCAATAACAACTGGGTCTAAGCCGATAAGAGAGCAAAATTGCCTGAATGTACACAATTATGTGGCTGATTACATTATACATCTAATCACTGTAGTACCACGATTAATACAGGATATATTGGAAAGAACTGTATCACAGATTTAGAGCTGCAGCTAACACTGCTTGCTAGCTTCCTAAGGCGGCTAATCTGCTATTTATTTTTAAACCCAAAAGAGCCATTATTATATCGGAACCGTATGGGGCTTGGGGGGAATTTTCAGTTCTTCACCGAATTTTCAATACTCCAATACGAAAGCGTAGAAATCATCAATCCTAGTATTCACCTAAATGGCCAGAGAAAAATCACGAAAAAGTTTCACCGTCCCCAGAGGAATTAGTAGTAGTAAAGTGTATTTATTACTCAATATTTAAAAATAGTATTTGCACTCTACATCGTTCGCAAAGACCTTTCGGCCGTACTTGTTATTCATTACTGAAACACTTATAGAAAAACAATTTTCACTTCAAGTCAAATGCAGCAGCACGCACGCTCGCACGCACGCGCGCGCGCACACATACACACAGATTGACTCAAAGAATCTGTCTATTCCAACAAAACGTTTCTAATTCCATGCAATTTGACTAGAAAAGAATCAAGCTTTGGCCAGTTGTCTGCGTGTGCTAACAGATCCCAACGTGCTAACCTATCCCTTATTCGACTTCACAAACTTAACTCCACTGTTTCATTAGTATATGCTTCCAGTTTTCTCTGTTTCCATAAATAACGCACCTTCTCCGCTCAGCCTCGTCTGTTATTTTAGTCGCTTTCCCAATTTAATCCAGCTATACCCGATCTATTATAAAAACTCATGAAAAAAATGTATACTATATGTGTACATTTCTCAACCCCCATTTGATTTTGAATTCATTGCCTGAACTAAGTGACATTTTCTATTCATTCTTCCTCTATATCTTGTTGATTAGTTTCCCTAAACCTTGTTTAACCTTCCTCCAAACATAATTACCATTCCTTGTTCCTTTCTCCTACAGCTTTCCTATCTCTATGCTCTATGCTCTCTAGACTTCTTTTAATTTTTACTGTCAATCTTTGCTTCCAATTACTAGTTAGTAGCATAAAGCTTTAAGTTGTGCGATCTCCTTTTTCGCTTTAAAGTTAGAAGTAGGAGAGATGGTGGACATAATGAAATTAGCATGTAACAAATTGTTTAATGAGGGATTTCACCCGTCACTATGTGTATTTAGCCGCTATGCCAATTCAGCCATACAGCCAATGTTCCGGGTAATTATACAGGTACATTACTGCTTTTGGTACTGGGAAAAGTGTATTGTAATTCTGTATGACCGCATATTTTCGTAGTTTAAACAATCCCCAAAGGTTTAATGTTGTTCCAAGAGTTACCATCTGACCCAACCAGCTCCATTAATATAAGATGGATGCATAAGTTTGTACGTTTTTGTTCGTCATCACAACATTAATAGGGCATTGTTTTCTGGTGGACCTTTATAATACGCATTGAATTTTGCTGATTTTAAGATAATTTGCGATATTTGTGAGTTAAAGAATATGGAGTTTTAATTGAAAAAAAAGAATACTTTCAACATATTCTTCCTTTTGAGTTTAATAGAGGAACAAAAGCAGCGGAGACTACTCGATACATTAATGTCGTCTACGGGGAAATATTACTGAAGAAAGCGCGACAAGAAAATGGTTCTGTCGGTTCAAAGAAAGCCACTTTGACGTGAGAAATTCTCCACGTTCAGGAAGACCTTCGAGCTTTAATTATATATGACTTCTTTAATCCATGACTATCACATCAGTCAACCCAAGAATGTGATGCGTTGTGACATTTACATTCCGTGAGCAAGGTTAAAAAATCCTTGGGTGCCGCACGTTTTAAGTGATAACAACAGAAATCACCAGGTAGCCATTTGTGCATTTCATCGTCATCGGTTAGCTCGTGAAGAACGCCTATCATTCCTATTCAAGATTAGAGTTAGGAGGGGGTGTGAGTCAGAAATAATGGAGGAGAAAATATTACTATTCAATTCTGCATGGTACTCATCTCCAATAACAAAATGTAACAACCCCCCCCCCAAAAAAACCACTACGAATTTATGCACCAAGCTACAACCTACGGCAGAAGCAAAGGGCCATGATGGGCGTAAATCAACAGCAATCCTACTGCTAATTCACTATATCTTCCGTTAGGTGCGTTAACAGAAAAATGTTAGTAAACCGTACATCAACCTTATTTTTTACATTTAGAAATGTTTTTAAGAAACCTCACGTGGTTCCCGTTTCAAAGTCCAACAAACACGGAAATTGCATCTAAATATAAAATAATCCCATTTACGGGCCTCTTAGGAAAAATTCTCCATAGGAGATTATCTTCGAATTCTCCAGATGTATAGACACATGATCATGTGAGGAAAGATTTCTGGTTGTGACCGGATAGGCTAATAAGATCCATGATTCGACTCCCTGCCGCGATGAATCTTGAACCGATTCCTATTTTAAATTCTAGCCAACATATGACATGCGACAATCGCATTTAATATTAGGTTAATGTACCAGATACACGTTTTTTTAAACTGTCTTAATGGCCTGTAAACGATTTTCCTTACACTATGAAGAGCGATGCTTTTAATACATTAAATTATATCTAAATTTCTTGTTCGTCGTCAACCTATGTATCATTACGTATTTGGCCAGCTCTTTGCTGAATAGTTTGGTTTCATCTTAATGTAAGACTTTTATCTTTAAATGAGGTATATAATATTAAAGTTATACATTTTTATTAAATAAAATGAAAGAAAACAATAAAAAACATCGCACTAACATTTGAACTAAAATGAGTTTATATGCAAAGTCTTTACCGTTTGATTGCGTAAATTCATTTTACTTGGTAGCAAAATTTGAATGTTCTCTTCAGTGTTAAAGAACCATATTAACTTTTTAACATACAATGTTATATATTGATATTCTGCTATTATGCGCAATATTTTATTCATAAAAGATGATTTATACGACAAATTCGGATAAGAGATAGATCTTATACGAGGAATATTTTTTGTTATTCACTCCTACGTTCTCTGACGCATAGTTTATAAATACGCTGTCTTGTTCTCGCCTTGTACCTCTGTGTGCAGTTGAAACCAAACATACATTGAGTATTACTTTCTCTGAGTTAACTGACATGAAACCCCCTGGATGTTTTCTTTGGGTCATGAGAAGCGTGTCCTGTACTCGACACGAACCGATTGAGTAAATATTCGTTGCAGACAAAGGTCTGTAATGTTTGCCAGGGTCCGACAGGCACTGCTACAATGGTGTAATGAATGTAATCAAGCCGGCGCAGACACTTTGAACATCTTCCATAATTTGTCCCAAGGGACAGAATAAATTAATAATATAATGTCATAATTGTTAAAAGTCCCCAACATTTGTGTTTTGTTTGATGGCGACGTATGTCTCCTAAACAATGCGTCAGAGAACATAGGTACAAGTAGTTTAACAAAAATTGTTATATACATATTTCATTTTTACTATATTTTGAGATATTTTGGAGTACTAATGATAGTTTTACCCAGTCTACTTGAATTTATGTTATATTGTAATAGGGTACTTTATTGTTTTACACAAAATCAATCCTTATTATGATTTTTATGTCATTAGCATAATAAATAATGCTACCTTTGTCCCCCCCCCCAAAAAAAAACAGTCGTGTTTCTTTAAATGGCCTTTGCGCTTTACAAAGTGAGTACTAGGTTTGCACAGGACGTATAAACGTGCTTAGAAAGTTCGATAAACTGTTAAAATTGTTTTATCTATTTATGATAATATGGCTAAGTTTATGAGAATTTGAAAAAGACGTGTAATTCTTTAGAATAATTGTTCTTACACACAACACTTTATAACTTTATAAAACTTAACGCTTTCTTCCTTAGAAGTGGGAAGAAAGAAGAGACCAAAATATATATTGCTCAATTTGCAAAGTCCGTTATAAAAAACTGAGCCAATTAGAAATCAAAAGAGTATTGACGTACATAAATGATACCATAACAACAGATAATTATAACACATGAGAAGGAGGAAAGGTATAAACAATTAACATTACCTCGCTGTTTAAACCTCCTAATCACTTATTCATAAAACCTCAAAAAACGTGCTTATAATTAAACATGATCTATATGTTTCATTTTTAATAGTTCAACAAAACTACATAACTAATGACATCACGACAACAACATGTGGTGCACTTATATCTTTCGTTCGATGCTCTAACACAAAGTTACTGCTATTTATATTAAGATATTTTAAAATATGAACCACTGTATACTTCCAAAGAGAGAGTCCTTATTTCTTTATTCGCTACAATATTTAATAAAATAGTTAAATTGGCTTTAACATAAATATGTAATTATAAAATATCACAATTAAGAGTTTAGAGAATATTTAAAATGCAATGTTCACTAGACACTACATATTACACTAAAGAAATTCCTTTTAATTAAAGTAATATTTTGCAACTTGTGTTTAATAAAACTCAAACTCTATGTAGCACCTTGTAGTCATCTCCAACATAGCTCCAGTTTCTAAACTTGCATGCTCTAAAATTAAAATTATGCAAGATCTGCCGCCAAACGGGCTGGCAATAAAGTCCAGTTGCAGCCATATGGTTGAACAGAGCACCAGTGTAATATGCTGCAATAGATGGTTTACATTTGTTTTGTGGATATCGGGGCAAGCTAGCATTTAGTTCCACATTGCCACCAATAAGCGAGCATTTATAATTTTTGCTAACGTCAGATGTGAAGATCTAGGTCATTTCTAGAACCCCAGATAATTCCCTACAATAGCGAAGGATAACTATAGATACCGTCCTCATTTCACCAATTCGTTTTCTATGAGAATATTATAGTATAGCAATTTAAACCATTCCTTCGACGAAGAAAAATAATATTTTCACTGTGTTTATGCTTTCCAGCACTATTTATTTAGTAAGAGGATACTTTCCTAGTACGACAACACCAAATATAAGCAAAAAGTGTTCACTAAACTTATCATGAGTATGCTCAACTATTCACAAAACTTGTATAATACAGACAGATAAAGTTTATATTTTTGCTTGTATTCAAAAACGATGAAAGTATATACATTAACCCTACACTTATGTATTTACAACGCTCAAATAT